>OX419758.1:36597472-37033215 GCA_948567375.1 Lunularia cruciata
GCAAATTCCACTCTCAGCAAAAAACAAAACGAGAAAGAGAGCTACTCCCACAGACTTTAAAACCAAAGATTTGTCAGGGCAAATGCTGTGCATGTCAACTCGTCATAACATGAGTCCTCACTCACGATGACCCGAGTTTGTGCTGGGAGGAGGAGTGCGGTTGATGCGTGGAATCTGAGATAGATAGAAAGTCATTAGTGAGATCCATTGTAAAAATAATGAATATTTTCTGTATCGGGAACGACCACGACGTGGGAAGAGAACAAAGGTAAATGTTATAGATTCAACCGAAACAAACGAGACTCTCGTAGGAGCAGCCAGCAGCTATGATGGTTTGTAAAGGTGGTCCGTCATTGCATCGCGACAATGCCGCATCTTCATTAGACTACAACACTACGGTACTACACTGGAGAGTCGAGTGGAAGGCCTTTCCACTAGAATCGAAACTTCGGGTTTTTACGACTGACAGAGCGGCTCATGTGGGGGTGAAAGTGTCCAGAAGAAGAGCAGTTCGAGCGTATATACGATGATAAACAAAAAGACAGCTATGGAATATTAGACTGAGATTATATTCTTTCCAAAGAGTGCCGGGCCCTTTGTTGGATCTCAACCTCTCCAGGAAACAGGTGCGTATACTCCACTAGTACTGGAAGCTGGTGAAGCAGCTTCCAAATTCCGTGGCTTTCTCTCCATTCGTTTAACCCTATCATCTTCATGAATGCATCTATAATATAGTAGTATAACACATATAGTGCTAGTACAAGTGTGTTTTATTCATTGAATTGATGGCCAAGCAAACAGCTCATTAACCTACTTCTTTCTTTTGAGTTATTTTTTCTCCCAATCAATCTCATGATATGCGCCTAGCTACATGTAGAAGTAACATCAGAAAAGATTCAACAATAATCTAGATCATCTCTTTAAAACACATGGATTGATGGTGGGTTGGAGAGAAAGAGCAAGAAAACAAGCAAGTAACCTACTCCTCTCTCTTGCTACACAACTCCCAACGGAATATGGACGGCTTTACATGGCAAGTACTTGTCCATAAGAGGACAAACTTGTGATCTTCTTGTACCCAAGTCGAACAGGAAAAGTGAAATGACTTTGTAGTTTGTAGTTTGTCTATTGCAAGTATCTAACTTGAATTTGAGATCTACCCTTGTGATTTCGGCAAAATTCAATGAATATATCCTCCCACCACTTCTCAGGATGCTATTATTTCTTTCGGTGGTCAAATCTGCATCGAGATTACGACCATTTTCTGAAGGTAGTGGACCTTCTACTCATAGGATAATTTACTCCACACAAGATCCCAAAAAACGCACACGTACCGAATCTTCATTGTGAGCCTTTTGGAGGTAGCATCTGGAAAGACAGCAAAGATCCATTCCTTTTATTCGCAGCAAATCACGAACTCACAACTAACATCCCACAAAGACCTTCCGTTTTTCCCCTCACGAGTCATCAAATCAAATGCTTGACTTGTGAGCAGTCATTTCGATCTACGGTACTGCTCATAATATCGATCGAGGATGTCCTAGGCTACGAAATATAAAATGGCTTTTTACCATAAGATTCCATAACCCAAGAGAGTGAATTTGGCTGGCTATGGATGGAGGTCCACGCTGTGGAGGTTCTTTCTAATTGTCAGGAGTCATTCACAGCAGATTCGTTTGAATATTATTCATTCGATTCCTGGGGTACACCATGATCCAAAATGGACGTCGATTTCTGTCGTGTACTCAATTGGGGAAGAAAGACGTTGCATATCCAAATGATATCCTCGTAGAAACATACGGCTGCAAGCAAGCTCCATTGAAAATTAAAATAATGCAACAGATGCTCGGAATTCGAAAAGCATGTGTAATTGGAACATTTCAGGATAAAAGCGAAACATGTACTCTCAGATAGTCAAATTTACTCGACCGTCTTGGGAGAGAAGAGAAAATAGACTTTCTTAAGAAACATAATAATTATGAGTTCGTTCCGAGTTGAGGTTTTACGAATGGGCTAATGCTTTTCTCATCCGAAACCATTTGACAAGATGGACTCAAGCTTCAAAACTCGAGTGAAAGCACACGTTAGTAGTACCGAGAGAGTGTCGGAATCCAAGCATCTATGAGCAATTTCAAACGACCAAACAACCACGTATCTTGCACTTTGGGCAGGGAACACTCTCGGCCTCTCATCGGATTTCGCATAAGCTTTCAAAGTGAACTCAACCACTAGACTAGATCTCGAACCAAGGAGAACACACAGGACCACTACACTCTTATAACTGAGATCATTTTCAGCAACTAAAAGAACCTCACAATGAAGTGAGTAGGTCCTAGCCTCTTATCAAATTCATGATCTAACACACTCGATCTTTATGAGCAGATCATAGAGATTGAGATCATTGTCACAAAGAGTTCCACCACACAATGTGACGTGTCTTTTACCATTGAGAAAGCGAGCATGCCTAGCCTCTCATCGGATCACAAAAAAAAATTCAAAAGAAGCAATTCTGCACAACGCAAATAAATCTTCTCGAGATGACTTTAAATGACCAAAGTGACCCTTATTCCACTACTGCCATGTAATCCTCCACCGAGAGATTCATCGGATGCCCCTTCACTCATCCAACAAAACGAGTAAGATGTCTGGATCTCCAAGTCAAATTGTTCTTGCTCTCATTAATGTAGTGATTCAGAAAGGTAAAGTGATACATGTATATGATTCTATGTATCACTGTAGTCGAGTCCAGTAGTACTGTAGTAGACATAGACAACTTACCTTCTCGACCAGGTCAAGCAGGGGACTGCACTGACTACTTTGACCTTGTTCCGTATCAAAGTCAGGGTCAGAAGTGCCGAGGATACAGGGAAAGAACAAGCTCTAGTATATGACAAGACTGAAAATCACTCTCACCAACGATGCCGAACAAGATGCTCTCCTCTCCTTCCCATTCTAGAAATGAACAACGTGTGCTCCTGGAGCTCTAACTTGCTTTTTCCTTTCCTTTCCTTTCAACCCTGTGCTCATTATTGTGGTGGACTTATGCTCTCTCTGCATCCCATCTCTGCGTTTGAGAATTGATTGAGGTGGATTTTCTGCTCAGATAATCTACCCACCTGATGGAAGTATGACCTGCATAGATTTGAAAGCGATTTGCAAATCAATTCCTAACAACGCATCTATTGTGTGACCAAATATGGATAGCGTACTATCTCTGATCATCTATATCTGTCACACGGAAGATTATTCGCCCATATTTCTTTACGCACCAATTTCAAATCATCGAGTGCCTGCAAATCCTAGTGAGTTTACACATAATGTGGGTAGTTTCACCCCATGCATTCACCCCCTTCTTTTCTTCACTATTGCATCTTTTCATCTTTTCTCTTTACTGATTCCAGTCCACTGCTCGATTTCACAAACCATCACCATACAGAAATTACTTCGAAAACCTACTAATCCATCCTACTCTGTGTGATTCGATTTGGTTTGTATTATGGGGTCTTGTGGCTGCTGCATGTAACCAACCGGACATGGATGATTCCTAAACTGATCCAATCCAGTCCAATCCAATCCAATCCATTCAAGCACTGTGTGCATGTGCGGTCTAATTTGAGGACTAACTGAAGAGTAACTTGGGCTTTACTGTTGTCGTCTCCAGGACGAACTTTCTCCTTTTCTTCTTCTCCTCCTAGGTTTGTGGAATGTGATCGAAAACGAGTTGACTGTTTCAAGTAGAAGAAACGATCTGGGAGGGGATGAATATTACGAGATAGATTAGCTGTGTGTGTGGCATGGGCGGTGTGGTATGGACTATGTATGAAGGAGTCTAGGGAACAGGTTAGGATTATTCTTCAGTGGAACTTTAAAGGTGAGCCTTTGGCTGGCTCTGAGGAGAATAACCACCTCCCATGACCTCGTAATATTACTTCACATTAACACGTTTTCTGTATGCAATACATGAGAGATCGGTAAGAGGTAAAATGATTCATCCTATGGTCCACTCCTTCCATGCTGATTGTGTCCTTTCTTTTTCTGTATGGAACCGGTAACTGTAAGAATTCACTGGATATGTCTATTTCCCAGATAAACTCCTTGGGAAAGATTCAAGGGAAGGCAATAGTTCATACTTTGGGGTGATTACATCAGGAAAAATGGCTAGATAGTAAGAAATTCCTGCCTTAGGAAATAACAGAAAACGCAAAGTCGTAAAGAGGGGAGGAGAAAGTGGAACGCGGAAATAAGCAGACCTCCGAAAGGAAGGATGGGGTCCAATAAGGACCGTCGTCACGCGTAGATACTGTCCCTAAGAAAGTAGTACCGTGTGGAGGAACGAACGGACTGTCTGTTCTGTTCTGTTCTGTTCTGCAACCGTACCGTACTACTACGGTACTTGTACGCAGACAAGATAGCAACTCAGAGGAGAGAGAAGCTTGACCGGGGTTAGTTAGTCAGTCAGGCAGGCAGGCAGGACAGAACAATAGTGGGGAAGAGGTGCCTTTTGTTGACCCTAGTGGTGGAGGGCTTTGTTGGTTGGTTGGTTGGTTGGTTGCCGCCATAGCCAGCCACGAGGTCTATCTCGAGCAATCCCTAAAGGAAAACGACAGACAGAGTGGAGTAGCAACCAATGTAGATTCACATGTGGCTTCCCGCGCGCACATCGTCCATCTCCACTTTAGCGGCATGTCAGCAGCGTTGACAGTAAGTGAGAGACGAAGAGCTCCAAATTTTCCTTTCTTTCTTCTCCTTTTCGTGGGATGCACAAGAGGCGGCGTCGCCTTTGACAGTAGATTGCAATCCCTAGAGTAGAATGGCCTAGAGTGCGCCAGAGATTTGTTTGTTTCGTTATTTACAGTTTACTTTTGAGCTGATCACATTTGTCCGGTTACGTACCGAGGTAGATCTTCCTTCCTGCTGCCGAAGAATCGGGTCGTCGGTAGTAAAGAAAAAAGGCAAGTTGAACGGAATGCAAGGAGTGAAAGGAAAGAGATTGCTAAGGGGAACTCGTGTGCCCGCGTATGGAAGGAAAGATGGAGGGATAAACGGGAAGAAGAGGGTTGAATGGCCAGGAGCGAGGGAAAGAAATGGCAGAGGGTACGGAACGCGTTCCACCAGTCCCGTCAGGCCAGAGAGACAATTTCTGGACATGTACAGAAGTGCGAGTTCAAACTTTATAGACGAAAGCAACGATTCATTAGAGAATCCGCGGACGACGAAAGTTCGGTTACAGAAGGTGCGACAGGCGAAGTTGACCCATGGTAGGACAGACAGACAGGCAGACAGACAGACAGACAGACAGTAAGGCAGACAGTGAGAGTTAGGAGTTTGATTACTATCATTCCTGATTATCAATGCCCTAAGCTCACTCTCACTCTCACAGCTGATTAATGCCAGTACACGATTGTGCAGCAGCTTTACTTTCTTTTCTTGGTTGATAGTTGAGTTGAGAGTGAGAGCTCTCAACTTGTGTAGATTGCTGCAGCTGTTAACCGCTATCGCCGTCTTGGTTATCGTACTGCGAAGTCAATGCGCGCATTCAGAATTTCCCTACTATGGTAGCTCTGGAGTTCACTCTTAGCTTGCTTGAACTGGGGTTCAGGTTTCTTTGATCTACATTTGCCACCAAATTTCTGTGTTTAATCTGCCACCAACTACATAAGCAATGTTTAATATCATGAACTACCCATATTCTTCATAATTTAGTGGTATACTATCTGCAACGGTAAGAGGTCATCTGAGATTTGTATACATTAGTCTTTGTTAGCAAACCAGCTTTTGTACTGAGAATTCTTCTTCATTCTTCTCAATCGATTGTCAAAACATTTGTGTATGTGTATAGAAAAGACCAGATTCTGAAGATCACTGTGAATCCATCACAACCTACTTCAACACCAATTCCCGGTGTGGATTTACCACGGAGACTGCAATACCACATCCTCGGTTACCATGCTTGAGTGAGTATTTTTGGAACACCACTTACGGGTGTGAATTTACCACATAAAACTCCAACACAACTTCCTCGGTCACCATTGTTGAGTGAGTATTTTCTGTATCTATCAGTGACATCAATCTCAAGGTCACTCGAATCCTCGTCATTAAACTTATTGTCAATATATTATTCAATGTCACGCAAATCCTCACTATTAAAATTAGTGTCCTCGTCTTCAGACTTCACTGATAGAGATGCTTCTAAATTCCATATTAGTCATATTTGTTGTATCGGGTGAAATCCGGTAACAAATGTCATCTTTCTTGTTCTCCCCTCAATCGTTCAATTTTAATCAATATATCCATGGTGGAAAATTCAGATCAAAATTAGTGCATAAAACCTTCTTTAAAACCTTGATTCTACTCGGACCCTAATCGAAACTATAAGATTAAGCAAAGCAGACCATATATTTTAGATCTTTATACACTAAACAATGAGAACAAACGAGATAATAGTCAATTAAGTTTCAGGAACTAAAAGATCAATTCAGGGATTTGATGTTAAAGATCTAGATGCGAGTCCAAATTCTCTCGTGGACCAAGATGTAGCAAAGATAGAGAATCGAAATTATAAATTTTCTGATGTATGAGGGAATGGTAAAGATTAGCGATTTGTTTGAAGAGGGAATGGTGTTCATCTTATTCATTCTTAGCAGCGAGTAGACTGGGCAGTGCGGTAGTCGAAGAAGTGCTTTCACAACATCATTGCACTTGGTCGTAACTAGATAGGCGAGGAACGGAGAGAGCGATGTCGATTAAGTGCTGAGAGTGTGCGTTTGAGTGTCCTTTTCTTTCGGGTTGAACGAAACGTCTCCAGCGGACGGGGTAAGCAGCAGAAGCGGAAGCAGCAGCGTGACTGTAACAGCAAAACTTATGAAAACGGCTCATAGTATCATTATAATGTCCCGTACTATAGTAGTTAACTACTGTTCATTCGCGACAAGCTCGGCAGCGGCTCTGGTGAGTACTTACTTCCAAGCGTATCCCGCACTGTTGGAGCCCATTAACTTCTCGACCTTCGTGCTTTTCCCTCTTCACCAAGGAATATGTCCACGTTTATTCCAGCACTGCGTCTACGTTACGGTCAGCCCCGGCCACCGGGAAGCAGTTTCAAAAGCCTGTTAGTAGAGGAGAGCATTAACTGTTTGTTCGCTTCGTTTCTTTCATTAACCAACAAGGTTTTCATTTGTAGAGCAGAATCGATCAACTTTTCACCCCCATGAGATGACGACGACCAAACTGTCGGCAACCCTAAACTGACCTTTAGCGCATGCTGTGAGCCCCCGACCGAGGCACTGTTTCGACTAAAGAGTAAATCTGAAATCTATTTGCACGTTGGTCGACGTCCAGTCCAGTCCAGTCCAGTCCAGCGTGTCCGGAGCTTTTGTCAACTTCGCCATCACCAAAACGGAGATGCCCTATCCGAGGCCGAGCGCAAAGGGTGCAAAGGACCGGAGGCACAAAGAAATATATCCCCAAACCATGACACTTGACTGATGGGGACCGAACACGGAATCATGAGGCACAAGAAGCTTCTTCTCCTCCCACCAGCGTTTACTGTGCAAAGCAATACAACGTTTCTTCACTCGCTTTGAGAAGAATCAGCTCAGGAAATTGTCTAGCTCGTGCTTGGCTTTGATTCTCTTCTTCTTATAGCGAATGGACGAGTTTATAGACAGGACTCCATTCCACATGTCAACCGACCTCTAATTAAATTTGTTGCACGGAACAGAACGGCCGGGAACGGACAAGAGGCAAATCTGATGACTACAGTTGCGCTTTCGGTGGGTGCTTCCCCTTTTCTTTCCTACCTTTCCCTGCTCCTTCGCTCTGCCTTGTGGGGAGTTTCAACAATAACATTGACATATTTGCCACAAGGACCGCCAGCTGTGGCCTGAAAAGAGAGGACAGGGAAAGGATGCTTGGAGAAAGGAGAAGAACCAAGATGGTCTGGTCGTAACATTGTTCATTTCTCCTGTAAACGAACAACTAATTGCCCTGGAGCTCTGCACCAAATGGGGTCGAGGATTGCGGAGTAGACCTCATTGGGTTGCATGTATGTATGACACTTAAACCTCGCTAATCTGTCTGGCTTTGCCTCTCACTGACTCACCTAGAGAGGAAGAACAGCGGAGGGTGGATTTGCATGTCAACAGTGGGAGTACAACCACCACTCTGCTCGGAGGAACATTTCTTTCGTCGCGAGAATCTCAATCTGTAAGGGAGGTACTAAAATAAGGAAGGCATGAACACAACACAGCTGGCCAGCCAGCTCATAAAACTCACTGAGACCAAGTGGTGATGAAACGAGCGAGAACTAGCGACAATTCCCCGATCAGGGAGGCATAACAAACATGGTCACCCAACGCCAACACGAAGAAGGAAGTCAAACTCGTGTGGGTAACTCAACCCACGATTGCATGGGAACTGCGGTAGAGATCCCCGTAATTAGACGAGAGACTAGTAACAACGGTACAATCGGTTCTAGATAGTGCTGCGAGGTAGAATGAAAATTATTCACAAAGCTGATACAGCGCTTTACACGGCATGAAAATGGGCAGAGGAGACCCTATTGGTCGCTTTATACCCTGAAGAGAATCGTATCAACAACTGGTAGAAACTACGAAACGCACTGGGTTGCAATCTCAGACATAATCGAGCGCAGCAGGTACTGTTGTGGAAATTGAGAACAGAAACGAGAAGACGAGCAGTCAGTTCGATTCAAATTTAGCTCATTCAGATAGACTGATACATTCGTGGAATAAAATCGTGTTGAGAGCTCAAAGATGCGAATGAGTCACAATTTGAATGAAGTGAAGATCGAGACGAATAAATTAAATTGTGTGCGCACGTAAAAGTGCAGGGTATTACGATTATGAACAAAAAGGTGGGTGTGACATTTACATAGTACTGGGAAATGGCTGGGGCTGGGTAAGTTTCAATTTGCTCAGATAGCTTTGATATCCTTTCGACATTCTCCGCATGGACACAAGTTTATAGACACTTTTGAGTATCAAAGAAAAACTCTCTTGGCAGTGGTGGAATTGGAGACATTGAATCCATGACCTCCGTCTCCTGTAAGAATGGAGTAGTGAGTTTCTGGAGCAACTGAACGTTCTTCTACTGGCTGATTGGCTACGTATCTAGACTGAAGAATGACCAAAAGGGTGCTACCTAAACTAATCTGGGCAAAATGTGTTGCTTTGGGATGGTGAGGTCCTTTTACAGCAACCTTCCAGTCCTGCATCCTGATGAGATTGCTCGCTTGTTCCGTCGCCAAAAAACCCGAGGGTGACACTCCAAGTTGCAGTAATCATCGATCATTTTTGGAGCTCCAGGTATGGTGTTGCGACGCAGAGCAGCGGCAGAGGATGAAGATACATGGAAGAAAATCCCGGTGTAACAAAATGGGACTGAGGTCCAAACCGAAGCTGTCGCAAATCAATTTCACTGTCATGACACACAAGGCTGCTCCCAGATCTGCTGATGCCGTTTCCCCACTCCTTCAGCACAAGAGAATGAAGCAGCTGTTGCCATCGGGTAATTTACCATTGCAAGTCTAGAATCAGGGGCATCACCAGAACCATCAGGCCTCTTTCTTGAAGGCCACTGGAAACGATTAACACTCGTCTGTAACCCCAGGGACGATCCGTCAAAACCCTGACCTGCGGTCACAGATGGTGATGGTGCAAAAGAGTCCTCCAGCTCTCGTCCCCCTCCGCCTCTTTTGATCATTGATGTTTCATCCTCATCACATTCCGTACGACCAAATTCACTTAGAGATGTGTTTCTGACGCTCCGACTGCGTTGCAAACTGGAAGTTCTGGAAAGCACTCCGTTGCTGTTGTTATTAATGTTGTTTTCCAGAGGATCCATGGGAATGCAGCAGCGGAAGGCACTTCTGTCCCCGTCCCTCAATTTCAAACCAGTGGGGTTCCAGAACGGAGATCCTCCTCCTCCCTGACCAGATACGTCAGTACTATCCCTGTGAGAAAACGTTGCTGCTGGCTCCGGCCATCTACTATTACAATCTGCTACCGCCTCCTCAAGACGAGACGGAGGAGCATGAGAGTATGTAGAGAATAGATCGTGAGGTACCCCTGGGCTCTTTAGGAGCCCTTGAGACTTGACTTGACAACCATCAGAATCTGACACCAGTTCATATCTACTCTCTGGTATGGCCCTACTGAATGAATTCTTGCGCTTCTCGAATTCTTTTGGTATGAATGCTAATCTGAGCCCTGGGTGGGAGGCTTTCGTCGATTGTGGTTGCATGGGTGGTTGGTATTTTCCTTGGAAATCCACTCGCGGTGAATCTTCAGCCTTGACCACCAGCTCCGCTGCCCTCGAAATAATGGGCTCCAATGCCCCTGCTGAACCCGAAACCAGCTCCTGAGACGCCTGATGAACCTCATAAACTGGAGACTCGGCAGGAAGACAACATTCGGGATAAATCTTCGGACCCTTGTTGGATTTCTTCACTTTCTCCTTGACAGCAGCCTCTCTTTCGACCGCTTCGTGTTCCAGCACTCTAGAAGCAGAACTGGCAGTGGAAGTGGAAGAACTACTCGTTTCTGCATCCTCCTTCACATCTGAGACTTTCAAAGCTTGGACTAGAGCCGCCTCCTTGGCCACTGCGTTTGATGATTCGTTGGGGCTGGCGCAACTTTGAGCATTCCTGTAGACTGGTGAAGTATCGCTCTTCCCAGAATCCTGACGAATCAGCTGCAGAACTAAGCGTCCTTGCTCCCGGATGGGTTCAAATATCATGGGCTGGGTGACTGCCACTTCTTTCAGCATGAAGCGCCCCTCGCTGCGAACGGGCTGCATAGTGACCCAAGGCCCGTGATGCAAATCTCTGAGCGAGCCTTGCCTACCGAGAAACCCCAAAGGAGGAGGAAAACTCTGAACCTTCTGTCTAGAAATTCTCTGTTCGTGAAGATCTCTTCTACTGCTTCTGTATCTCTCCTCAAGATGGACATCCTCCACGTCTTCGTCGTCATACGATTCGGTGTTCGATTCCTCTAATCTTCCGGCATTGTGAGCCTGCTGAGGATCTCGAATTTGAGAAGAAAGCCCTGAAGCTCCTACTGCCTCTGAGGGGCCACCTGATCGCACAGTTTCCTTCGCCTTCGGATGGGAGACAACCTCCTTGACAACTACCTTGACCGAATTCTTCAGTTGCGGGGTTGTTCTTCTCAGCGTGGGAACTTCGGACGGCTTCAGAGGTCTGTTGTCGAGGGATCGAAGCTTCTCAGGAGAGGCAGGTTGGACTTGAACTTGGGCGGCAGCCTTAGGCTGAGGACCTTCAGCGGCCTCGTCCTCCTCCGAATCACTTCCAGCCCAGTCGCTGTATCCGGTATTGCTCCAATCTCTCCAGGCATTTCTGTCGGGATTCTTCCTCCTGGTTGGGAAGACGACTTCCTCCGACTTGACATTGGGGGCCCCGAGATTGGAGAACAGACTCGAGCATTTGCTGGTGGACGGGCTTTTCGTGTATAATTCTGAGAGAGAGTGCACCCCAGAAGCTGCAGTACATGACGTGCCTGAAGTGGAGTTCTGCTTTGCTGGTGACGATGATGAGGGAGTAGCCACATCTGAACCACCGCTGGAGTAATCCTGCCAGAATGGATTCTCGTTGCGTTTCTTTCTAGCTGGGAACTCGGGCTCCTCGGTGGAAGGACCCGGGGAGGCCAGATTGGAGAAAATAGAAGGCACCCGAGAACTGGAGAACAAAGTAGAAGGCTTGGAGGGAGCAACGGGGAAAGTGTTCGTCTTTGAGATGAAATCAGCGACGCTGCTGATCATGGCGGTGCTTTCTCGAACGCTATTCTCCACTGTCGGGACGCTGGGAATCCAATCCTGCCTGAATCCTCTGCGCTCTCGCCATGACTCATCTTCGCGCTTTCTCCTCTCCGGGAAGGTGAATTCCTCCGGGATTAAGCTCACATTGGCGGAACCCAAATTGGGGAACAGGTTGGAGCTGGGAGCGCGGAACAATTCAGAGGTGGATGACTTGAACATGTCTGAGAGCAACCCGGAGCTCTCTTCACCAGGGCATTCACCGGAGCCCCACTCGTTCCAGATGGAGACTTTCTCCGCAGCACGATCCTCGCATACTCTATTCTTCCTCTGTGGGAAAGTGACCTCGGCCGGGACGAAGACTGGTGTCCGGATGTTGGAGAACAAGTCGGATTTCCCGTTGGGGTTTTTGCCAAACAGGTCTGAGAGCGAACTGAATGAAGAACTGGTCCGGCATTTGTCAATGTCTGCCGCTCTGATGGAATCTGATGAATCGTCGAAAAAGGACTGCGAACTCGGATACGCGCTCTTCATGGCTGAGGATGATAATCAGTCAGCACTAGAAGGAGCGAATGATAATTTAGGAAAAGGGTGGTAGACAAACCTTCAGTGATGATGAAAGGGGGAAGGAAGGAATAAAGTTAAGAGGTGATAAAATCCAGCATTGCAGGTATAGAAGCGTAAGAGGAGACCAGAGGAGGGACGATGGGGAAAGAGGTGGGGATAAACAAAACTCGCAGAGACTTGCTAGTGGGCACCGAGATAAATCGGCACATCAAAAGAAGAAGCACTACAGAAACTCTGTAGCCGACGTCAAGGCTTGTGAAGAGGTGATCCAGGCTCATGGCCAACACTTTGGGGAAGGCGAAGAGGGAATGGGAGGCAAGAATTGAGAGCGGACCCAGGAATCGGTAGGGGATCCAGGGGTGCTACTCTTCTTCGACAGAGGAGAGTATAGAGTACGAATGGAAAGTACTTGTAGTTTCTCCGTAAATGGGACGTGGAGACGCTGTAACTGATTGTGAAGGTCCACACGGCAGGCTACAAGCATTCAAGGTTTCCACTTTGGCTGCCAATGAGTCGACTACACTGGCATTCAAACAATCAACTGGCGATGGTAGAGCGCGGTTTTCTAATTTCAGTGCAGGATTCCTTCTTCAAATCTTCTTCTTCAATTGGGGGATGCCGACGAGTAACTACGCCTCCCGCCTGCTGAAGGGAGACACGCTTTGCCACAACACTTTCTGCCTCAGATCCTCGCACGACGCAAGCGTCGAACAACTAACAAGGCTACGTTTTCTAATTTAGATTCGACGATTGAATCGTGATATTTCTTCTCTCAACACACGCGACAACTGTTCCCTCTGAGAGAATTGATCTCTTTCTCTCTGTGGTGCGGAAGAACCTAAACGCCAAACTCCGCGCCCACACACTCTCCCATTTTGGGAAACGAACACTCTCTCCCTTTCTTCTCTCTGTAGTAGAGAATGCAAGGGTCTCGTTCGGTTCCCTCAAAGACTACCTCTCTCTCTCTCTCTCTCTCTCTCTGTGTCTGTGCTACTGCTATCTTCTGCTTCGACGAAGGCAATCTCGGGCGATATCTTAACGCAGACTCTTGCCACCACACGCGCTAAAAATAAATATACGTGTATGCCTCTCTACCGCTCCAGTTGAATTCTCCTCTCTCTCTCTCTCTCTCTCTCTCTCTCTCTCTCACTACGTAGAGTAAATAACGCGAACAAGGAAGGACGTCGAAAGCAAAGCCGTCAGCCAGGCAGAGTCGGTCAAGGTAAGTCGACAAATGAAATACTGAATAATGTTATCCTGGCGCCGTTCAGCGCTTCCTTTCTCTCGTGTAGTGGCCTCTCGTCTCTCGATCTTCTTCTTCACCCGGAGGATGGAATGGGATGAGATTCAAATGGTACTTCTTCTTCTAGTAGTAAGTAGTAGTAGTTGTCTGTCCGTGAGTAGTAGTAGTAGTAGTAGTGGTGGTGGTGGTAGCAGTAGAGAGCTCTTCATCTCTGGGTGTGAGAGTCCTGGTCTGTCTGGTCTTCTCTTCTTCTTCTCTTCTGGAGCCAATTGCGCTCGAGAGTAACAAAGGAACGAGAGCGAATGTGTACAAAGTGCGAAGGGAGTTGACGGTGTCGCAATTCGCTGTGAAGGGCAGCGGAGCGAGCAGGAAGGGCAGAGGGTGGGAAGGAAAGGGGAAGGCGAGAAGAGCGGGGATCACCGCACACAGAGGGGACCGCAGGCCCGCCTTTGTAGCTCCAACACGCGGGCAGACTCCGGCGTGCCGGTGCTCCCATCCTACTCCCGCCGGCAGCCAACCTACCTCTTACCGGCGTCCTAACCGATTTGGAAACCAACCCTAGGAACTTCCTCTCCTTCCTTTCCTTTCCCCTTCTTGCAATACTCACTGCTTGGGAAAAGGGTTGGACGACGCGCTCCCCAGATGTGGGATTTACCTCCGCCCGGTCCTTAAAGGTAAAAAGAACTGGGAGGAGATACACGTGGCGCAGTGACTAGGCAAACTAGTTGTCAGCGCCGAGAAGCTGAATGTGGTCCGGGAAAGTTGTTACCCGGTCATCTATCCTTTTTAGCTGTTTTATATGTGTAACCACCATACTTATAAACGCCTAGTAATGAAAAAGCTGCCCACTACTAAACACATAAACCCTTTAAGAAGTAAAAATACCCAGAAATCTGAATGTCTAGATCTGAGATCTGAAACACCCTAATAATGAGTTTGAGATTTCATATCGGTAGGATTTCTAAAGAATTTTTAAAGTGATATCTGTAAAATATTTTAAAGATATTTAAAAATAATAATTTATATTACAATTTTATTTTATTTATTTTATTTTATATTTCATTTTAAATTATAAAATTTTGTACAAATTGATCCCGTAATCCATGAAAACCTACAGGTCACGTTATAGATTGTCCATAAATTTTACTACGTTTCTGGACTTTTACCCCCGTAAACGTAATGTTCTCTCGCATAGAATTTGTACAGGCAACGCATACATTCATGTACTGGTTTCTGTGGATTCATTTACTGATTTCTTTGGTCTGGGAAAAGCTAAATCCACAAAACCCACCCACTCTTAATCCCGGAACTGGATCGATCGCAGTAGCTGTTAATTAGTATCCTAACCCACAAACAGTGGGGGTTAGCGGCTTAGGTTTCCAATGACCTAACTTTGACTTAATCCATATTCAACCGCCGATCATTCTGGTTATTTCGATTCATATCTATCTTCTTCACGAATGTGTTTATGCAATCTGAACTATGTATCGCCGGCACATGTAGGATAACAATAACAAGAACAAGAAGGAAGGGAAGACACTTCAACTCCAAAAGCCTAAACAGTAAAATAAAGTTAAGCTCCAATGGTATCGACATAAGAGCTCTTTCTTATCTTATCGAACTTAAAATGTCAAAACTATGTAACTTAAGTAATGGCATCGACATAAGGAATCTTTCTTATCTGATCGTACTTAAAATATCAAAACTATGTCATTCAAGTAATTTATATATCACCGGAGCACTCAAGGAAGTGTTATTTACTATATCTAGAATGATTGTTTTGTTAGGGTTGCTCTTTATAGCAATGGATATCCATTGTCTACCATAATCTATAAAATAGGAAAATGGAAGTGCTGAACGTTTGTTAGATTTAATATTTATAACAATACCACTCTTATTTTGAATTATAAATATTTAAATAAATTTAAAAAACCTAAATGAAACCACATCCTTTATTTAGAGTAGGTAGCTAATACAAATTGAAATACTTTACTACCTTAACTTCAACCGATCTAAAGGTTTAGGTTCTTCTGCAAGCAAGTGAGACAAAGACCTTTTGCTATTCTATGTTCACTATGCTATATTCTGGTTGGTCTCATTTGTTTGGTTGGGTGGTTAAACTTAATTAAGGTCGAAAGTCACCAAGCATAGCAACTTCATAGGAATGAAGAGGATGTATTTTTCAAACCAATAGGAAGTGTATAAACAAGATGTCACCTCCAAGTTGTAATATATCCAAACGCAGGTAAGCGATTAAGCGTCCTATTTTATTCTATGGTTAGCTTGAGTTCATCAGTGCGAGCCGATGTGTAGGTTAGGATGGAATTCATCCAGACGTAGAGCGAAGAATAATCCCCAGGGTTTCATGAATAATATTGATTTTGACCTTTAGAGATCAACTCACGAAGGAGTCTGGAATTGCACATGGGAAATTAATTGCTCTCACCTGGATCAGTCCGAAGTTGATCCACTGATAGAATTATCATCATGAAGATGCGCATGTGCAGTAAGAGAGCTTCCCAAGCTTCATCCAGTCATAAATCGTTCGACCGTAGCTTTTTAAGAAGTCGTATCCAAGTTCGTGGGTTCTCTTTACAGTATCAAAAAGAATCAGAGAGTGGAGACAGTGAAGAACGTTTGATGTTGAGGTTGAATAGTGAAGGCACCACCGATACAATAACATTAGTGTAGAACGCGTATAAGTCAGCTCCTCAGCGCGTAATGTGGAAACGATGTCAATGGCATATGTGTGCGTTTCAAATTGACCAAAAATCAGTCACCAGTCAATTTTCAACTTTCACCAGATGTCAATGTCAGACCAGGCCATCAACCAGTATTGTTATGTTTTATTTGCTTCCTGTGTGAGCAATTTTGTAGCCTGTAGACCGAAGGTCTTGAATACTGGTAGAATCTGAAATACATCTCTGGAGTCGTCGATGAACTCGTGCATAGAAATGGAAGTGGAAGAAGGAAATGAAATTGGTCAAAATTGGTCAAAGTCTTGAAATTCGTAAGACTGATTTTGGCTAGGTTATTGCCGGAACCCTACGGCATTCCACATTCGAATACGATCCTACAAATTATACTTCGCGTCCAATCACTTAACGATTTGTGGCATTGCGGAGTAACAGGCTATACCACTTCAAGATCTTTTTAAGTTTCGTACCTTTGTGCACAAACATCACATTGGGCTTAGGTGTCTTCTCCGTATTCATACTGCTACAGTGTGCTGAGTAAAGTGTATGATAACACGACGTCTTCGACTTGACGAAGAGATGATAGTTAATGTTTACTTGCCTGCCTTCTAGAAAGCTATGTATTCGTTGTCGCAAAAATTCACAATCACCTTCAACAAGAAAGTGATTGATAGGTGGAGCTTTTCGGCTTAAAATTTGTAAATCTCATCCTATCAAAGTCTATCTCTCCTAAAGTCAATTAAGAAGAAGGCCTGCCTATTCACAATCACGATATATACTGGGCACAACTGTAGCTCGTGGCGCCAAGTCAGTACTGTAGTGACTTGAACTGAAACTTTAGGAGCGGTACCGTCTATCTAATGACTTGGTCATCACTCCATGTGATAGTTGTGTTGTAGGAGATTTCATACGCGCTATCTAGCGAGGTCGGATTCACTGATGACTCACAACCACGGTAGTGGTCGACGCAGTTAGTGTGCATCACAATAAAAATCTGGCAACCCCAATGAGCAAGTTAGAACTCAGTATGCCCCTCAAGTCTTCCCAAAATCCTCGCGCTGGAGGGACGTGCCGATCTACATATGATGTTCATTTTCCTCACTGCAAGTAGCAAGAGGAGGGTTTTATGCTTTCACTCCAGCTTCGTTACTGTTTAGAAATGTATTGGAATTCCGACCACTCCTGATACGAAGGAATCAGTACAATCATTCAAAAGAGTTGCAGTCACTCTACAAAGTAAATCATCTCACTCCAGCTTTGCTACTGTTTGGAATTTCTACCATGGAGGAATCGAGATCTGCGTACCGTGGATTCACTGGAGTTGCATGTGCTTTCGATATCAGTCTGTGGCGAATGTGTTTACGCGAATTACTAGCATAGACTAAACCTGAAGTTTGATTCTCTACCATGTAACGAGGAGCCAGATATTTCTATCGCAAATTTTTCAACCTTCATTTATTTTCTGTTTTATTTTGTATTTGTTTAGTTAGGGTCCTGAACCACATAAAACTGGTCAACATACATTTGGTTTTGGCGATATTTGTTGAGGTATATTCCTTATTCCTGATTGCTACTCTCGTGCCTATCCTGTGGACACAAATATTTTGATATTGAAGAAGATAGATATTAGCCAAGAGAAAATGTATCTCGGACTATTGTGGTGTGGAGGTGTGTTGATGGTAGAGAGAGAGTCAGAGGCCCCAATTGGTAACAAAATCATAAAAGCCTTAATTTGGTGGAGTCACGGTAGTGGCCCAGCCCAGCATTCATTCCTGCTCCAGACAACCAAATTGGCTATTTTGCATTCTTCCCGGAGTAAACGAGAAGTGGTTGAGGAGCCAATAGACTTACGCTAGCCAAGAACAGTCAAGCTTCGTTAAAGCTGAGCTAAGCTAGTCCTTTCAAGTTTCACCTCATGCACTGTAACTTGAGTAAACACTCTTTAGCTCATAGCTCAAGGCCAAGAAAGATCTGCTTGGAGTAAGCCAAAACCTTTGTCTCAATGCATTCATTACGAGAATAAAGTGATATTGTAGCTCCTTAGCTTATGGGCTGTGAGAAACTGACTCGCATTTTGAAACTAGAGGTTCATAATATGACTCTTAAGAGTTCTACTTTTAGACTTGTCTTAGAGAAAATTTGGACGTATGGGTGACGACATGTTTGTGCTGCAATCTCTTTTTGTCCCCTTTTGCTTCCACTTACTATAACGGGCAGCTTCTCCTGAGAAGCTATTTCCTTTCCTTCTGTTAAGACTCTCGGGACTGCAGATTACGTTGTGTAAGTTTTACCTTCTCCACTTCTCTCTCCTTTGATTTTTCCGATCTCTATGTTCGTGAATGAACCTACGTAAACAAGACCATTCGTCGCGGTCGCCATGTTCAATTCTCCCTCAAAATATAGGTTAGATTACCTTTCAGACAATGTTGTTTGTCACAATCCAAGTATGAGCCAGACCACTTGACGGGTGCATCATAACCACTTCCTTTCCTAAAAGAATTCTGCACCGAAGTGCATGTGACACGCCTGGATAGTGTTTTGACATAATTATAGAAGATGAACTTAAAGGTTTCCCTAATGGATTCTCGTAACAGTTGTTAGAACGATCTATCACCGAGTGCAACCATCGATTTACTCTAGCTTTGTGCATAGAGCTACTATACCGGTATGGCTCATCGCCATGTCTTTTCTGGGCTTCTTCTGAGTTGATGTCATTCATTCTTGGAGCGCAAAGGTACATGGGTAAAAGTTACTTGAAACTTAGAAAGTTAAGTGTTGCTGAGTTGCCGGGAGGAGGAGATTGCATGAAACTGCAAGAAGCTTGAGGATACGAACCGCTCTTTTCGGGTGGCGATTAATAGAGCAGGTTTGGAGCAACCACCTGTGACCTGCGGGACGCACTGGTGGATGATGAATATAAAACTTATTAGGGTGATGGCAAATCTAGGCATACAGATGGTACCAAGAAATTTACACATGCTTCTGATGTGGAGGAACATTGGCTGATGTAAAGGTAAATGAATCAAAAGGCGCAATGTTCAGTAAATAGATTGGGTGACTGGTATGCCATGGCATGGCATCAAGAAGAATCTATAGGGGCCACTTCTGCCAAAGTAAGTAAGAAATCACGTACTAGACTAAAACAAGGACGTGGAAGTTTTCAAATGCAGCTGCTTCTAGAGAATCTTGGCTAAGTGTTATGGTGGGCACTTCTTTCCAGGGCACTCGGTCGACTCGTTTTCTGCAAGGAAGCAACCCCACTGGTGCTAACATCCACAAGACACCGAGGAAAGATTCCCATATGCCTTTGGAAATGCTACAAAGGCCAGAGAGGAAGCCATGGAGAATCTTCAACAAGGGCCAGTTTTTCTCGAGTCACTTGGATGGATCAAAGAAACCCTTACAAGTCCTCGCGTACATGTGACTAATGTTAGTCCTTATTTTTTCAGAGTTGGTATTTCTTCTGTTATCCGTTCATCCATCAACTATTCGTTACTCCTTCATTACTTAGTTGTTGCGTTACTGTAAAGCGCTGGGTTATTCTATGTTTCCTGTCCTTGCATCGATCAAGCACAGGACAGTATCTTTTTCGTGCTTCACGATTTCTATTCTTCACGTCTCAGATATTGCTGCTACCGATTTCTTTTACATTTTTTAGTTACGAAAGTTTGAAGCTGTACGTTCGCGAGGAACTTGGAGGCATGGTTACGCCGATCTTTGTTCCATTTTAGTGCTCAAGTCCTCGGTACACAGAAATCTCATGAGCGTTAGTTCCAAAAATTGACCAATTAATAATTATACTTGAGTAATTTTAAGGATGAGAGAGGAGCAAGTTTTTGAGTTGTGGTGGAGATATACTGCATGAAGCGATAGGTGCTGCACGGAGTGGACAAGAGTCGAGAGAGTATCTTCTTCAGAAGACACTCTACTCCAAGTCAAGTGTGGGCCTCCTCATGTGAAGGAAGGTGGAATTTGCTGGGAGACTAATACATATTCTTCGCTGCTGCTTTACTTATACATGGTCCCGTTCGTTTCACGTACCATGAGCTGGCGTATAGTCACACAAACTCACAGTATCTATCTTTACGTCGATGATCCTTGTGTGGGCCTTATGTTCAAAAAATTGATTTTTTCTTTTTCATTAGTTCTCTCACATCATGGTTGTCTCCTGATTTCGGTGACATTGTGCCTGTTACTGGACCATTATTCGTGGCCACAGCTACCAATTAGAGTACGGCAAAAGATTGCGCGCACTTAAACTAAGTTTATTGCTCGTTCCAAGAGATGTATTTAATTGACAGAAACGATTGAAAATTGCCCGACCTCTGCTTGTCTCAGCATATGAGGCTTTATTTGCCGACCTTTGCCTCCGCCTATGAAATGGACTTGGGTACCAGATAATTCTTGTCTATACGTGGATGCGTTCTCCAGAAGAGGTCATGACTTTATGCTTCTCTCTTGTGTGTGCTTGACTTTCATTAAGTGTTAAAACTTTGAGACAAACAGTGGTGTCTCCCTTAACAAGAACCTGAGATCATACCCAAACTTTTATTCACTTCTGTGGAAAGTTTCGCAACGCGAAGGTGAAATCAACCAATTAGAGGACTATAATGAGAGAGAATAAACATTTTCGTGTCTCTCAGTGGAAGGCTTGGGTTGCAACCAATAGCTGAAAGCACAACTGACATCCAATTTGTTCCATGACATAGTCTAGGACAATTTTCCATCTGAACTTTTCTGTTTGTTTCTAAATTGGGCAAGTTCCAACATAAATCAAGGAGGATTTCTGTTGAGCTATTACAATTCCAAAAAGATTCCAACCATACATGGAAAGTATGTGGACTCTTGCATCGAATGAGGTACTGGAGCTGTTGCCCATGTCTCCCATATTAGATTCTCCAGCCAACCAACTCAATAGAAAATGGCAGAATATTAAGGGGATGACTAGGCGAATAATGAAATAGAGTGTAGAACCGACTATTACAGCTAAGGTCCTGGGTTTATTATTCTCATCTATCCTCTTCCTATTCATATGATGTATGTGTTTGTGTATGTATTCCTGTTGTTGTTCACCATCCACGGAATCAACTGATTTCTGTTGGAGCTGCAGGAAGAGTCTCCTTCTTCACATGTCAATATTCTTCTCCATATGTCATCAGTTTGTTTCGACGATAGATAGATTTACATCTCGCTTCCACTGATGATGTTTCTCACATACATCAGAACCTCAACTCAACCCTCGTTCCCCTCTCGATCATGTGATTTTTCCGATTCTCCTCTATTGCTCAACGTACGCAACCGCAGTAACGTGATTGACGGCATCTCTTTGGAGTCCGAAGTGTTTTTTCCTATCGAGTATATGTCAAGTTGGAGCTGAAGTATCCGCTGCGTTTCAACAGCGTTCGGTTTAGATCGCAGGAGCTCTTCCGGAGCTCCAGCGCAGCGGTCCAACTGATATCATACAACGTCTTCTATCTCATGAATCCATGTATCAGATGTTAAAACGCACCTAGTTTCCTATCGTTCATGAGTGGATTGATTGGCAATTTTCGTTCTTGTCATACCATAACATGTCTAAATGGAATGAACGGCACTGCCTATTAGATCCTGGTCTTGTTCCTATTCCGCGTACTAGAATCGCGGAACTGCAAGAAGGAAACGAGCAGTAAAGAACGATTGATCACAAACTCTCTGAAATCGTTTTAACTCGAATGCTCAAATATCATTCCGTGACCTATATCTACCTTGTTCTATCCACAATAAAACACAATGCCAAAAAGAGAAGTCATTGTATTCCCCCTCTAATGACATTTGATAAACGATCCATTTGTCGCACAATGCTCAGCGATGGCTCAGATTAAGGAAGCAGAATATTGGGTTGGGTACATCTCCCCTCCAAGTCCATGTCAAGCCTATGGTAATGGGAGTTTCAATGGTTTCTAATGGGTATCTGCGAAATACATAAAGAAGTGTGTGGACAATATGTAGAACTTTCATGGTAAGTAAAGAGAGACCTGTGGGGACATAGCCAATGTGTCATAACTTTTATGAATTACGCGAGTTCAAAACATCAGAACACCATGTGATTTAGGTACGTTCAACTGTTTCCTGCAACCATATAGAGGTACTTATATTTTTGAAACTGACGCTCACCCCATAGTCTTCTGGTAATATATGCCATTGAAACCCCTATTGAGTATTCTAATCAACATCTGGATTTGTTAACAGTAAATTCAAATGGTTTATATTTCTTTCTTATAGAGGACAACGTAGGCTAGGGAAAGGAAATGTACAAGTACAGTACAGAAAAAACTCGAGCTCCCAATAATACTCAATGTCAAAGTTTTCATTACTGGAAACAACACAGAGCATCTTCGTGCTGTCTTTTCCTTGTACGGCTTGAAGTGTTTCTTCCCTTCCTTCTTGTTACCTTTCGCGGTCGGTTTTTCTCTTTCTTTCTTTCTTGCTGATGTCAAAATGCGATGTGTAAGAACTCGGTACTCCTGCTGCTCGGGATAATCATGAGAGAACATAAGAAGAAGCCGTGGACGCTTTATACGGAATTCAGTTGTGGGGTGAGGAACCGAACCAGAAATCTGGTTCTGGTACTAGTTCAAATGATTTATGGACACCTTTTCCCCATCCACCAAAAGTGACAGAATCCTACATCCCTCAATAGGAACGACGAATAAAGAAGGAGCGGAAAAGAAAAGATCTAAACCAAAGATATTGCAGATCTTTCCAAACCACCCGACGAAGACGGTTGTACTGAACCAAGTACATATTTGATCTCGTACCTCCTTCCTCTCTCTATATGCACCACCCAACCCAGTCTTTGATCTCAATCCGGTACGGTAAAGTACTTATTCTGATACTGCAGCACTCTTTTTGCACCCCATTAATCATGAGTTTTAGATAGGAATTCATTTGAGAATACTCAAGACTCGGGATGAGATGTCTATAGTATTGATGACAAAAGCCTTATATTTTGGTATGATATTAAGTGGTCTGAACAAATCCTTTTCTGTAAATTAGCAGTACAAGGACAGGGCATGCGTGTCATGTCGCTTAATCACATGATTTTATGCTCTAACCTTGCTAGAAGGAAATCAGCCAGGTCGAACATACTGTCATATCTAGGGGACTGATTAACGTGCGAAGGAAGAGATCCAGTATGCAGCGGTGGATGTGCTTTTCCAATCATAATTTTGCTGACTACTTATAGTTTGTATGTGACAACAAACACTACAAGGAAGAAAATTTCAAAATAATATGATCCTCCAGAAGTCTTGAAGTCTGCATGAGTGATGTGCTGGATCTCCGAGTCTGAGATTGATGCTTTTATTCTTCTTTTCTTTTGTATCGGTTCACTCCATCTCTTACCTTTAAACTTTATATTGGAGTAGAAAAAACTTCATGCACCCGATCAGAACAGAATCGACTATCATTTAAGGATATAGTGAGGTTTCTGAAATGTTTACAATTTACTAAACTGGTATAACATCTTGAAAGCAGGTCTCAGGAATTTCTTTGGTTCTTTGGGCTAGAGTAGTGGTAGCACTACTACTCCCATGTATGCACTCTTCTGCAGCCTTCAGGTACATAGGGGACATTTAAATAAACCAATTTGCTTATCTGATTCTGGACAACTCCAGCTTTTGGTACCGTGATACTCTCAGATGGTCGGCCTTAACCAGACAGTCTAGCCCAAGTAGTGGGGAAAGGGGATGTTGTTGGAAGAAGAAAGACTTCCAAAAAAACCATTTAAGTATTTCTCTTGGAATCTTTCCCATTCCCTTCATATGGTCCACACATTCCACTATCACACATTTTAAGGCAGCAAGATGGGAAACATATTACTCTTTAATAACTCTTTTCCTCATAATTTTTTCTATAACTACACTCTTGACCTATAAGCACAGCACAGTAAGTATGATATAACTAGTCCACGATTTCAGTGTCAACTGCACTGCTCAGTCTTAAATCCAAGGCTTAGAAACCCACGATCATCCGTATCAAGAATAGAAGTGGACTACAAAGCAGTCACTCTGCACTAGTTGCAGTGATACCTACACCAGATCTCTGAAGAAATTTCACCCTCTTATTAGCACGCCCAATGGGAGCTACAATAGTTACATACACAACCCGGAGGGGCCTGATATGCACGAGTGGAAGGAGAGGTAGACTGTTTGACTTGAGACGAAAACTCTACAGGCGTGTAGGCTTCTTCATCTTCTTCTTCTTCTTAGAACCGGTGGCTGCTGAGACCGGGCTTTGCATTAAGTCAAAGCCCAAGTTTTCTTCCTCAGTTCGCAGCTCCTGCCCCGGCTGTTCCTTGTCCTCATTATAGCAAGGTCAAAACGAAACCAAACGGTTCTAGTGCAAGAAGTACTTGGGGATAAAGTCCCCCTGTGCGCGAGGAGGCGAGCATCTTAATAAGTGGAGGTGGAAGAACAGCGAATAGGTCAAAATGGTAGGGGGTACTTTGGCCGGTCTGCTCGCGCTGCTCCAAGTCAATGACTCGAAATTTGAGCTCCCTCTGCAATAGAAGGCGGCCAAAATAGCGAGCTCTTTTTGCGAGGAGGCATCTAGGATTTTGGGCCCCCACTTCCGCGCAGGGGGGGGGGAATCCGCGCCAACCAGGGTTACCTTCGCGGTCGGACGATCCCCACTTGACAGACACACACACCGCATCCAACTCTGGTCCGCTCCAACAAGACTGTAGTTCACACTTCCACTCTTGTAAGCCGCATGCGCGGTATCGCTACCAACAGTACAACGGTATCGAGAGGGGGAATATAGCACTCGCAGTTAAGTACACAGCACAAATCGGTAATTGTAAAATCGGTGGTGAATTCCATTATAACTAATGCCATTTGCCCGGCTCTAGCTTAGTGAGAAAACCTCGATTACTGCACAGACTGTGCATATCGCAACCTTGTCATGATAGAGACACTTTTTCCTTGGAAGGTTGCGGAAGCAGAGTATCAGGGTTTAACTCACTCTCAGCCTGGGGTTAATGATCACGAGCATGAATAATAGAATAGTTGATAGAATGAGAAAGACAAGACAAAAGGAAACGACATCGGGTGGCAGAACGGGCAGGTCAGATCAGGCTGGCGGGCTGGGTCGTTCTCGAGAATCAGAAATTTGTTGCATCCACACAAAAAAGACAAACGAATCCGTAGGACAGTACAGTGGTGAGGTCAAACTGGGGGAAGAAATGACCTGATGGTATTGGTGGAGGAGGCGCATGTAATTTCATTGGCTAATAATACTCTATGCAGGTAAATTGAAAAGGGATTACCGGAGGTTTAGCAGCAGAGAGAGAAGCATTAAAGGGGGAAAGGTCGAAGAAGTGGGTCCTGGCTGTAATTATATGAACAGTTTATGTGAAAAGATTAATGCACAGGAGTCCATTACGTCATGTATTAGCAACTCAGCAGCAAGCAACGTAGACGGCATAAGATTGGCTAAATGGAAAAAGACGTTATTTATCAGACTTCCCCAATAGTTGGGATACGGCAAAACGGGAGGAATGCTACAACGACGCGTGGCAGCAAGGAATATGATATCATATCACAACAAAGGTTCAGTAGCAGTTGTTGGTGTTGGACTGGTAACAACAACAACAGTTAGTTATTATTTTTGCAGTTTGATGGTACGTTTGTATTTCTTTTCCCTTTTCCTTCAGGGAAATACCTTTGGGCCTTTCGGCATTCTCAAAGAAAAATTGCCAAGGCAAGAAAGGAACAAAAGTGCTCTGTTGCTTTGTTGCTTTCTCACAATCTGTAGGTAAAATGAATTCGAAAGCTTCCTTGACCAAGAGCATAACTACTGCACCACGGTAGGCTGAATATTTACACGGAACAATGAATGCACCAGGTGTTCTAGCTCGGACTTGTCATGAACTACAGCTCAGCACCAGCACCAGCAAAAGGGGTAATGTTTTTGATCCTCGTCTGGAGAGCGAAAGCCCCTCCCCTCCATACGAGGCCAGCCCTTTCCGTGAGCTTGCAAACACCTCTTTCTCTCGTTCTCTTTTTTGTTCTTTCTCGACCGAAACCACCTCAAAAATCTGGTCCTCCCTCAACACCTTTGCGTTTGTCCTAACCAGTGACTTGGCCGAATGCTTTTACACGGACTTATAGATCAACCTTTTCTTCTTATATTATATTTTCATCTTCGTTCGTATAGCTGCTGCAAATGCTGGCCACACTTTTGGCTCTCTCTCTCTCTCTCTCTCTCTCTCTCTCTCTGGATTACATTCTACCGCCGTTCAACTTGAGGTTAAATCTAACTACTTCGCTGGTGAGGACAAATGCTTACAACATTTTGGTGGTCGTCGGAAATAAGTTGCTGATGCGCTTTGAAATGACTTCGTCACACTCGTTGATGATATGATGTCGTAATTATAAACTGTTATGCTATGTTTGTAGGACAGGCGATTTCAATCCTGGGTTTAACAAAAATTGGTTGGCAGGTTCGTAATAATAAACTGTTAGGCCATGGTTGAAGAATAGGCGATTTCAATTCTGGGTTTAAAAAATTCTGTGGTTCATGGGATCGGATGTACTAGGAGGTATGACGTGCAAAGTATTCTCCGTCACTTCTTTGTTTATTGATCGGGTTCAACACTATTGAAATTACCCAAATAAAGTTTTTTGGACACTGCATTTTTATTTTATTTTTCAATATGACACTTGCAAATAGATCTAAGGGATGTCCGTCAGATTTATTCGGGTATCTACCTCATTCTCACGACGATATCAACTATTATCAACGATTTTAATTTACGAGGACACTGTATTTCATTCCGGTGATTCGAGGGTATCAATGTAACTTTCCTTCTAACCCTTCGGTCCATATACTTTTCTGTGTCTTCTTCAACTTACACCACCATATCAACGATCTTTGGAGATTACTGATCTTCGTTCTCGATACATGTAAAGAATTGTGAAAGTTGCATAAATAAGTATGTATTTGTACTCGCACCCCATTTTGGAAATTTGTAGATGCACTCTCCAGAGATGTAGATCTAACCTAAAGTCATCTCAGTGAGGGTTTACTTCTCCCTAAGCGCGGGATGCCTAATCTTTTTTAGATACGAAATACAGTAGTTATAGTCTCCCACGCCGTCAATTGCACCTTATGTGCATCCAATTGCTCTTCTATCAAATATTGCTCGATATATTCCGACATATCCACCACAAATTTATGTTTCTTTTAAATGATTTAGTTAAATTTAAGTTAAATTTTTTGAGTTTTAACTTTTCCGGCCTAGTCCCAGTTTGAACGGAGTGATCACATGCTCTAGATCATATACCCAGTTATCAATTTCTCCGTGGGAATAAAACATTTTAACTGAAGTTTAACTAAATCTCATTGAATATCAATCTCAATTTAAAACTCTTCTATGGTAATTTCTGTTCTGTTGTTCTATTCTTTCCCACAATAATGAAAAAAGGCGACCGTGTAGGAAAAATGAAGGATGGAAAGACCCCATCAAACCGTACAAGGGAGAGAAAAAAAGGTAACATGGGGCTAAGCCCCAATAGAGTCTGTATGAGAAATCTGCTCTATTGCACCTAAGATATCCAAGCTACACAAGTCATACAATACAATAAAAGAGGGAATGAAAGAATTTTATATGAAAACAGTCACATTCTGAAGTTGTTTTTCCATCCCACGTTAGTAGTAGGCCCTCTAAATGCCAAAGATGAGACATTAGAGGAATCCGAGGATTGAGGCAGCATACGTACATGAGGCACACTGTGTATTGCATGGCTAGGTTGGGGGTTGGTGAGCAACTTATCGATTGTCCTTAATACTATTAGGAATCATCCTGTCACTCGAGTAATATCCTTCTTTGATGCTGCAGCAGGCTTTTATTCTATATCTTCGTTTTTTATTCGCGAAGTAGGGCTGAAATACTTGAAAACATGCTCTATATCCAAATAATCTTTTATTTTTATTTTTATTTGTGTCTATCTCATATCATCCGAATGGACATGTTCCTTGTTATCTGCAATATGCAATAGTGTGTGTGGATTCTTCTTATCAATCATTAAATTTAAGATGCAGTACATTTAATACTTGTTTGTCTTATAAAGGAAATTACTTGGGAAAGTACAAAAGCCTGTTAAAGAAACATTTAAAGAAATCTCTAGAGTAGTATAGAGTTGATGACAAATACACGCGTGGACTAGATAAAAAAATTTCAATTCTTGGTATATTTGAATTGATGTTTATTTAGATGAAAAATATAAGATAGTGTCAACTTAAACCGCTGGACCTAAAATCTCTGGGAAAGCTATGCTATACGGCGTTTCAATGTATCTCCTACGAATTTATGCTTTCAGTAAGAATATATTGTACAAGCATACATACAAAAAGTTATCCAAAGTCGAATGGGTCCTCTTTCTTCTAGAAGAAAGTTATATATCCTTAAATATCATATCTAAAAATGTATCGCGATACTTATATTCATATCCCCCATCCAGACTTTGGAAATTCCAAGATTGACTCCATTCTGAAGAGTAAAATTTATTTTCTCGTATTTCTTGACATTACTTGGAAGTCTTCACCGAGCAAAAACCTATGAAGAGATTACCATCTTCCAATACCAGAAGTATTCGCATACAGAAATAACAATAAGTTCCCAATTGTCTTCCTTTCCTTCTGTTAAAGTATAAAATAAATAAAATAAAATAAAAGGTGAGAATTGGCTGAATTGTTCAAACTATCTTATATACAGGTAACCCATAGTTTGAGAGCAGCATTATCTTTTTCTACCTGGATTGGAGTAATGATTTCACTAACAAACATCAAATCTCAACAGAAGTCCCTTTTTAGGTACCTTACCCTTTTGTAGGGTAAAGCATTCAGGCATCCATTCAGCATTCAATTATTTCAATATTTACCCAAGTAACCAAAGACCATTAGCAACTGTTCAACTTCCTATCTTCTTCTTTTTTTATCAATTTTTGGTACATATAGCGCGTCAAGTACTTTTCTTCTACTATATGAGCAAGTCATGTTGTACTTCTAGTTTTCTAGTACGTACACAAATTTTTTCCTATAATATATCTTTCCGGTCTGTCTTTTTGAAATAAATATACAATAGTCAAATGTCGAAAATAACTCTTGCTAAGGCATGTACGGATATTTATTTCGACCAAAATATAAATCCCCTTTATATTGGATACTGAGTTTCATCTTGCTAATTGCCCTTATTTAGGTTGTTGCTGTAATTTAATCTTCCTATCCGAAGCTAAAAACATATCTCAAGAATATAATCTTAGCTCTCTTCTAAAATAATTATCTATTTCCCTATCTCCTGTCGTTCTATCAAAACACTATCCCCCGCATTTCGCTCCAGCCTTTGTATATAAAATAAATCACTTTGCTTATCTATCCATATGTTCAGAATTTACTCCTATCTCCACTTGTTCGAGGACCGGTAATTAGCAATAAATTCTCTATCATCTCGTACTGTAATTTGATTTTTTTACCCAACAGGAAAATTTATATTTTTATATGGATGTCCCTTTTGTAAGATACTAATCTATCTCGCCATACATCAAAACAAAACATTATCTTCCTCATTTGGCTCAAGCCTTGGTATATGCAATAAACTACTTTGTCTTACCTATCGCTATATTTAGAGTCTATTCCTATCTCCATTTGTTCTTAGCCGAATAAGTTGTTTATCATCTCATACTATCTCGTACTATTCTTATCCAAAGGGAAAGTCGAAAATATATTTCTACAATCCTTTTTTTGAAAGATATCTCTCTTGTAAATTACTCATTCATCCCCCATCTTGTATAGTTCTATCGAAATATTATCTCTATGTGGCTCGAGCATTCGTATGTGAAATTAATTAATTATTTTATGTATCTTTGTAGCTGAGTATCATTACTATCTTCACTTGATCATGGACGGATAACTAAATACCAAACTCTTCTACCATCTCGGACAATAGAAATATATAAATATTCATGTAAAAAAAAGAAAATAAACTGAAACAAAAACTGCTTGATCCATTTCCCATGTTGGAAATCATTTCTATTCATATGAAACCGTCTGTAACGAATCTATTCTAACCGGTTGATCAGCGTTTCCAATATAAGTCACCTCAATACACCTCTGGACTCTCCGTATGTGGGGAAAACTCAAACCTTCAAAAGGAATAAACCTAAATCATATTAGAAACTGTTCAGTTAGTATTGAATTATTAAAATCTTATCTTTGTTACACAATTTCAATCCCAAAATATATCTGAATTTTGTCACCCTTCTGGATGTATAAGTCGTTCACCAGTATATCTGTATATATTTAAATAGTTGCAAATTACTTTTGTCAATGTAAAAACTCATTTCCCATAATGCAAAGCGATGGATGATAAATCATTGGTGATAGCCCTTGGTAAACTGCTTGTTAAACCCAGGGTGGGCCACATCTAGAGAACGAACGAGTTTATCTACCTATGCAGGACCACAAGTTCAAAAGCTCGTAATCAACTGGGCTAATCTAATACACATGAAATAAAATTCCTAAAATCTCTCCAACCTAACCCAGACCGTTAAACCTCAGTTCCGGCGCCTGCGGTCCTGTCAAACAATTTTCAAACTACCTACTAAGAGCCATCTTTACTCGTCTGCAATGATTTATCAGAGGAGGCGTGGCTCTATAGCAGTCGTCGATGAAACCTGGCGTTCGATCAGCCATCGCGCCTCTTCTTTAGCGAGTTACCAATTCTTTCTCGACGGATGGGATTTTCAGGCCCAATTCTTTCCCGACGGATGGATTTCAGTTATGCCGGACCCACTCTCATCCAGTACGTCAGATGTCCGGTTCGGCAATATGGATAACGGAAACGGGCACAAAGAGTTCTGCAGGTGCAGGAGGTGCCAAGTAACAGTGTTGAGCCCCAGAGCTGACGACGGTGAAAGCTGCGGGAGGTGGTTACCGTATCGGAAAATTTATATCTGCTGCAACAAACTGCGGTAAACTGAGAGTTACATCACCCAGGGAGTCGACGCGAGCACATTAGCTCCATAGAAAGGGCGAGCCCGTGAGCAGTGGGAGGCGGGAGGAACCTTTTGGGGGTCATTATAGATGGGGCTCTGCTGTTAAAGTCCCACTCGATGGAGAGGGACCCGCAAGCAGATGGATGGGTTTTAGCCGCTCCTCTAGCGGCGCCTCGGTAGGAGAGCCTCCCTCCGCTATCCTTTTCTCTATCGGGCATTACCAATGGCATACACCGTCGGTTAGGAAAACGGGCAGCTCTGAAATGGAGGTACAGACCGGTTGCGTTCATGAGCGAGGATGGAGGGACCCTCCATCTTTGTTCATGTCTCATCTCGCTCATGATGATGCTTTTGCAGTGGGTACCCGATCATACGGGCAATATTATGCCGGGAATAGGCGATTATAATAAACTTCCCCGGCATGTGTTTTTCATATACAGAGCATGCGCCGAGAAGGCCCACACACAAGGTCGCGTCTCTCCCATCAGTTCGAATGTATACAGGCCCGGACCGGATGAGGATGACGGACGTGATTTCTGGAGTTCGTACGTCGATAGTGGCACCGACCGAGTCAAGGTGCACTATCGTCCTGCAGCGAAGAGCGCGACGGGCAGCCTCGGTCTCGCTCGGATTATCTCGGCTGAAGAAGGCCTGGGACTCTATGTCCCGCACAGTGGATGCTCTCTCCCGCTTTAGCCTCTCGCAGAACAGCTTTATGCTCTGTGCTTCACTTACTTTGCGGGCTTTGCTTTTGGAAGAGATCAATGGAAGGCCCCGATAGTGCACACGTGAGGTCTGTGTTACCACTACATTTGTTAAAGTTCAGTACCCCTCATAAGGGTATTTCCCCACCCCCTGGGAAAGGCTCGTGGGAGACATCACCTCGCCAAACCCAGAGCAAGGTATATACCAGAAATCATACCCTTTATCAATCCACAGGTAGTTAGTTCACCATAAAGAAAAGAAGTTGCTCTCAAGAGTATGTATATACGTAGAACCCCGAAGGAAAAAGAAGGGCAGATTATATGATGATGGGAAGAAAACAACTTCTCATCCCAATCCACAAAGAGAAAAGCCGATATTGTAATTCACCAGAAGCTGCTCTGGTCTCCTCTACTTTGTTTTTGATCGTTATAGTTCGTGAACAGCGTTTTAGCATGGTGGTAATCAACCGAAAATATCTCTAACCTCCAAAGATGCTTATTACAGTAGTATGTCTCTAGTCCGAGCTTTCGCATATATCTAATCTATCTAGTAGAGCTTACGGATGTGTTTCCCTTCAAATCAAGAGAGAGTGAGATAACGAGTCACTCGTGGATCTCTGCATGCCAAGCACGCGGCATGACAGGACTCGTATGCATGGCATTAGGTGCATGCTCCCCATGCATAGGTCTCTTTGAGGCATCATCCCGTGCCGTCGTGATTTATAAAGTTGACACTTCCGTCGCGTCCTTCCCGCCCGGATGACAGCCGCTACAAAAGCGCAGCCGTATACCACTTCGGTGAAATTGCGCAAACGCACTCCGCTTTCGGATACCAAGGTTATTAGGCAGGGTGCAGGGTTTGCATTCTGCGGACAAGATTGGATGGATATTTGACCTTGCGGTCCATTAAAGTTGGATACTGTGTTCCCTACCCTGGATTTGACGCTCGTACGCGGTAGCAGAATGCGTATTGAGGAATCCCCATGCGGATACTGCCTCACGGCGTAGGTATTCAACCGGGTGAAGGTACCGTCCACCAATCCAAGTAAGTTTCTCTGTGATGGACAGAAAAGAAACGGAGCTGATATGCAGGTACGCGCTGTAAGACCGAGTCCTCTCTGTTCCTTTAGACCCGCGCGATGCAATTCAGCGTAACCAGGGTTAGTGTAGCCAGGGCAGAGGGTGGACGCGATCACACGAACTAAAGATACTCCTACGGCTTCACCATGGCTGGAAACCCATCGTAACCTACTTCCGTGGAATCCGTCATATCCTGATCAACTTCCTCAACCCTGAGCTGACTAAACATGCTCTTTCTTTCTCCCTTAATCTCCCTAAGTATGGCTTACTTTCACGGCCCATTACGTGAATCTAACTTCCGATACTGCAGACGTAGCAGGTGATAAATCTCCGCAGAAAGGGGTAAGTAGGAAGCAGAACTGGTGATTAAGATAATTGAAGTATGGGGAAAGGCTGTACACAAATCATTTCCTTTGGACCCTGCATAGTGTGGGGCTATTTCCTGCCTCCTGTATTCCCTAATATTCCTTTCCTCTTGGTTTCAGATACCTCAAAGCAAAGCAGGAGAGTTTTAGGCGAGACGCACCTAAGATAACAAGAAGGATGGGAAGACCCCCCTCAAGCAGTACAAGGATGCAACTTATGAGGTAAAATGTGGGTTAAGCCCCCACTTAAAAAGAACTTATCCTTCAGCATGGTCATTTAATTCCTATCTCAGTTTTTTACTTGCAGCTTAGTAAAATTCAATACACTATATAAGGAGAAATTTAATAAACTTTCTTGACATGAACCACTGTGGCCTTTAGCGAAACGGTGTTCTGTATAATTTAGGAGAATACACTCCAAAATTCTGAAATGATACAATGAACGTCTATAAGAACATCAGTAAAGTTAGAAGGTGACATTGATGAGAAGCAACAGCTACGTATTCTCAAGAGCAGTTTTAAAGGTATGATAGGTGAAGAAAACGAGACCTAATAAATGTGTTGAGTGGGTGTAAAGTCGTTTGACTTTCACCGGATAAGTATCATGAGGATTCCACATACATGTCCACAATGCAAATGAACACTCCTTCTACCTGAATATCGGTTCACTTCTATAGCTTCTGCTGCTGAGGGGAATAATATGGTCAATTTCCTCTCACAAATACAGCTCGGAAGACTCTCAAGATTCCATGGTGAGTCTATTTTTATCGCTTCATGATTTGAAGTATCTCCAAAAGAGTGGTCTCTATCCTTGCCACTGGTTTCAAAAGCATGTTCAATTCCTTGAATAACATGAAGCACGAGTGTTAATACAATAAAAATAGAAAATAGAAAATAGAATAAAGGAAAAGAGAAAAGATATAAATGATTGAGTGTAATTTAAGCTGTTGACATACATAACCATACCTACAGTATTAATCGTAATGTCAATAAAAGGGAAAAAAAGAAGTAGAAAAAAGTAGAGAAGATAAATGAGTGAAGGTAACTAAAGCTTGTAGATATAATTAATCACTATCGTAATGTTGGGTGAGGGTAGAATCTTTACAATAGTAAATGAAGAGAACTTGATGACCGATATTTACTCTATATTGATGTTGAGATCCCTACCTTTGATACGTGAAATAGGTATTAGATGTGATGGTAAATCTACGCAAAATATCTTAAAAAATCAGAACCATAAATATTGTACCTAACCATAAAAAGGACAGTAAATTCTCAAGCCTAGTTGTGATAAACTTATCTAGTTGGTAGACTTTTTTTTGGTGAGGTCCAGTAATTATAGTAATTTTATTAGTAAAATATTTTAATTGTATCATTCTTATTTTATTAAGGATAATATTTCTTAAATGAGAGAATATATATATATATATATATATATATATATATATATATATATATATATATATATATATAACCTGGTTATACGGATCAATCAAAGGACATCTATTATGATTTCCTCTTCATTTGATTTAAATTCTAATATTGGTTTGCACAAATGTCTAGCAATAAATATTACTCTAAGATTGGCAATTTGATATGATGAATTATGACTATAGCTTCACCATTTTCTCAAAAAGTTAAATTCATATATTATGTAACTCAGAGCTTAATTATTGAATTTGGTCCACCGTTTTGCAGATTATTAAAATCATCAAATAATATATGATCTTAGAATTATGTCTGTAGGTATTTAATTTTAGTAAATTTATAAAAATAATTTGCTTCAAATATTGTAGCTATTTAGAAAAATCCTGTCTTGTTATTTTGATAAATATGCATTTCAAGTCTTGAGTTTTTAGATATAATTTACATTACATAATTGAAAGAATGTGGAATATTAAATAATTTAACTTTTTCATATAAGAAAATTTAATAGATATTATATCGGATAAGATGCTTAACTCAAATTAGAATTTCTAAAATGTTATATAATTTTTCTAGAAGATAGAGATATGAACTTGAAATTCTAATCATTTATTGTGCCTTTTGGTAGATTCAGCAGTTCAAGGGGATATAGGTCCAGGTATTCTACTATAACCGAAGTTAGTCATCGATCTCAATCACTGTCCATCAAGATACTATCTTCAATATGGTTGACTCGAGGAGGATACAAATGCTAAAGCTAACAGCCTCATTGATTCAATATTTATGTCGTTTTTATCAAGGCTAGCTGAAATTATATCATTTTTGAACTAAGTTGAATACATATTTTCATTTAAATGGTAATATATAGAGCCGTAATATTGTATATTTCTAAAATTCCCACGAGTATGGTTCAGTATGCGGTTGATTGCGATATACTTCCATTAAGTTCTACTGGGGCCTAGCCCCATTTTACCCTTTTCGTCCCTCCCTTGTACGGGCTTGACGGGGTCTTCCCATCCTTCGTGTTCTCTACGCGGTCGCCTTCTTTTTCTCTTTTGGTACTAACTTACCTCGAGCGGATATGCCGTTGCATCTGACCAAAACTTAGTTTATGTAAGTCGATGTAAATTTGTTCTGTAAATTCTCAGCTGAAAAAGCTAGAGAGTGCTGTTTTGATAGTACATCAAATTTAGACATTGATGAAACATGGTGACAATAATATATGGACCTGGAAAATAAAGTTGAAGTTCAAGAGATAATATTCTCTTAGAATTAACTTTAAACAAGGATAAGTCGCATTTTTCCACATTTTTAAAGTCTCCAACAAACAATATTCAACAGAAAATCTGTAGACAGAAAAATTAGACGAGTACATGGAAGTATTTGGACTCCATCACCCCAAAACTGGAAACTGCCTTCTCTCATCTTCTCTTCATTCAACATTAGGGGATTTGACAGCAAGATTGAGATGAAATTATCTTCACCACAGTTAGGATCAATCACGCCATTCACGAGGCTTTAGGGTTATGTTTAGTCCTAAACCCTAAATCCCAGGTCTGACAGAAGGCTTCTCGACTACGGTACGTGACCTCACATGAGGGTGGATATTCCCAGTCACTTAACGCTCCTCCGTAACCAAGAGAAAAAGGCGACGGCGTAGAATACCAAGTAGGATGGGAAGACCCCCGTACAAGGATACGACATAAGACATAAGGGGTAAACTTGGGCTAAGGCCCAATAATATGGGTGTGAGTATCGACTCCCCCATAACCTATGTTTCCTGGTGTTACTATGCTCATGTTAACATCCGGTGTGGTCCATAAGATGGTCATGAAAGTGCGACAGACACATTCCAAATACCATTTTCGATCCACAAATCCGAAATCTGATTGGTAGTTGGAAATCTGTCAAGAGAATCGCCAACGGACCGACGATTTTCTGCTTCATGGAGCCCGGATCTTATGCTATGGTCGGCAGGGACGGCATGTCATGTTAATGGTGGCGACAGACGTGCATTGTACAAGATGTTACGTCTGTACATCATACATACATACATTCATAACTCTTTACTGTGTCCCGTCACAGAGTCAATTGTAAGGGATAGGGAGTTCTAACAGATGGGGACAAAAACAGAAGATATAAAGCACGGAAAGACTAAGGAGAAGAAGAACGAAGAAAAGGCGACCACAAAGAACCCAAGAAGGATGGGAAGACCCCCCATCGAGCCGTACAAGGGAAGGAGATGGAGAAGGTGAGGATGGGGAATAAAATCCATAATAATAATTCGATCGAAGAATGGAATATCGAGGAAAGATGAAGGCGCGAGAAGACTGCTGCGGTCGAGTTGGGTAAATGCCGGTCCGGATGTGCGACTAGGAGGATGGATAGCATGGAAGATGGATGAGATATCTGACCGTGAAGGAGAAGCACCGACCGAGATGACGACGTGCCTGAATTCATCCTTCCCATGCAGGAGTAGTATGGTAGTGTTTGAGTAGGACTCACGGATTCAGGTTCGTCGTAATGTTGAACAACATTACACGGTTTGTTTTGACAGGGAAGTCGCATAGCCGCCGAAGTCGTCCGTCGTCGTCATGACCTGCCGGCGTTAGGAAGGGCCCGACACGTGAGAATAACAGTGGACGAGCAGTGCCGGCGTTTACTTGGTCGGGGAATCATATCGGGTAATTGTCGCCGGGCGCCGCCTCGATGGTGGCGGAGGATGGAGTCTCATGGAGATGGAGATTCGAGGAAGGGAAATAGACACATTAGTCCATTAGTATGCCATATTAGAAAAGCTCTGTGCCATGTCATCCAACATCTTCTGACGCCATCGATGAATGGATTTTGTGGTCATGCTGTCGGACCGACGGTCCGCTAAAGTCCCCTCCACACTAGGGTGAAAAGGCCCGGCCCTCATTTCAATAACCAGTCGTTGTGGCTTGTGGCTACAACCCCGCGTTTCTACTCCACCATTCGGTCCAGAGTGGCACCACATCATCCGTTCCACCAATGCCACGCATTCTCATTTCACGGACTTCCCGCTCATGAATGCCACGACAGACTATGCTGTTTCCGTGGCTCAGGACTGAAAAGCACCCTCAATCCCCACTATTCATAAACTGTTCTATTCCGGACCGAGAAACATCCACTCCACTCCACTCCATTCCTCCAATTCCCCACCATGGGAGTTGACTCTTGACGTACACCTTTTCAACAGCCCCACTCTGTACTGTAGCCCTATCTTCCTTCCTTCCTGCCGTACCTCGGAATTAGGGTCCGTCCAGAACCGTAACTGACAATTCGAACATGAACGGAGCGGGGCTCGGTCAAAAAGGATTTACATTCTCTACCGAAGGAGCAATCGACGGAGAGAAGGACCGACAGACAGGAGTAGGTACTAAAGTACAAAACGGGCGGCTTTTTCCGCTCTCCGCGAGCAAATGCGGGACCAGGGTCAGGTAGTAGATGCAAGACGTCAGCCCAAAATCGGAGATGGGCCCAGTGAGCACGACATCCATTCCTATTACGCCAACTGGCATTTTGGGCGAACCAATGGAGAGGCTGAGATCGTGCAGTAAGATCTGGCGGTTAGGTCTCTATGCCGGAGCTGTCTCTAAGAATACGCGTGCCCGACCAACCGGGACGGCCAGGAAAGGAGCTGCCCAGGCTTCCTCGAGCAGGGCACCCGATCCAGCGTACATGTGGTACAGCAGTGTAAATCAACTAATGCCAGCCCGTTCCACTGATGTGCGCCGAGGTCCCCCAGCTCTGGATCCGAGCCCCAGGTATTCTCCTTTCCGGCCGGGATAATAGGAAAGAGAAAAGAAGGCAGTCACGTCGGGGAAAAGACTCATTGCCCGTTCCAGTTCCCGGTGTGAATTTTATTCAAAATCGATAAGAGTTTCCCAGTTTTGCTACGCCGTCAGCAAACTCAGTCTAAGCACGAAAAATTGTTCTCCTGCAACTATGAGAATATATTCATCTAAGTTGAGAATCCAGCAGTCTTTTCGACTATTCATGGTATAAGAATCACAGCAGATTTGGAACATGTATGTCAACAGCGTTTCAAATTATGATTGCTGAATTGTCAGCAAGTATAATCTTCCTCAAAAGTCCCGGTGAAATATTGCTTTTGTTTTGACAACTATGTGAAAATGTATCAAAGAGCCTGATTGGTTGTAGATGAAATCGGAAAATGAATATGATAAGCTAGTTATAGGCATTACTTTTGGAACAATCCTGAATCCGAATATCCACATTTTTGCTAAAAGAAACTCACATTCCTGAACACCTGAATGTTTCACGAATGTGGCAATATGGTGTTCTGCTCCCGTGTCACTTGGATTATCAACGAGGAAGACATGTAAATATAACAATTTGTGACGACCCAGTGTCAGTCACGCTCGGAATCCATACGCGCCGCGCCAAATCGACCGGCAGCCTCCATGGCTTTGCCGTCCAAAGACAAACCGTCGATCGTCCGAACCTGGGGAAGGGATTTGACACGCCTACTATACTTCCGTCTGTTCCGTAATTATGTTCCCTCGGTTGGACTACGTCTCCAACCGCCAGTTTAGCTCTGCCGGTTGGGGAGGCAAGCCCGCGTTTCCAAGCACACCAGAGACAAAATATTTAGAGGTGCTGTTAACATCATCCCAGCCGTCTGGCCTTGTCCATGACCTCGACTCCAACCGGTTTTTTCTCTCACCCTCCCCTCTCGACCCCAAGTAACCATCGGCAGGCTAGGTTCCGAACCCGTCGAAGGTCGGATGCCGTTGCTTATCACGCGTCAAATCGAACGAGCAAGAAACGGTAAATGCAGGCCCGATACAAGCAACCCTTGAAAGATCGATGCACGTGAGTCTCCGAAAAACTCCAAGGCGGCGCTGCGCTAGTGTGGACTAGCGCAGCGCCGCCTTGGAGTTTTTACTCAACCGCGGTTCCGCCAATCGACCGCGGTTTACCTTTGTTTCGTTCCAGGTTAGACTTGAATAAGGAGAAGGAAAGAAAGGAATGGAACGGACTAGAAGATGAACATCGGGGATCGTGCGTTCCTTCTTCCGTAGCCTGGTATCCGTCATCCGCAGAGCAGGGTAGTCAGTCAGTAACGAAATGCCTGGCATAACGGAGACGGACAGACAGCAGTGACCGAGCTGTGCCTTGGTTGGCCACTTACGGTTTAATGCGCAGACAGCCTTTTTGCAGTCCCTTTAATTAGGCGTGGATTACGGTATAGTATTAGTCCTTGAGGGAGACTACAACACCCTTTATTCTCCACTAGGCCTAACTAACTCACTAATCAATCACAATATGCAATTCTGACTGAAGGACAGAAAAGATGAGACGAGGAATCAAAGGACTGAGGTGGAGAATGCCATGAGAGTAACGATGGAGGAGACAAGATGAACAGTGAAGAGGAAATCTATATCATTTCGTGACCATGTTTAACAACATTGTGGTAGAAGCACTTATCTAGATGTATGTGCTATGGAAGTACTTTCTAGCATATAATGCAGCTCAAGCATCTACTAACTACATCCTTCACCTTAACGTACCCTCATCTAAATGCCTCTCGCTTGTATGGCTTCATAAACCTCAAATAAATCACGAATTTAATCTCTTTATGGAGAACCTGACTAACAGAGTGTGGCCAAAGATAACCAGATTCCCATGCGCACATCTAAATTAGAAAGATTTCCTTCGATGTTACGTGGGATGTTCGATGTCAATCTAAGAGACTGGACCTGAGGAAACATGGCAACAACCTTTAAACTTTTGCCCAGCTCATCATCATACCGATAAGTTCGTTTGCGCTTGCTCAGATCATCCAGATGTCTCTCTCTTCATTGTTAACGGTTGTGGTAAAGTATGAGATTAGACCGGCTTCGGCACGAGTATAATTTATGTAAATGAAACACACGTGATCTAGATGAAGTTGCTTGATATCGTTGAGGAAAGACGACAGTCGTTTGTGTCTCGTGTCAATCAGTGGAGTGGACCAAATCAGTCAGAATTGTAGAATCCAATAAGGGTGGAGCAAGTATGGATAGGGGCCTCTCTCTGTATACTGGTGTTGTTTGTGCAAGATTACTGAGACTGATCGACCACTTTGATTGGATGGAGAATGAGTCTACCTGAACTGGCCCTCATCTGCTGGCAACAGCAGCCACCCTCTACTCTTAACTTCTCTGATATCTAAGCGAAAGTAGTTAACATTTCCTGTGATGATGAGGATGCAGAAGGAGAGAGGGTTTGAGAGATATGTAGTTGGGATTGGTAAGACAGGCCGGCAAACTGACTGAGTAGTTACTGTGACTGCTCCAGCCTCTGAGGACGATACAGAATTTCAGAAACCCAGAAGCAACAGGAGGTGGTATTCAGCAGGAAAACCAACCTAGTCATGTATGGGAGTGAAAGGAGGAGGAGGAGGAGGAGGAGGGTGGTGAAGCTTTGCATTGATGATGCGATGGAGAAGATAACAGTTAAGACGTTGGAGGTCGGGTTGATAATGCAGAGGAGTGGGCTGAGAATAGCTGTGTGGAGAAGAGTGGAGCTTGCTTTATTTAGTTGCAGACAAGCGATTGGTAAGGAAATGAATGAGAGCAGACGGAGGCAGTTGTTAGGCTGAGTTCAGAGAGAGGGAGAGGGAACGAAAGAGTTATTATCGTTATAGGACTTTAGTATGTACGATGAAGTTGTGGAGACTCGTCAAATGTTATCTTCTGTTTGACCTGCTACTTACCACATGTCCCAGTACGTGCAAGAGGTTCGAATGTGGCTACCTACGATAAGAGAAGGTAATTGTTTCAAATGATAGTTTAGAGCCCAGCAGTCAGGGAGTTCTGGATCTCGTTCCAAGTGTGTGAAACTCCAGACCTTGAGAATGCTGCTCGCACACATTTTCGTAAGGAAGTTGTACCTTCTCCCCTTCTCAAAGTGGGAAAAGTGCAAAGCGCTGCGAGGCTCAGGGAGAAACCCTGCACCTCGCAGCCTCCCCCTCTCTCTTTCTGTCAGCTTGGGCTATTGAACTCAGCCGTGCCGAGCCGATCCATTACCGTGCAGCGTCTGCCTGCATATGTCAGTGAGCCATGTGGCGGGATCCAATCACTTGGAACCAGCCTTGAAGAACATGGCATGCGTTAATTATTACAGTTAGTTCCCTTCCCACTTGAGGCAGAAAGACGGCTCTTGCTCGGTCTTTCTTTCTCACCTTCTCGTACAAATTGGTGGGGCTTAAGGTACTCGTCCTCACGATCAACCCAGTTCATGTGCCCTGCAGCAGCAGGTAAGAAGGGGTTGTGTTAAAACATCGTACCGTAGTACGATGAAGGACAGTCACACCACCGTAGTGGGGCTCTGGAGCTGGCTGGCTGGCTGGCTGGCCGGAGTAGAAGATATGGACCTTCTCATGATGCTCTCTGAGTTGATTCATGATTCTTGTTGGACATCGCGAGCATTTCTCACTTGGGAGAGCGAGGAAATCAACTCAGAGTTTCACATTATCATTTACCTCGGACTTTTCACCATCGGCGGTTGCGTGATTTCTGCAGACCCAGATCCTTAACGTGTACTCCTAACCATCCGAGTACCACCGGGTGCCTGCAATAGAACCCAATTCTTGTTGACTTGGTTGAATTCCTTTCACCTTCTCCACTTTCAACGAGCTGCACACAGAGTGCATGACTCCCTCTCTGCCTCCATGTGAATGCAACAAGAGAAACATGATATCTACAGGGGCGCTCTCCTCTCGATTAGTTACTGCTACTGGTACCCAGTGTGTACCCAGACCAGAGTCTCGTCCACCAAACATCCTAGAAAATATATCGCTGGGTTCTGGTAATTGACAAATCAATCTCCATTAACCTCCAATAAGGATCTCTAGTCTGCCTCTTATGTACAAATGCACGCAGGAACATCTTCCAGAACTAAGATCAAAGCTTCACACAGACTCTCGGGTCTGAACACACGATTTTTCTTACGGACTCAATCCTATACTGAGCTTAAAGCAGATTCTGGACACGAGTTATAAACAATTGAGTACAGGATAACTGCACTTAGCTCGCTTCGAAGGGGGGCTCCTTTTAGAATAGTCGTACAAACGTTAACTAAATAATAGCATGTCATTTCCAAGTTGCAGAATTACATCCCAGTCTGCTTTGATGTGGATCTGTCCACATCAGTCGTCTTACTGATAACCACACACTCTTATACAACATACCCACTCTCTGCGTCTTTGACTAGATAGAGCCATATTTGACCGTGACTTATGGGCATAGCCATGCAATCCGCATAACTGGCTCTCAACCAATGGGTGGAATATCCATCCGGTCTTACGAGGAACTCATTCGTTCACGAATACAACGAAGTAGTATTGCTAACGCAGTGGTGTATCTTGTGTGAACTTACAGTTGTACCAGAAAACGAATATAACATCCTTGCAGGCAGCAAATCCACCAGCAAAAGAATCTACATTCTCGTCACATCAAATCCACTAAATTACGGGTGTATGGATCACATTTTGTATACCCTGCAAATAGCTCTGTCTGCCTTCTTCGGAAATTCATGCAGCCTTGAAACTCCAATCCTGTCCCCATGTGCGCTCGAACCAGATATGGTAGATCCACGAATGAGTCTCTTGTGCATCGTCTCTTTTCTCTCTGTTTACCCATCGTACTCACTCCTGGGTTCAAAATTCAACTCGTGATGGTACCTTCTTCTTTTCACTGTCTCTTTTCACTAAATTGAATGAGCAGAGATTGGTGTACATTTATGCTCCGACCGTGCGCTCTCTCTGGGACCATGCAAGTTGTCAATTCCTTTGCTGCCAATAGTCAAGTCAAATGCATTTCTTGTGTGTCCGTTGCTCCAACTTCCATGTGTTATTTGCGGACAGGATCATCACTTTATCTGATCCGTCCAGTCCAGTCCATCTTTTCCTTCGCTCCCACCATCTTTTACAGCAACTTGCCCACGATGATATGGTACCTACAGCCTACCATTCGAGGGGCTGGCTGGTTTGGTTGTGTGTTGATCAATGAAGATGAAGGACAGACAACAATCTTCATGCACTTCTGAAATTAACAGTTGCAGCAGCAGCAGCGGTGACTTCTCAACGCTGCCTATGAAAAGGTTCCAATTGTGCAGCATTCACTCATTTCGAATATTGCGAAAAGTCACCACCTTCTATGCCACCACAACATGTTGTCTCAAATTTCTCCTTCTTTGTCAGAGGGGTACGTTTGTGTCAACAGTTGGAACATCCTATGGTTCGCAGAAGATTTTCAAGGGATAGCCTATCTTCCTCCCATACGCATAGAGGAATATTTCCATTACATGTTTACTTTGAACACCGACCACAGAAAGCTAGTTGTTACACTTGAGCTACAATCGATCCCAAACGGCTCTCTCCACTCTCTTGTCTTCTCTTCTTACTTACTGGAGGTCAGTTATAACCCTTCTCGTGGGAGTTGGGGTAATTTTACTCTTCGAATCCTTTTAATCCTTTTCCATAAAGTATGATTGGCTAGAGATAGATTTCATAGGGATCTTTTCGCTGTCTGGCTCTCCCTCTCCCTACACACTCTACGTTTAGAATCCAATTACATGATTTGACTTCCTCCCTTTCTTTCCATTGCAGTGCAGTACGTAAATCTTATGATCAATCTCACAACTGCTTGTTTTTGATAAGCGCAACCTTGTTTTCGTTTCTTTCTTCTTTCCTTCCTTGCTTCCTTCCCCTTTCCTTACAGCTACGGAACTGTACATGACTCTCTCTCTCTCTCTCTGTGTTTTCTTTCTACCTCCTCATGTCCAAGGCCAGTACCTCCCATGACTTGGGAATATGTTTAAGTACAACTTCATCATCATCATCAGTCTGGGTTCTCTAGGACACCGTAAGAATGGCAAGAAGCCGTACTCATGATCATTCTGTGTTCTCTATGACGAGGTGGGATGAACAGGACTGATATTCCACGGCAATACCTGACGATTCAACACCGTTCAGAATACTTATTACATGTCACTCGTGCATTTCCTCGTAGCCTCTTCTTCAAAGTACAGATATATTCCCCTCTCTTCCACTTCCACCTGAGGTGTGTCTTTCTCAATCTCCCTAGGCCCTCTTCACTCACTCTCACTCTTCTACATAAACGTGTCGTCAATAGAATTTTTAAAGCCCCTTTGTTGGGGGTTTTCGAAGCCGTGGCAGGTATCAGTGGAAATCCTTGCCTTCCTACGCTCTTCGTTGTTCAGTCGCGACGTGCTTTTGTCCATGATCACCCAAGCGTCAGAGATTGCAGTGGGTCGGAATAATAGTGCAGTGGGTCTAAGACTTCGTTGCTTACTGCTGTGGGCGCTGGAAATTAATATATTTTCTCCACTTCTGTCAAAGCATCAAACTCTTCTATGATTTAGAAATACACTTGCTCTATACTACGGAGTAGGATATCCTTGATGTTTCCTGATTCAATGTACTACACCGAGATTTTGATGAGTGGACGGTGCAAGATGAGGTCGACAAAGTTCGTGTTGTACACAGAAGCAAAGATGGCAAGACATACAGCTGCGAAACACAGCCTATGCTATGCAGTGTGATTGAATATGAACCGTTAACTGCAGCGTATAAACTGAATTGCTTGAGGTAATGACCACTAAAGCTGTTCTCACTCTGGTTCTGACCGTGAGATTGTAAGGGTATATATCCCTCTGTTGAAAGCAGACAAAGTTCATGGATCTTGTCAATACACCGAGAAAGGGATCAGATTGTCTGGCGATTTTGTGAATGCAGTCCAACCATTTGTCTTTCATTGTTATCAGACTACAGCTTCAGTTTCTAAATTGATTTATCAAAAGTAATATTGGGAAGAACGTCTCAGTCAGTGCGAGGAATTGTTGACGAACACGCATGGAACATGCAACAAGAGACTACTGTCGTTGTACGCGAGAGGGGGGCTCAAGATGTCGGCCATGACATGGAGAATGGTTACTATACTGTTTCGATCAGAATTCATGGGGCAGTGTAGACGTAAGTGAGTGGAGAAAATAGTGACAGCTTTTATTGGTTAGTAATATTTAATCTTCGATCGATAACAGAATCAGTACCTGTTTCTTTACGAAGAAAATCCGATTTTGGACTCTTTTGTTATTTGTGAAGTTTTGTTTTGGGTTCATTTCTGTTGGGGCACAGTCATCCATGCGCCATGACTTTGAGCCATTCTATGTTCCCAGTTTCACTTAATTTTCGCTAGTGCTTGGGCATGCAATAAATTCTAAACTTATCTACCATGTTTAAGCTAGTTCTGGAACTCCATTATGTTCCTTGTCCCTATATGCTGATCGAACTACAGACAGGACAACATAGAAAAACAATTTTTCACTCTTGTAATGGCGAATATCCTGTTAGTTTCTGTACACAATTGGAGCAAGTGCCTTCGTTGCATGAGCTACTGTTTCAGATTTGTAGCAGTTTTTCGCTGAACTCAAAGAACACAGATTCTTGGGGCAAATGGTTGGTAAGATTCCAATTGATTGCTACGTTCGACCCCATATGGTGGAGAGAGTTGTCAGTTTGAATATTCTTTTGTGTGAGCCCTCATGGGCGTTTGAGTGGCCCTTTGATTATTGAAGAGTGAATTCCAGCTGTTCCACGGGTATCGTCTACCACTGAATATGAGTAGGGCATATGAATAGGGTGGTGAGAAGACCACTCTTCATCCACAGAAGTTAAGGAAATCACTATGTTAGTCCTCAAACCAACACTTCGTCATGAGAGCAAAATCCATGGCTTATCCATAGTTGTGTACTCTAACTCGGTCCACTGCTTGTGTATTTTTATTCTTTAGCTAATAATATTCTTCAAGATTGGTATCACGCTCACCTAATACCAAGTTTTCACTAGTACGGGAACGGGAACGCTTCACATAATACTTGCAACCAAAGTTTTCTTTCCCTTTTAGTAAAGATGACTTTCAGGATTGTAAATTTTCTGGGGACGCGTGAAGGGCAGAGCACAAAGTTGGAGCGAGAGAGAAGTGGACAGACCTAACAGGTCAAGAACATCATTCAAAGGGTAATATCATAATCGTGATGTTCCTAGGTCGAATATGAGGAGTATCTCTAGCAAACAAGTACACATGGTAGCTTCTGTGTCCTGCAGGTTCACCGAGACACCAACCTACTCCTGGCTTCATAAATGTCCTCTGGTGTTTGGTTTCCGGAGTGCAACAAACACCGATAAGAACAACATAGGCGAGGGCAAGGGTTCGTACATCTCCTCAAATGCACAAAACAAGCAGTGGATGTAAGATGAGACATAAAATTTGTAAGTTGGGAGTATCTGCAAGAGACTTCCAGTTCCATGATACATTCAGGGTCGACCGCCTACCGCGTGACGGCACTCTTTCCGTTCAATCGGAAGTTTCCACCAAGAAATATGAGTTCCGCGCATGGGACTGTCCTGATATGTATGCTGATGGAAGCCTGACTTCACCTTTCCTGGGGTTTGAACAATCATAATTGACGTACCGATGTGTGATGGTTCGGGATGGGCAAAAGTATAAGCCATGCGTGAATTGTAAAGCTCAGCAATTTACCCAAGAGACAATCAGTGAACTGATGACATGTATTTATCATAGTTTATTGTATTATAATTTTGCTAGACATTTCTGTGCATTGATCCGATATTCAGTACGCGACCAATCCAACGACTAACGGACCAACCGCACGTCTGTATCATAATCCACGACACAGCTGAGAGGAACAACGACATCGCACGAGAATCTCCGAGCCATGATAAGACATGGAGGGATTTGCTTTCATTCACCAATTCAGTCTGATGAGAGCAGATGGGGCGTAACAATACCTTCATCCCTATCTGTGATCGATGATGGCTTCAGATCATGCCCCAACCTGTATATCTGGATATAGAGATGTCTGCAATTTTCCATCTACCCCAAGATGATGTTGCTTCCAACTCAATGGAAGCTCTTACTCTATCCTCTAAAGGAACTGATGACTTTTAGAATGTGATATCATTTTGCCGGTCAACGGTAGCAGCACACTGCCACAACGAGACATATGCAGGCAGATCTGCTGCTGTAATCCCAAGAGCAAGTAGCCGTCTCCCGTATTCCTGATGCAAAAACGAGAACCTTGTTATTCAGAGAGTTCAGAGTCTAGATCAACAGAGGAGAGTCTACTTCTGGATCATTCATTCTGTATGTTAAAGAAGTAACTCATGTTTAAGGTCGTGACATGTGTAAACATGGGTGGAGGATGAGACGATTCAGTAACGTGTTTGATTCTACTTCATAGAAACAAAAGAAAACTATCCTCCACAGGTAAGAACTAAAAAAACGACCACACCGCAAGTCTTAAGTTTTCCTAGCATAAACCTTAAAATTGCTTGACGATTCCCATGATCATTACAGCTACAGCAACTAGGAGCTCGTATATCTCGGAATCAAGAAAACGTTGTGCATGGATCTTGTCGGTATGATGTTCGCTAAAGGTCGACATGTTTAGACATGAATGGAAAATGAGATAATTCAGTACACATTGGATTTTCTTCATAGAAACATGAACAAAATAGTTTACACAGATAAGACTATAGAGATAAGGACTAGACCGGAACTCGTTGCTTTTCTGGTATAAAGCTTGATGTGATTGACGATTCTCATGATCTAGGAGCTGGCATACCTGAGCATCAAGAAAAAGTTGTGCACAGATCTTGTCGGTGTGAGATATACTGTGTTCACTAGTGTCTGCTCCCCCTCTTCTTTGTTTAACGTCCTGCTTAAATCTTTGTAAGGTTGACTCCATTTTCCTCGCCTGCAAACCAGATTTAAGCCTTCCATAAAGACCGCCAAAGATGTATGAAATACAATCCAATTCATGATAACACAATTAACGGCTGGAAATTTCAAATTTGATAGGCAAGATGGTTTGAGGAGTACAGTATTGATAATTTCTCGGGCTTGGTCGTTGTATCGAGTAGTGACTTTCTCTACAACAGTGTCAAGTACCTCCTTTTGAGAATCTTCCGGTAGATAGATGACGCGTTCTCCTTCAAAGAAAGCCTACAACTGACAGCGTAAGTGCCTCAACAATATAGCAATTGAAAACAGACACCACGTAATAGATCGGATAATACTTGGACTGTTCTATAGGAACTAGCTTGCATTGCCAAAGCCTAACTTACTGACGGCAAGGTCTGTTGCTCCTTCTTAACTACTTGCTGCTAAACGTGGTTTGGATGTCATGCAATATACGTATAGCTCATCATGATCGATGCAACGCACAAGAGAAACGTAGAAATTGACAAAAGTGGCTTGTAATACCTACATATAGACAGCTTGAATAGGTGTATCATAGACTGTCTCGCGCGCGACCATAATAAACTAGTGGACCAATTGGGCCCAACCATGAACATTCAAGACATTGATAATTGCTTAAGGCGTGCGAATAGATACCCAACAAGTGGAGTGACAAGTTTCAGGCTACAAAGACGACAAATAGTGATAAACCAAATTGTCAACTTTTTAGGGACAGAACCTTCAGAGGCTGCAGTATGCTGGCAACATAGGATGAATGCCGGGTAGGTAGAGGCTTGTTTGGCAATCGATAATTTGCCGGAATACTCTTTGCTTGCTTCAGTGCCTGCAAGATGTCATTAATATGCTTTTAGAGCTTATAACCAGTTGTTGTGAAAGAAGTTGCCTAAATAGCTGGTTATGAGCGAAGTTGAGACTACCGTAGCTCCTCATTCTATTCGAGAGAGACGGTAAAAGCTCGGAGGCCTGCAAAAAGCTGCAATGTGCCTAAATAGACTTAATTCCGAGTGCATAACATGTATCCGGATGACACATTCACCAAACCCTGTAGAAGCAACTTGTTTGACTCAACTAAGTCACAAAAGTGGCAGACTCCTTCTCTATTACCAAATGCCCTTGCCGTCTACGTTCCAAAAGGGAAAAGGCAGGTAGAAAGGTACAATACAGTGACCGACTCTCATTCATCACAAACACGCTAGAAGGACAAAATAATGTTTCTCAAACTTAGTGACAAACTCACCTCGGCACATTTGTCAGCTAAAGCTTCGGTCAAGACATCAGTAAGTGCTGGCACAAGCAGCAGTAGTAAATCAGCTCCCTGGCAGATACTCTGCTTCACTGAGGATATTACTTCTGGCGGACTTGGTGTTAGAGCATCTTCTACATGCCGAAGGTGTGACCCTTTTATCTTCTGAGCTAGTAATTTCACATCATGGCTCACCTGAAACAAGCAGTAAATTCATAATTCAATAAGCAAATTCACTATTCTCTAAGTTTCACCAACGTCCTGAGAAGGATATAACTAAGTTGCAAACTTTTACACGAGACTTTTCAAAATAATGCATCCTGCATACATCACTGTTCCAGCATACAGCAACAAAATGTCAGCTATAATATTATTTGACAAGTGGAAACTGATACTTCATACTGCACCAGCAGATCCTTTGATTGGGTGTGTGGTAGACACATACAAGAATAAAGTCTTCGGGAGCCGCTATCAAGGTAAAATCTCCCCCTTCAGGCTTCTCTGCATTCCCAGCTTTACGTGCTGCAAGACCTGCTGATAGCCATGTTGAATACCTGCTTAAGAGCAGGACAATAATTGACATGTAGTCCATGCAACATTCAAGAAATCCTTGACTGCAAATCCTTACTGATGTCTTCTTAATGCAATCAAATTGAGACCTTTAGGAGTGATGCGTACAACCCATTCATATGCTGGAAAGTAAGGCAGCACTCGATTGGGACAAGGACTGGAATTTCTTACTCGAGTGAACAGTCATGACGTCTCCAGTGCTCATACCCATCTAAATGAGCTTCAAGACCATCATTCTAACCCGCACAAAGACTTTGTATATTGAGTCAAAAGTAAAGCACATAAGTCTCTCCGCAGGGAAGGACAAACCTTGAAAGGAGCTGTAATGTCAGCTTCAAGAATTTGTCAGACACCGCTTTTATAAAAACATCTTCTTGCCAGCAGCGTTGAAGGCAATCCCAGAGAACTGAACTTGGCTGAAGTGCCAAGCCTAATGAACCATCTTCTTCACGATAAATGGCACCCTGAGCTGGGGTTGCTACAGTAGTGGTTACAGCAGTATCTAATGCGCCCGCTATTTCCTGAAATCTGCACAAAGTACTTCAGGAGTCAGCTCAGGTTCGTAGAGAGCTCTTTCTCGGAAAAGCATCACAAGAAGCATAAATTGGTGGAGTCTCATCAATCCTGTTGTAAAATGGAGAGGATAATCTGCGAGAGCGTAACCTCCTCACAGCCGCCCGTGGGGCTTTACTCTTCACTAGAATACTAACCATCTACGGGTCGGTTTCATGCTAGTGTATCACCATATATTTGAGCAAAGGGAGCATAAGCCGTTCGAAGAACCTATCCAGAACCCACTTAGTAGGGAACATGCATATGGAAGGGATGAAATGCAAGGATGAACGGATGCAAATTGACTCGAAGGTACCCACCTGAAATACACAGCGCAAGATAAGCGGAATGGATAGAAAGCAGGAACGTAAATCACCATGTATGTATCACAAATGTATCACCATATAGTTGAGCAATGGGAGCAGACGCCGTTCAAAGAACGGTGGGAACCACTTAGAAGGGAACCGAGAACGTGCATATGAAATGCAAGTATGAACGTATGCAAAATGAATTAAAGTTGATCTAGGAAGTACATAATGAACGACAAGCATAAGTGATAGAAAGCAGGATAGAAATTGATACAAGTAGCACCTGCAGTGACCTAGTAGTACACGTCATGTGAGAGAAAATAGACAACCCCTTAGAACAGCAACAGAGGAAGCATCCTGAAATATTGTGTATCAGCATATAGTTGAGAAATGGGAGCAGAATCCATATATTGTGTAATGGATGGAATAAAGAACCCATTGTATACACATCGTGTATCACCCTATATGAGCAAATGTTGGGCCAACATGACATGGGATCCACTTTTGCAGCTTCTTGTTCCCAAACGAAATATCCTCGTGGCTGTCATGCTAGCCCGTGACAAGATCGATCTTGTGCATTCATAAACAGTAAGCATGCGCTAAGGTGGAAATGTTATTAGGGATAAAGCACTAGCTTACCGCAGTGTATAATAAACACCCAGATTCCACTGCTTCATGAAGTCAGTGTATGCACTCTGTGACCGGAATTTTTCCACAGCTGCCTGTGATTGACAGTAGCCTGCATCATGAGCACTGAAACTATCAACATATATTCATCAAACATCAAGAAGCAGCGTGCATAACAAACAAAATTTTCCTTTTCCTTTTCCTTGTATTAGTCTGGGAAAACAACTTTGAATACAACGAGACATTCTCTATACAGGAACAAGTTGAGACCCAGGAGAAAATCTCCAGACTCGAGTACATTTATAAAGTTCGTTTTAACTACTTATTGATCAGGACGTTTGTTCGTCATATGTACAACCTTCCAGAAAGTCCACAAACTTCAAGCTGGCCTTGTAGTTGGCCAGAAACTCAGCTGGTTTGCCAGGTGAAAAGGCTCCAGGCTTGCTCTTTTGAATAGCTGAATGTAATTCCTTCAGGATGGAGTTGCTCAGAAAGTCAAAAACATGAAGGCCCGCATTTGCTGAAGGTAAACAATAGACATAGAGTTAGCTCGAACAAAAGATGAGCTAACAACTGAAATAGCAATTCATCAGTGCAGAAGTACCAGCATAAATGCTACGCAAAATCCCACCAACGGTAGTAGCAGTATATCTGGAAAAGAATATTACTAGGATATAACATTTGTGCGTCCATGATGCAAACCTTGCGATGAACACCATAACGGTTCTGAGTGATATGGACAACGAAACTGGTGGCACAGCTGTATGGCGTAATACCTGCTGCTGAAATGTCAAGGAGAAACTTGCAATCTGTCTGTATGTGTGCTTCTATATCTCTAAAAATGTCGGACAGCTGATCACTACTACCACCACCAACCCTCCTTTCAGGATTCGTGGGAATAATCTCCTGCACAAATGGGGAAACCACAGCAGAGCGGAACGCTTCTTCTGCACCAGCGGTGTTGTCAATTGCAGCATACGCTCGAAGACAGTGATCTATTACTGAATCATCACGACGCTCCAAACCGCCTTTGAAGGATCGGCGCAAGCTTGCATTCAGCGAAATATCAGCATTTTGTATTCTCTTTTCCATATTCTGAATGAATGGCAAGTCCTGGCCAAAAAAGAAATGTCATATCAGTGACTGGAACCATAAGCCTCCAGTTGTCGAGCAAGTACTGACACCACACTTAAGGCCTGTTTCCATACAAGTGGTTCATCCGCTAGCAGGAGAGACAAAAATGGGAGGAAGTATAACATACAACTTTGTCAACCGTCGAAGCAATAAAAAAGGGCCTATTACCACCATCTGGTTTAGTAATAATTATCCGTTTGGCTGGTTTTTTGTTTGCCTGCCTTCTCGACTCGAACTCTGATGATATACGTAAATACCACAGATATTGCTTCGAAGCCTAGCTATTTCATCGCCACATATTTCATGCAGAAACAAAGGAGGAGAAAAGCAACCTGTGCACGAGCTACGTAAAATTTGAGTCTGTTCATTTCACTCGCAATTCTCTCCAAAAGACGACTGCGAGACTCCTCCAAACTTGCTCCATGCTCCACATGCTCGGCTCCAATTTTACCATCCTTTGGCAGATCCCTCCCACTACTTGCCTCGTCTGAAACATGGGCACCATCCTCTGGCATACTCTGAAGCTCCAGAAGTAGCTTCTCAACCTATGCAGTGGCAACATTTGAAACTTTACTCAGTCACAAGGCAGACGGGGCTCCCAGGAACCTATTGAAACCAACTACATGATATAACGATCCTTCAACCATTAGTCCGAAATCAGTTTGTAGACATAGTGCTCTACATGGATGCGTATCTTCTAGTTCCAGCAGCACTTAAAGACAGCGATCACATGAGATGAGAATTCTGGCTCAAGATAACCACGAGAACCGAAAGGAAAGACTTCGTACTCCTAGAATTTAGCGAGAGTAGGCATGAGAAACAAATATTATCAGTCCGGAAAGGTCCCAAGTAAATTCACTGTTGTAGTATGTTTCCAAATTGCATACACAGACATCACAACATAAACACAGGATTCTCACCACGTGCTCACCTTATTTACAGAACTTCCTTCTGGAAAGTGGTTATTAGTTAGCACTGTATTTGTACCAGGAGAAACAACATCGAGTGAGCAAACCGATGCAACAAGAAACCCATTACATGGCAGCAAAAGGAGTGCCAGGGCAGAAGTTTGACAAAATTTTACTCTCCATAAGCATATGGGAATTGAGAGCAGAGGCGGTTCGAAGAACGGGGTTTCAGAACCGACGAAGTGCATATGAAGTGCAGATGAAATATAAGCATGAAAGTGTGCAAACCGAAATGAATAGCAACTCAGTAAATGGAAATTAAGTGAAACTAACAAAACGAAGGTGAGCCAAAGTAAAGACATAATTGACAAAATCTCATGAGTAACACCTGCATAGAACTAGTATACATCATGTAACCACGAGCAAGATGCGACCAATTAAGCATCTGAAATAGAAAGTCGGGTAGGAGCCATGAAACAGAGAACCATCGACCTAAGACACTAAGACACTGAAGGAAGCAGAAAGGTTAGTCTCCACAAAAGCACAAACGACTTCATCAGTGCCTAACACAGTGACGAAGTAGCTACCAGTACCTCCTGTACCGAGTTTCTGTTCAAAAAGCTCATGAGTGCAAAGGCAAACACGGTTGCTTCCCTAAGTGCCGCTCAAAATTGTAGCAGTGCAAAGTAAGGAAGCGCTGTATTCTATGCGAAAACCAGCGAAGGTCATGTAGGAGTTTCTATAAAGCCGATCATAATTTGGTGGAAATTGGAAGGAATGGGCACAGTGTATTAAAGCATAAAGCATAGTTTATTATAAGACTACGGTTTAAATGAGGACTCAGGGGATTAACCAGACATCAGCTTTTACATGTGGAAGGTAAAGATAATGGTTTCTCAAGCTCCTTGTTCTTCATACTTTCCTGGCCTCATTTCATGGAACGATGTTAATCCTAGTGAGATTCACTAGAATTATTTATTTCTCAATTAGTATTAATTTATATTAATTCACGGAATTCACTACAGCTACACACCACCACTACGCTAAGATGTACGGTGGTGTCCTCTACCTACATATGTGGTTGTTCATAAGACAGATCGATAGAGAGACGACTCTATACAATATTAAATGCACAATGTGTGTGAAGTATATGTCCTACTTTGGTGCAGAAACTTCAGATATTTGCATCACTATTTACAATCTCAAAAGGGCTGCTAATCCTGCAGGATCCACGCTGGAGAAAGAAATCCAGATTGTCTAATATCTTAATTCAATTGTCTAGATATATATCTGACACTAGACGGAGAGCAACCTAAAATGAAGTTAAGATGTGCTATCCGAAGGCGCTTGGCAAGCTCCAGCGGATTGGAAACCTAGTTGTAGAGACGACGGGTGGGGAGGGGAAGTGTACTCTACGGAAGTGGTAACTTGAAGACACAAATCACAACTCACTTCGATTCCGTAAAGACTACTCTGTCTCATCTTCTGCTCGTTACCAAGACATTCACAGTCTAAGCTACTGTGATGATCCTCAACTGCTGTAACCATACCAAAGCAGGCCGCTACACTCTGGATCTTATATGTGGAAAACCTGGTAAACTTGTATTAGTTCTTGAGTTTTAAGCTCAGATTTGTCGGGGTTTTGTCTAGATGTAATGATTCCGATCCGGCTATAACCTGGAGGCTCTTTGTTTACTTTATCCCTCTCTATTGAATTTCGACTTGCAAATTTACTTCTGAAGCAAAGCTGCTCATCAACTAGTAGCACCCAAGTAATCCTCCCCTAACACAACAGCCTCAACGGGGTGATTTACGGACGCCCAGTTTTGTTAGAAGGAATACTCCCTCTATGTCCTAGGCATTGCTTTCTTGACAGTCTGAGATTCAAACGAAGTCCAATGTGTAATACAGAATGGCTAAGAAAACATAGGTTTATCCTTCAGTGTGAACCTTGAGATAGGACAGAACGTAACCTTTGAAACAACATGCGAAGTGTCCAGAAGGAGCTCCAAAATCTCTCTTGAAGCTGATGATTCGGCCCTGCGCTTCAGGCCGTCTTGTAATGAAGCAAGGGATCCACTAACACTCTCTCTGACGGTCAGCAGCTTTGCTCTCAGCTCATTCAAGGGCATCCGCATTCGAAGTACCGCTCCATCAACATCGACTAGCTTAGTACTTAAATTGACGAAGTCGGTATAGTCCCTGTTGATAAGCTCCACGAGCTCGTGCTTCAACACTGCTTGATGGCTACGAAGCTCCGCCCTCAACGTATCAAATGGAACAAATCTTCTAAGATCTGAAATGTATGCTTCTGTATCAAAATTTGGCTCTCCAAAGGCATCTTTCTTGAACCACAGAGGCTGAGAATCCGTATCGTCCCCGAACAATGCAGCGACCGACTTGTGGTGAGACCCTGAGTAGGTAGGCTGTAATTCAGTAGGAGCCATCCTGATCAAGGTAATACAAGTTTTGGAGACTCGATCAGATATCAAGGTTTTGTCAATAAGCGGTCAAAACCTTTTCCACTACCATGTATTGCTCATTCTTCTCCTATCCCCTGAAACTTCAAACGCAAGTCAATACCGTTGTGCTCTCCAACCAACATTTTCAATAGATCTCTCGCGTTTCATCCTCCTCTTGTAGAAAATTCTTCGTCCTATCCATTCCAGATTTAATTCCCCTTCCGTTCTTCATTCCCCGATTTCCACCGATCTACAAATATTTATCTTCAACTCCCGCGACAAAACTTGCTCGCAATGGAATAGCCGGTCTGAGGAGCGCTCTTCACGCCTTCTCCTCCACTGCCTCTCAGCATCCAATCTTAGCCTAAGGCCCTCTCTGCTCTTAGCTCCGCAAGTCACAAATCAATCATTACCAAAAGCATTTCTATCCGGCACCTGCAGGCTCCGCACTTGACCGTAATCTCCCGAAAGAAGAGCGTCTGTAGAATTATACCAATTCCATCTTGAGCTATCCACACCAATTCATTCTGATGAGCTCATGCCACTTCCACTATTCCTAGCAGAGCGACACATCTGTGCATCTGCATCTCGTACTGATTAATTGATGCAGTGCACTAGAGCTCTAGCCTGGAGCGTGTTCTGCCGTCGTATCTCTGTACACCTTCATCGAGCAAAGTGAGTAGTACACTCGTCACAAGGAGGCGCCCTGTACTAGGTAGTACTTTCACTGTAACGAGAACTGGTTCCTTCGAGGAGAACAATACTTCTAAGGAAAACGTTTTATAGAGTGAGGTTCTCGTGACGTGCGGTCTTGTACACGGCTACAACTGTGCAGTAGGAAATGTTCTTCACTGGGGTCTTCCTACATTCTAGCGGTTCGCACAGAACAGTACTTGATGCAGACGCTCGTGGCAAATAAATTACTCCGAAGTATCAGAAGAAGTGGAACAAACAACAATAACACTTATGTTTACTCTTTCCGGTGGCCATTTTCACATTGTGAAAATTGCTACATAAGCCTTGAAGGAAAAAGAAAAACCTCTTTTTGGATTTTTTTCAGTCCTAACTGAAAGACGAAAATCTGATGCGTCTATATTGAATCAGAAAGGAAGAAGTCCGACAATAAAAAGTCCCAAGGGTGCTCCTCTACGATGTCAGTCGATCTAAGCTTTCGTAGAACAACTACGGTAAACTTCGAAACTAAAATAGATCTTGATAATTGATTTCCTTAGGGCTCTGCACACTGCCCGCTTATGTCTCTTATTGCATAACTTCATACAGATTCAATAATAAAAGAACTCCTTCCACTTGTCGGTTCTAGAGTTTTAGGGTTGAGAAGATCTTAAATATAAGAATTTTTAAATTTTTAAATAAACTTGATAAATCTTAAATAAAATCATTTAAAATGTTAAATATTCTCTTGAAGGCTGTCTTAAAATTTTTTTAATGCATTCAGGACAATATGCTCCTCGTTTGTAGGGAATTTGGAAAAGCATATTTGTATAAATTAGTAAATCCACCTTTGCACAATAAGACCACTCTATCCTTATAGAGCTAGGATTTTTTGCTTGTGGAGGGTAAAGATTTGGTGCTTAGCTTCACCTTCTCCTCTAATTGAGGACTTTAGGTTCACTCTAGGTGAATTTACCGCGGTCCTTCACCTAACTAGGATTACTATATCAAATCAGTGCACGGTGCAACATAAAATATGGACACCATGTGTGACGTATGTATATACATGCGACACACATGGTATCCATATTTTATGTTGCACCATAGGAGGAGAACACACCTTAGTTCATAACCATATGAGGTACAATAGTTCAAATCTTATGCTCCACTTGTTCCCAAGTTTACATTGAGCAATAGTTAACCTTATTGGTTACCTCTTTTTGGAGGGTGAGAGCAAACATAATCTCATTCATGGACAGCTAACATATCCTCTTTGATGTGGTCGTCATGTTATACTAGAGTTCTTGGTTGAGCAAGCACATAAGCACGGGTTGCAGAGACCATTGCAACTAGGAGGAAAGAAGACTATTATGCACCATGACTCATCTCCAATGCCTTCATCCCATTGGTCATGGAGATCTTTGGCCATCTCCATCACCACTTTAATAATCTCCTTTGTGATGCAACACGGGCTCCCTATAGATGAAAGGAGTACTAGCTATCTTGCCAGCTATGTTCACTTCTTACTTTTGCTATTGGGTATTCGTCACCCTACAACAATCACAAGTATTGGATCTTCATTGACGAGCAACAGTAGTAGGAGCTCTTGATATCTCTAGGCTCCTCCTTCCTCATCTACCAGACATATGTACCTTTGGAATACATATATCATACCATTTAGAAGTAGGTTACATTATAAGTTATTTTGTTTATTTTTCTATATAGGGCATGGGTAGTTGTTTCTCCTTGGCTTTTGGGACCCTTTGGCTTGAGCCTTGGGCTCAGTATCTCCTTTTACCATTTGTGTATCAACCTGTATCCAAGGTCCTAATGAGGGGGAAGATTGAATCTAATTTGGAGTTTGATACATGAGATGATTTAGTTGAGTGTGCACTTGGTGTGTTTGTACCATTGTTGTGGGATATGGATGAGAAAGCCACATGCACTAATCTAGTACAATGGGTACCATTGAGTTGGATGACTTCATCTAGGAGTTTGATAGTTGGTGTGATTTGCAATAGATGCAAAACCCAACTTTGTTCACATCCTTCATGGCATGGAAGAAGTTGGTTTAGTACTTGGAGGGTCCATCAATGGATAACTATCATGAGTTAAGAGAGCTCACTTGGAGGAGATTGAGCTATGGAGACAATATTGGTCTCCAAACTACATCTCCATCACCTCAAGCTTGGTTGCTAGGGGTAGATTGGAAGTACTTGTGAGTTCTAGCTCTAATATCATTGGTGTATCTAGTAGAAGTGCACTAGTTGGAGATGATGCTACTACAAGTTGTGGTACCTCTATAGGAGGTGGTGCAATATTGGGTTTTAACCCATGGTGGAGTTCTTCTAGTGTTTGAGGCAAAACTACCAAGGAGTGCAGATTGACAAGCTAAGGAGCTTGTAGGAGCTCTAGTGGAAGGCTAAAAAGAGCTTGTGCAAGGAAAGCATACACTTGCATGAGATGGTTGATCAGTTTCACTTAGGGACTTGTTGAGATCCAAACAGTCCAATTTTGGTATAGGATCCTAGACAAGAATTTGCAACATAGATTACATGATGCCACATTGTTAAAGGCTACCTCACTTGCTTTGGAAGTGGTCTTTAGTTTGGCTGAGCACATTGAGGTCAACATGGTAAAGGAGAGACAAGTGACATCTGGATTTGGTAGGGAAATCTCATCCATAAACTATTACTTCTTCTAGAGTGCAATAGAGTGCATTACACCATGTTGGCTTTTGAGGGTGGAATGGATAGCTTAGATCTTATGAAGCGAGTGGAGGGCATAGTGTAGCTAGACCCTTACCTTCATTTTTGGGTCAACAATAGCCAATGAGTGGTGGTCTTACTTGTTGGACTTGTGGTGGACCTCACCTTAAGAGAGAGTGCACTCAAGGTAATGGACATGATATCTTTGGTGCATAACAACCAGCACAAAGACAATGTGACCATTGCCATAGATTTGGTCACACTAGTGATCTATGCTTTGAACTTCACCTAGAGTTATGGAGTGGTAGGTGGTAGGTGGTTACTATGGTAGGTGGTAGAGAAGCTCTAGGTCATGGAGAACTTGGTGGTAAAGGACCCACACCTAATAGGAGCACAATACCTATCCTTGCTTATGATAGAACAATAACTACTTGGATTAAGTAGTTGGAGCAAAGATTGGCTGGCATGGCCATAACTTAAAGGAGATCAAATTTAGGTGTTGAGGCTTCCATCTCTTATGTTGGTATTAGAGACGTCTTGGACTTTATGTGGAGAGTAGCACAAGTAGATTCATCTATAGCAATAACTAGGAGTGCAGTATGTGCTTCAGAGCCTAGAGGAGCATCAATGGAGTTGGATCCACAAAGAGGAGAGGTTGGTAGATAGGTCAAACTTCCCCAATCTTTCACACTCTTTGAGGCACTACAAACAATATCCCTAGCTCCAAGATGTCCTAATGCAAGTGTAGTAGGTGCTAATGGATTGCATGATGGATTAGATGCTAGTCAACCACCTACTACTACACAAATTGAGTCTTGCACAATGTTGGGAGTGGCTTAGTTGATTATGCACTTCCTTTTGTTCTCAACTAGTGACATGCTACATTGGAAGGTGACCCAACTCCATTGTTCTGATTAGTTGCCATACTTTGTGAAAGTAAGGATGATGTGGTTCCTACTTTGAGGGCAAAGGTGGTAGATAGTGGAGCTAACTTGGTTAAGGAGCATGGGATTGCTCAATGACCAATAGTTTATGGTAGGCAATAGTAGCTATGTTGGAGGAGTTATGAGCTAGATTTGCCTTTGAGTGAGCGCAATTCACACCTAGAGTTGTCCTATTGGATAACTAAAGGGGGATTTCTATTTTGGTTGGTCTTGAGCTACATAAGATTGATATAGAGAGGTATTCATTTCAAATCTCGACATCTTTAGAGGTGGTTCTTTACAATAAATCACATGTGGAGAGCTCATTGTCCAAATTCAGCTTAGTCATCCAATTGATAGCTCTGTGGTGAGAGCTCAAGCTATTATAACAATAGCAAAGTTATATGATGTGCTAATTGGTGGAGTAGTATTACCATGGGTTTTAGTATTGATTATTGGGAGGAGATACCTCTTATAGACCAAGTTGGTAGTTAGGTGAGGAATGGGTATGTTGCCTACTAGTGCACTTTAGTAGTGGTAGTCTTGGCTCACTACAATCAGGGACTATGGTATCATTTTTAACTTTAAGTGGTTCCATTATTTGACCTATAGAAGTATTGAAGGGGAATGCTCATGTAGAGAATACTTCAATATCAAAGGAGATCACTTTTGGAGTACAAGTGAGATCATTCCATCCACCTTGGATGTTCCATTGTGGAGTTCTAAGGAGGCATTGCAACATCATGCGGATCAATTAATGCAAAAGGCTTGCATTCAAACCTTTGTATCACCATGAGATTGATGTGAGGATGAGCCTTTGAAGTCTATTACCTTGTCACCTTTGTGCACCACACTCATTTCTTGGTAGTATCCAATAGAGAAAGTATATCTATTGGAGTTGTTTGGTGGGATTAGCACTGGACTAGCTATGGTATTATATGCAAGTATACGAGTACATACGTACTTGTATGTGGAGAGAGATGAGATTTTTAAGTGAGTCTCTCTACATCATGTGGCACATTTGGCTTATCAGTATCTTGAGTTATTATCAATGTTAATAGTCAAGGGTTACGAAAAGACCACTACCAACAAAAAATTTCTTGTTGGGAGCATAGTATTTGGAGAAACATGATCCCATTCATTTGGTGATTTTTGGATAGCCATGTTGGGGATATACCCGTGTTGGCTAAGGTCAAGGTCTACATGATCCCTATTCTTGTATGTTTTAGGAGATGTTACGTATATTACAATAGCTCTAAGTTCATCAATCCATTTCTCTAGCCTACATTTTGGAGAACATCCCTTTAATGGGTGATTCTTGTACACAAGTGGTGGCAAGTACACATTAGGTTCATTCTTGGATGGGACCTATATGTTTTTGGATGCAGCTAGAGTGGGATCACGGGCTCATTGTCTTCATCTTTGGTGGACAAGCCTCTTACCTAGAGAGGTTCTAAAGTGTGCCTATGATGGTATTTAGTTACTAACCACCTTATTGTTGATGACATTTTGGATATTGGGCACAAATCTCAAATGGTGGTAGTAGCTAATAGGTCACCTATGGTAGTGGTCAACCTCGTTGGATACCCGAGTCGCTTTACCTACACTTATGAGTTTCTCAAGCTTCTATGCTTTTCAAGAGGGAGGTTTGGGACTTTAGGACTCACAATTATAGCAATTGGTGGAACCCAATGCCAATAAGAGGGAGTAGGCAATGGGTTTTTGTACCGGTATTACTGCTATTATGATAGTGTTAGAGGCATACATGCATCAAGTGTAAGGTAAGCTATGGACTTGAATTGTTTGACCTGGATTGTGAGCCTTGGCTTGGCTGAGTAATGTAAGATACACTTTATAAGCATCACCACTTTGACACTTGTGAGTTATGTGTCTATCAAGATGATTTAGGGACATGCAAGGGACTATGGATTGAATGGGTAGGGTATTCTTGGGATACAACTAGTGGCTACTAGTGAGAATAGTCTACTTGGGGTCCATCCATGTGAACATGGTCTACTATAATGTTGTGAAGATAGCAAGGAAACACAAACGCACAAACACAAGTTTCACACTCAAACTCCGATGCCCCAAAGGAGCACCTTCTCTTTATTATATAGACAAAGAGGATCTCCTCCAAGGACGCTCCACCATAGGATTAGGCACATAGATAGGTGATATGTCAGTAAGCTCCACCCTTGGATTACTTACTTGGATGGGTGACATGTTAGTCTTGGTCCTATCTGGTTGGTCAAACAAGCTTTGATCAAAGGGAATCTTTTAGAGAATCTTCTTGTAGAGTCTCAAAATCACATGGGTGCGGTACTGTTGGAAAGCTCTCAATGAGACAAACCAAGGGAGAGGAAAGGTTAACCTTTCCATTAATTGGAGGTGGGGAAAACTTGTACATTTTTAGGCCTAATTCATCCGTTTAGGCCTCCAAAATTGCCTTCAAAGATTTCAAACATATTTTGATTCCTACTCTATTAGTAGAAGTCCACTTTTGGTGATATGTCTTTTTGATCTATGTAGTCCATCATGTGTAACATCCTTCTAGATGTTACCAAACCAATTCTCACCTTTAAATCTTATGTCTAGCTATTGGTTCTAAGTTTTTCAAGTCTATTTTGGTTTTTGCCATATTAGTAGAAGTACTCTTTTGGTGATACTTCTATCTGATCTATTTTTTCCATCATGTATAAAATCATTCCAAATATTACCAAACCAAATTTCACATCTAGATCATATGGCTAGCTCTTGGTATTACATCTACTTGGGTTACACCTTTGGTCTACTTGGGATGTAGCTAGAGGATGTATGGAGCTTGCAACCAAAAAAAGGGAGTTTTCTACATTAAGGTTGTGTATTCTAGTGATTTGGGGCATGACATTACTAATCCCAAGGGCCCGGTGTAGCAGCCAGTCTGTGCATCTTCCATGCCTACATTAGTTACAAAGGATACTTGGGAGTTAGACATTGGACCCAAGCTTACAAGAGTAGAAAGATGGAGTTTAGAAGTTCTTGAGGAGCTACATGAGTTGTTTTGCCTTTATTATGAAGGATTGGGGGGCTCTGAAAGGACCTTGTATTCAAATTGAGCTTACTAGCAATACATCTTTTTTTGACATCCCTATAGATATAGTGACATGGAGAGAGCATTGATTCAGAGTCAAAGTAGAGACCTTTTTGAGGCTAGTTTGGTAGAGATTTCACATAGAGAGTATGCTTTAGCTATAGTTATGCCAACCAAGAAAAAGAATATGCATGGCAACTACACAAATAGGCAGATGTGTGGAGATTATTGTCCTATCAACCAACCGACTAGGGTTGATTGGTATGCTATGCATACATCAAAGGTGATCTTTGATGTGATTGGACATGCAAAAGTCTTTAGTAATTTGGATCTTTGGGTATGATATCATCATTTGCTGATCAAAAAAGAGTGCAAGTCCAAGATAAGATTTTGGGCTATTGATCCTCACGACAAGGATGTATTATATCAGTGGAGGTTCTTACCATTTGGGTTAAAGAATGTTCTTGCCAAGTTCCAAACTGTCATGGATAAGATCCTAACACGATTAGATTTTGCTTGGTGTTATACTGATGATATTTTGGTCTATAACACTACTATGGAGAAGCATGAGAAACATTTGTGGAGGTGTTTGAGAGGTAAAACTATCATGGACTCAAATTACATCTTGGAAAGTGTAGATTCTTCTACAAGTAGGTATTTGGATTACACTATCTACCTTGGAGGACTTGATGTTTAGCAAACTAAAGTGGAAGCTATTTCACGTATTCCTTAACCTATAGATGTGAGTAGAGCATGAGCATTCATTGGATTGGTAAACTTCTATTGTTGATATGTTAGAGGATGTAATGCCATTGCCAAGGCCTTGACAAAGCTGACCAAGCTTACACAAGAGTGGTGTTAGGAAGATGAGCAAAAGAGAACTTTTATAGAGCTCAAGAAGAGGTTGACATATGCTCCTATTCTTAGGAGACCAATCAAAGGACAGCCATTTTAGGTTCATAAGATTAGAGTATATTAGGGTTTGGAGTAGTGCCAATAGCCAATAGGATGATGAGGAGAGGGAGTTTGTGGTGGTCTATTATAGTCAATCTAACAATTCAACACAAGCAAAGTATAGTTCATATGAAGGAGAGTGCTTGATAGAAGTATGGCAAATAGCACATTTCTATTGTTACCTATTTGGTAACCCCTTCACTCTCATCATTGATCATCAACCACTGAAGTGGTTGATGTAGTCAAAAAAGCTTACATGATGAGCTCTGATTTTACAAGAGTATAATTTAATGGTTATTCACAAACTTGGAGTAGCAAACCATGATGTATATGGATTGAGTAGAAACCAATATCCCAACTAGTAGGATCAGATTGGAGCATGTTGGTATGGTGAGACAAATGAGGAGATGGTGCCAGGTTGGCATGCATCTACATTTTTATGTATATTATTTGAGATCTTGGTACTATCTCTCTTAGCACATACATAAGGAATTGTTTAGGTCTTAGATCCAAAGGTTGGAGATATTGGTACAATTAAGCAAGACATACATTATGATGTCTTAGTGATGGATTATCTTTGCACTGGTCTTGTGGGTGGCACACTTGGTGCCAAGGAGAGAGATCGTGTTCTTCAGCAAGTTAGGTGGTTTAGATTAGAAGATAGACATCTTCTTTGTGTATGGGAAGATGGTAGAATGCAAGTAGTACCATTTTCATCTCATAGACCACAGTTGGTTTGTTATGCTCATGAGGAGCTAGGACATTTTGGAGTAAAGTGTACCTATAGCTTACTCTAGAGTCATTATTGGTGTATTATGTAAACCAATGTATAGTAGTTTGTTGCTAGATGTGTGGTTTGTGATTGAGTTAGAGCATCATTTAATGCTCCTATGTTAGAGTCATATCCATTATCTATCATTGGATTAGGTTACTATTGGAGTTTGGATTTTGTTGTACCTTTACCATTGACTATGAGACATCATCAATATGTTTTGGTTATGGTGAAATAATTTTCTAAGTGGATTGAGTTGGTGGCACTTCCTGACAAGTCCAATGAAGGGATAATTTACTTGTTCTTAGATAACAGTCTTAGTCATTTTGGTACACCAATTGAGGTTTTGATTGATCAAGGTATGGATTTCTTGTGGAAGTTCTAAGTCTTATGTGATAAGGCCTTGATGGATCATCATACTACCTCCCAAGATCACCTTGAGGCAGATGGCTTAGCAAAGAGTGTTTCAAATGATGACGAGAGGATTACATAAGTATGGTTTGCAAACATGCCACTCGGGAGATTGGGATCTCTAGTTACCTTTGTTGTCCATGGGCTATCAGTTCAACCGGCAAGCCTCCTTAGCATCCTTCCCTCCTTAATTTTTACTCTATGGATGAGATCCAAATTTACCTATAACCATTTGTTGTGATGCTATTGTAGTTCTGGACTTGGATGATCCAAACATGTAAATTGCTCCCGCAATTGCATGCTCTTTGGAAAATTGTACAGAATCTGTCATTTCTTCAATTTTCAATGGATTGTAATGAAACCTCCCAAGAAATTTCAGTGCATTGTATCCTACCTTTTGACACAAAAATTAGACATAGATCATTCTTGAGTAAAGAGTTATAAGTTTTTAAAGTGAGGGTAGTGGTTTTCACACCAAATCTGAAATATGTGTGCTAAATAGAAAGGTGCCTAGGCCAAATGGCTCAATGAAAAGATTAGAAATTTTGACAAAAGGATACCCTGAAGTTTTAATCAAGTGTGCTAAATTTTAGGGGATTGTGAAACAACAATTGCAAGATTTGACTAACATTGTGAGGAAAGGAAGGCTCAATTCTGCAGAGTTTAGATTTCATGCATGAGGAGTGTGAGAGCAACAAAAAACATGTTTGAGTGTTTAGACTCATCTTGGGAACATAGAGGGTCAACAAGAGTGGAAATTGAGGCTATGCAAGGTTCTTCAAGGGTTTGAGATGATTATAGAGGTGGATTTAAAGAAAAGAGAGTTTAGAATAGAATTTGAAGAGAGTGTTGCGAGGATCCAAAAACCTACACTACTTGGAGGAAAGAGTGAGTCTAAGTGCTTTTTATGTGGAAAGAAGGGACATAAGGCAAGTTCATTTCCATTGACTATTGAGAGCAAGAGATTGAGAGAAAGAAGAGGCTTACTTGACTTGGGTTTGCATGTTGGACCTTCTTCACCAAGATTCGGAGGGAGAAGATTTAAGACCAAGGAGTTGTGTGAAGTTTGTGGAGTGGAAGGACTTCCAAAAGGACATGAGTGTAGTGGAGTAAAAGCAATTTTGGAGACTTTAGTGAAGGATCTTGGAGAGAGTCTTAATACAACTACAAAAATACTACCACCTTCATCAGCTAGTTCTCAAGATTAGTGATGAAGACAATCTTTCAATATATGTGTAAAAGACCAAATCCGAGGAGAGAAATAGGAGAATGTAAACTCACATTGGGAAACTTGAATGAGGGAAAACTCCAAATGCCTAGCATGAGCTTTGGCTTTGGTATTTATAGGTAGCATACAAGGCCTTTGAGAAGCTTCTCAAGAAGCTTCCTCAAGCCGCTTTCTTAGAGTGCAAGCCAAGTTAACTAGGAAGCTTCTCAAGAAGCTTCATTCTAGAAGCCATCTACTTGGCGTGCAAGCTAAGCTAGTTGGAAGCTTCTAGAAGCTTCCTTCTAGAAGCTACTTACTTGAGATGCAAGCTAAGCTAGCTGGGAAGCTTCCCAAGAAGCTTCTTAGGTACTTCTGGAATATTCTAGGCTAATTTGTCTTATGTGCTACTTTGTAAGCCCGACTAACTTTGTCGCTCATTCCATATTGTTACATTATGGATAAACTGTCCATGAGAGTTTGATTAATATGCACTCTAGGATTTGATGTTGCTATAGAAATCTTGGAGCAACCTAAACCTTTTGTGTTCCCCAGGGTGGATTATTCTCAAATGGTGTTAGTCATGTATATACTCTATTAGTTAGAGAGTGAGACAAAAGAAAAGAGAAAAAAAATTGAGAGAAAAGAAAGATAGTGAGTGGTTAAGATGAGGAAACTTCTGATTTTCTTTGGCAAGGATGAAGAAGATGTGGAGGTTTTTGTGAGAGACTTCAAGAGAGCTTGCATAGGAAACAATGAGAGGAGGAAGAATGAGTGGGCCTCATTATTACCAGATTTCTTTGAGGATGTAGCACTTACATGGTATGAGTCAGAAAACCAAAAGAGAGAGAGGAGAGATGGGCAAGAAGAGTCTTGAAAGATTTTTACTTCAACACTCATTGAGAACTTTCTTCCAAATGAGAGTTATGAGAGATTGATGAGTGAGGTTACCTTTCTCAAGCAAGGAGATGGAGAGAAAGTGAGAGTATATGTGGAAAGAGTGGAAAAGTTAGAGTCTAGATTTTACATAGTGTTGAGGAAGAGGTGGGGATGATGTGGAGAATACTATGATTGGCATAGGGACCATACTCACCAAGAATTTTGTGGGAGGGTTGAGACCACAAATTAGAAGCAAAGTGAGATATGAGAAACCTTCTTCCAAGGTTGAAGCTATCAAGATCGTAATTCGGATAGAGGAGAGTTTGGAAGGAGATGAGAGTAATTTGGTGGTGAAAGAGGTTGTGCATCCTCCTTAAGGTTACAAGTATGGTGGAACTTCTGATACTTTGGTGGCAAGGGTTGCACCACAAGTAGTAGTTGCTCAAATTCTTGCACCTCCACCAAAGGATCCACTTCAAACCATCATAGAATAACTTGCAGATCTCAAGATCAATGTGGTGCAACTATGGGAGAAGAGAGAGGTGGATCAGAATGTGTGGAGAGGGCCTAGGAGTTATGGAAGTTATCCATATAGAGGAGGCCAACCAACCAACAATTTCAATGAGAGAAATTGTTTTGGTTGTGGAGGAAGAGGTCACATCCAAAGGAATTGCCCAAATTCCACCTACCATAGAGGAAGTGGTTATGAGAGAGCCAATAGAGAGGAAGAGGGAGGTAGTGAAACCCAAGTGGCTCCTAATCCAAACAAAGTTAAGAGGATAACATCTATAGATGTGGTTGAGAGCAAGTATGAGAAGGGAGAGTGCTCAAACTCCAAGAGTCTTAATTTGGAGCTTTTGGCACAAGAGAAGAAGAGAGCTAGTTTTGAAGAGGATGTTCATTCTTCTCAAGGATTTACTCCTAGCCAAGATACTCCCATGCCTACTAGGAGCACTTGCACAAGCACTTCAACACCATCAACAACAAAGACTCCAAGGAAGAAGTTAGGGATGGAGGACTTCTTGATCTCAAAGCAACAATGGAACTACAATGTCTCGGAGGATGTTGGTAGTCACAAGGCTAACATCACAATGGGCCAATTGTTTGCTTTGAATCCTACTTTGAGAAAGGAGCTTAGAGGTGGTTTGAGTTCTACAAAGAGCAAGAGGAAGAAGAAGGCAAAAGTTCTAGTATCAATGGGGGTGGTGGATGCCAAGCCAGCTCCATAGGAGGCTTGTGAATATGCTCCAAGATTGATGTGAGAGTGAATGATCACAACATCAAGGATACATTGGTTGATGGAGGATCAGCAGTGAATGCCATGTCAGAAAGGTTGATGAAGAAGTTGGGTGATACCCTCAAGACCTTCAACATTTGTGGTGAGCATGGCAAATAAACAACAAGTTCGACTAGTAGGGGTGATAGATAAGGTGGTAGTTTCAATTATGGGAGTTCAAAATCTCATGACTTTCCAAGTCTTGAAGGATTCAAGCTATGACTTACTTCTTGGGAGGCCATGGTTGAGAGCAGCACACACAATGGATAGATGGCACAAAGGGTACTTGAGGATTGGGCCATCAAACTATAGAGTCATAGTTCCTGTGACTTAACTCCACCAACACTTCACATTTAGATACACCATCTTCTGATTATTGGGAATCAAATTCTGAAGAAGGAGCTTCAAGTGTGGATACAAGCATGGAGGAGGAGACTTCCATGCAAGATGATTCTGAATCAGACTCAGATGTGTATCCCTTGTGTGCTATGGATTTTGCACCTAAGCCAGAGGTTTTCAAGGACCTAGATAAATAACCATTGACACTTGAGGAGATAGAGAGAAGGTTAGCTACCCTCAAGTATGGCCTAAATGTTACCAAGGAGGAGAAGGTGAGATTTGAGGAGATTTTTTGCAAGTTCATCCATGTGTTTGCTTTCAGTTACAAGGATTTGAAGGAAGTCACCTTGGAGGAGCACAAGATAGAGGTGGAATCACATGTAAGACCAATCTGCCAAAAGCAACGTTGCATTGGCCCACCAATTTCTTTGGTTGTGAAGGAGGAGATTGAGAATCTCAAAGAGGCCGGATTTATCTTTGAGGTGGAGAATTCAGAATGGGTGTATCCAATGGTTATTGTGAAGAAAAAGAATGGCAAGCTTTGAGTATGTGTGGGTTACAAGAAGCTCAACGTTGTTACCAAGAAGGACTACTACCCATTGCCATTCATTGATGAGATCTTGGAAGAGGTTAGAGGTCATGAGAGGTATAGTTTTGGAGATGGTTATAGTGGATAGAACCAAATCAAGATACACCAGAGCATCAACAACTCATCATATTCACCACACCTTGGAGGACTTATGCTTTCAAGGTCATGCCTTTTGGGCTTTGTAATGCTCCAATCACATTCCAACGGTTCATGAACAAGGTATTTGAACCTTTCATTGGGAAGAGAATTCATTGATGACTTTTGTATCTATGGGAGCAAGGAGGAGTACTTTGAGCACCTAATCAAGGTCTTGCAATGCTTGGATGAGGCAAATGCATCACTCAACCTAAAGAAGTGCATTTTTGGATGTGAAGAAGGTCTAATTTTGGGGCACATCATCTCCAAGGATGGAATAGTAGTTGATCCTGAGAAGGTGAGGAAAATCTTAGACCTTCCATTCCCTTCAAGCTTGACAAAGTTATGCCAATTCTTAGGGATGGTTAGGTACTATAGGAGGTTCATCTTCTCATTTTCTAACAAGGCTTATGCATTGACAATCTACATGAAGAAGGGTGTAGATTACATGGTGATTTAGAAGACAAGGAGGCTCTCAAAGCTTTTGAGGAACTCAAGCAATCCCTTGTTGTAGCTCCAATTCTTGCTAAACTTGATTGGAGTAAGCCTTTCATCCTCTACACTGATGCTTCTAATGTAGCTATAGGATGCACTCTTAGTCAATTAGACCAAGATGGGTATGATCATCCAATAGCTTATGCTAGTAGGTAGATGGTTTCAATAGAAAAGAACTACTCTATCATGGAGAGAGAAGGGTTGGTAGTGATCTTTGGTCTCAAGAAGTTTAGACACTACTTGATTGGAGGGAAAGCCACCTTTGTCACGGATCACAAGGCTTTGAAGTACATCTTCAACAAGCCTAATGTTGAAGGGAGACTAGCAAGGTGACTGATACTCTTGTCTGAGTATGACTACCTCATTAAGAATAGACCAAGAAAGAAACATGCAGATGCTAATTTGTTATCTAGAGCTTATGATCATGATGGAGATGAGCCAATGGATGATTCCTTTCCGGATGAGGAGCTCATGACAATCTCAGTCACTCAAGAGTTCCAATGGAGTACAAGGAGATTATGGATTTTGTGACAAGAGGTAACTATCCAAAAGGGATGCATGCTAGGGAGAGGAAGGCCATTGTAGCAAGATCTAGACTTGTAATACTCCGAGGACAAGAGAAGAGAGAAAACATCGATTGCACACTCAAACATCCGATGCCCCAAGGGAGCACCTTCTCTTTATTATATAGATAAAGAGGATCTCCTCCAAGGAAGCTCCACCATAGGATTACGTACTTGGATGGGTGACCTGTCTTGTCTAGGTCCTTTCTGGTTGGTCAAACGAGCTTTGACCGGAGGGAATCTTTTAGGGAATCTTCTTGTAGGAATCTCAAAATCACATGAGTAACGTACCGTTGGAAAGCTCTCGACGAGACAAAGCAGGGGAGGAGGGAAGGCCAGCCTTTCCTCCATTGGGGGGGGGGGATCTGCACATTTTCAAGGCCTAATTCATCCGTTTAGGCCTCCAAAATTGCCTTCAAAGATTTCAGGCATATTTCGGTTCCTACTCTATTAGTAGAAGTCCCCTTTTGGTGATACCTCTTTCTGATCTGTTTAGTCCATCATGTGTAACATCCTTCCAGATGTTACCAAACCAATTCTCACCTTTAAATCATATGTCTAGCTATTGGTTCTAAGGTTCTCAAGTCTATTTTGGTTTCTGCCCTATTAGTAAAAGTACTCTTTTGGTGATACTTCTATCTGATCTATTTTGACCATCATGTATAACATCATTCTAGATGTTACCAAACCGAATTTCACATCTAGATCATATGGCTAACCCTTGGTATTACAAGACCTTACACAATGGTGGAGGATATTCTTTTTCACCAAGGAGCAGATGGTCTACTTTGAAGAGCAGTGGGTAAGAAAGAGTATATCCTACTTATAAAGGAGTTTCATGAAGGGTTAGTGTGTGGAGGACCTTTGCATGAAAGGTGACTGATTTCAAGATTCTAGATGCATGTTACCATTAGAGAGGGATTTTCAAGGATTGTCTTGATTACTGCAAAACTTGTCATGTTTGTCTAGCTTTTGCTAGAAAGTCTACATCCACTCCACCACTTAGATCAATTTTATTGCTAGGACCTTTTGAGAAGTGGGGAATTGATTTTGTAGGTCCTTTCAATAGAACCTCAAGGAAAAATTGGTATATTGTGGTAGTTATTGATATCTTACCAAGTGGGTTGAGGCTAGACCATTGAGCGACAAGAATGAAGATGAAGTTTGTAGACTTCTTTATGAACGCATTATCACTAGGTTTGAATACCCTTTGGAGTTGGTTTTTGATAGAGGAGGAGACTTACAAGAAGCATTACTACAGCCATGCTATGACATTTCTCCATCACACATAGAGTAACTACATCCATATAAGCCAAATTCCAATGGCTTGGCAGAGAGAACCAATCAGATCTTGTGCATGATGTTGGCCAAAGATGCAGAAATGGAGGGGGCTAAACATCATGGGGACAAGAGGATTCATGTGGTTTTGTGGGAGTATAAGACAACCATGAAGACTTCCATCGGATATTCTCCATTTCAATTGGTAAATGGTATTGAGTCTACCCTATTTATTCACTTTGATCTTCCTACCTTCTAAAGCATTCATAGGAGATTGAAGAAAGCACAAGGAGGTGATGAAGAGAAGTCAAGGAAGGAACAACTCATGGAGTTGGAAGAGGCAAGAGCAGTTGCTATGGTTCGAGTGGAGCAAGCCCAAAGGAAACAAAAGGAGAGTTATGACAAGAGGTAAGGCAAGAAGAAGGTGGAGCCTTTCAAAGAGGGTGATCGGGTAATGTTGTTTGATTCTATTTGATTCAAGAGAGTGCAAAAGAAGTTTTTTGCCTAAGTGCTTTGACCTTTCATTGTGGAGAAGATGTGGGGCAATTACACCTATGATCTCAAGGAGTTGGGAGGAAGACACTTTGATAGAATTAACCATGATAAGTTGAAGATGTATCATAGAAGGTAGAGAGACCTTCACTTTGAGGACAAAGTGAAAACTTAGTCCGTAAGTAAATGTAACACCCATTTGTGCATGTATGTGGTATTGTTATATTTAGCTTAGTATTACAAGTACTTGAGAGATATTATTTATATAGAGATAAAAGATGGTTCTACATTAGTCATGATTAGTTAAAGTTAGTCATAGCTAAGATAGAGGGGATCTTAATTTAGAGGAAGTGGAAAAGATGAGCATCACTATTTTGGATTCTAGTGTGTTGACTTGGTATTATTCTTAGGTGTTTGGCTTTGAGGAAAGAGTTGAGAACTCTTGGGCCCGCAAGCCTTTTTGTTTTGGATTTTTCTATAGTCCAAGGATAGCCCATGTGAAGGAATCCTTGACTTAGTAGTTAGGTCAAGATAAGATCATATGCTTAGTGGAATATGCCCATGTGTATGAATATTCCTTTATATATTTTGACTTTGTTTGACTTTTAGTCTAGTAACTTGAATTACTACGGTAATTAGTAACTTTGCTGTGTAATTATTTTACAAGTATATAAACAAGGGGTGAGGAGGTACTCATCATCCTTTCATTTGCAACTATCTCTTTCATTGAGTTCTCTAGTGAGCAGTGTCTTGAGTCTTGGAGTGTTAGCCTTGCAGGAGTATGATGGAGTCTTTGCCTTCTTAGTCCATGGTGCACTAGCATAATAGCAATAAGAGTTTTATCTTGTGAGAGACCGGCCGGCTCACAGTTCATCATAATTGAAATTACTTCTTGACAATACATAAGCTTTTGTCTTGGATGAAGTAATTGAGGTCAATGCAACCCTATCACCTTCTTGAGTTTGTGGAGATTCCCTAACATCTAAATATATACTTGAAAATGGTGATCCAAGATTGTTAACTTTCCACTAATGAACTAATGAACAAACCGAAGCTTAAATAATAAACAAAGTCTGAAGATTAATGTGAGAAAATAATTGTTCATTTGTTCTTAGTGTCACTTTCAATGGTTATGGTTTAGAACAACCACAATTTAATTCTTGCGCTTGACAAAGATCTATAAACTCTCTTTTTGCTTTATTTTAAATAAAATATAAACTACTTTTCATCAATAAACTTCAACTGATTTACTATAACACCGAGATAACTGAAAATAAATCCTTTTCAGCTCAAAGCATGTACCTTAGCCAACAACATATATCAGTTTTTCTCTCTTATAAGAATTTGGTCAACCCTCTCCAAAAGCTCCGTAACTCTTTTTTTCATTTGGAGCAAAGATTATTATCTCCTTGATCAATTTCCTTGAGAATGTAATTGTATTACCCAATATTTACATAAACACAAATGGAATGGCGATCTATCCGCCCTCCGCAAGATATCCGGTAAATACATCATGGTTATATTTTGATTCGTAGATTCCTTTACTAGTACTAGTTCCATGATAATTTTTACAAGTAAATTTCAACAGTAATCAAACTTATCAAACAGGAAAATGCAATCGCTTACACCTTTGGATCGGTATTGTATTACAGACGATATGGAATCTACTTGGTAAAAAATTGATGTTAATTAAAGTTGTATCCTTGATTAAATTCCTATATAAGCTCAAGCATTAATTGTTTGCTTGGATTCTCATTTGTAATTCATAAAATTAGATCTAAACTTACGTTCACTTAAATTGGAATAATACAAAACATCAATCATTAATATTATAAATTGTGTCTTTAATATTAATATTTTTTTATAATAATATAGATATTCTTAATCATGCCCAAATATACACTCCAAACCATATATCGTAAAGGAATTAAGATCATATATGACCAAGAGTTCTATCATAAAGAAATCTATTATATGTATAATTATTAAAATGGATGAGAAATTATATGAAAATTGTGGGATTTTTAAGAAAAATGAAAGTAAATACATGTAGAGTGCATTTGTTTTTGAGAGAGATATATATAATTTAAAATATAAAAGATTATATACCTATCTACTTAGGTTAATTCACTAAAAATATATATAAAAACTTAGACTGTTCATTTATTGAAGATTACTAGAGTTTATATTTATAGATTCAAACTCTCCAAGAATCATGCATTACTTTCCTATTTTGTAAAGATCATTTAAAATAATACTATTAACTTGACAAAAGGGTAACATGAAAAAATACTTATTATTACGTTTGACCAATATGTTAAAAAGATATTCTACAAAAGAAATTTTTATCAAGCATTTGTAATTTATAATATTTTAAAGTGTATCAAGTATAAAATATAGTTCAAAAGAATCATTTTTATAAGAATGCTTTGGACTTTTGATCTACTTTGAACTGTAGTAATTAAACTATAATATTTTTGAAGTTGTTCAAGTATGCAAATTAGTTTTATAACATATTATCACAAGTACTTTTTCAAATATCTGATGCAATTTTTTCTTTTGTATATTCTATTAACTTATCTTAAATATGCAAATTTTAGAAATTAATTATATTTAAGCTATTAAATTTTTTTCTCTCTCCCTTGTACAGCTTGATGGGGTCTTCCCATCTTTTGAGTTTGCTGCATGGTCGCCTTTTCTATAAAAGAACTTTATCTTTAAAGCTCCAAGAAAGACTTCAAATTCAAAAGAGTAAAGTATGATCTTCTATAAAATCCTCTACCTAAAACTTGATTCTTTAGATAAAAGAGTATCTTAATATTAATTATCATCAAATTTCAGAGAGAGAGAGATATAGATATATAGATATATATATATATATATATATATATATATATATATATATGTTTTTATTTTTTTTCCTTCATTTGAAATATCTTTGATAATTTTAAACTAATAAGTTATAAACTATTTTGACCTCTGATCAATTTATATAATTTCTTTCTCTTACATCATAACTCTATTTTGAAGAGAAGACTATGTTTTGATAAGTTTGTTTTATTTTATTTTACCAAAAGAATAAATTAGGAACTCATCCTTTTCTTTCAATTTTCCATGTTAAAAATGTATTTCTATTATGGATATTTCATAATCTACAAAGCATACATACCTAAATTTTTATTTCTAAATTAATTTTATATATTTGATAAAATTTAAACTACTTATTAAAACTTAAACTTACCCTAGCTTTGTAGGTTTGTATTATTCATAGATATTTGAGCTATAATGGATAGTAAACTTAGAAAAAAATAATATTATAATATATTCATAATATTTAACTATCTAAAAAATTAAATATATATTTATCAATATATTATATCGATATTTATCACTAATAAGAAAGTATATAAATTCTCAAAATAAATTGTAATAATATAAATTACAGATATATAACTAATAAATAAATAAATATGTTATTATAATAGATTTAGAGTGGTATACAACTACTTGAAGAAAGAGTTGTTTGGAAATAAAAGATTGATTCACTTAATTTTAGTACTTACATAATATAATATTAAATATTTATTGGTTTTAATTTCAGTTTATAATCATATATAATTATGAAAAATAATAATTAATATTAAGCTTTTATTTAAGGATATTTAATAACTGAAAATTAATTCTATAGTTGAATAATATGACTATAATAAAAATGGACTTACATGCATATTAAAATGTTGATTTAGTTATGCAAAATTTAGATATTTTATATTTGATTATGAACACATTTAAATGAAAATAGATCTTTCACACGATGTAACTCATGAAATTATAAATTTTTTTTATTTTTAATATCAAATTTTTAGCTACAGATATGAAAAATTTAAAAATTCATCTTCTCATACTATTTTTGGTTAGACATAATTAAAGGTAGAGCTCTCCTTTAGTTGAGTATATCAAATAGAAGAAAATTCTTCTTAATTAAATAGTTGAATAGTAAATTAATTATGACTAGTTTATATTAGATTCTATCAAGTAAGAGATTATTTTATCATAGAAATGTATAATGGAGCTTTTAGTTTTGATTTTGTGTCAATAAGATTAGGTTTTTTTGTCTTATATCTCAGATTATCAATCCATTTAAGGGATGTACTATATGATTTTATTTAAGTATATATAAAAGTAAGAGTGGTTATTAGAAGTATCTCACCTCTAGAGTTTATTAGGAGAATTCTTCATATCACCTAGAATAAAGGGTCTTCATTTTTAAAGAGAATGAATTACTTACTTTAATTATATAGTGGGACAATCTTATCATTTATACTCCAAATATATTACCTCATAATAATTAATAATAATGAGGTAATATATTTGGAGTATAATAATACCAAATATATAATCATCTGATATAAAATATTTATTATAGTTATAATAACCAATATAAAATAATATATTTGAAGATGTATAAATACTTTCTTTTGCATTCTTTGAGTTTGTCTTAGCTTTTTAAGTTTTAAAATAAATTTTATAGAAGCTAAATTATCTTTTACAATAGTGGTCATGGAGGTAAATTGGAAGTTACAAAAGTGATTTAATATAAAAAGATTTCATATCAACATAGTTCCAAATGTTGTGAGTTGGAGGGAAGGGTAATGAAACAAGCTAATGGTCTCCAAATAGACTTTCGTTGAAGAGGTTTATAAGAGTGTCAAGTATTTGCTTGCCGGAGTGAAAAAATAGATAATAATCAATACTACAAGTTTATATCAATATAAAAAGACAAAACGAGTGATGAAGGAGTACACATTATCTCTATCTTTCCACTGTCTACAACTTTGTACATCATAGTTTAGTTTGGCAACACTTGGTTAGTTTATCAATAAGCATATCTGGAGATAACATTTAGTGCATATGTCTAGCAAGGACCTCATGATGTAAATGATGAAGTCTCCTAGCCTACATTTTAAGAAGAGAATATGGATTGATACTTAAATATAAATTTAAATATTCAAGTTGATAGGTACTTTTATGCAAAATAATAACATAGAAAGACTGGATTACTCTTTGCACAATCTTTACATCATTAGAATGAACTTATCATGATGTTTCCAACTATACCAATATCATTACAAGAGCACAAGTTATAAAGTGTTAAGTGAATAGACACATTAACTAATCTTAGTGCCACTAAATAAGAGCTTGAATTATTATGACCATAGAATAAGACAAAATCATATTTGGGATTTAATTAGAGAACCCAATGTCCAATGTAAATGCTTTAGTAACATAGAAAGCCATTGAAAGAGATTTATAACATGATCAAGTTTGACCCAAATCTATGAGAGGAGGAAGGTCTTATAATTTGGGATTTATTTATTTTGGTTTGGTTTTCTTTTTGGGAGACCAAAAGAGTAGAGTGACTTGGGTAGTCTAGAACTATATGTAAAGAAGGTCCCTAAAGCTAGACTGGAACCCAAACCTGACCTTGATAACTCTAGGAGGTGATCCAAGAATATAAGGTTAATTTTAGGTTAAAATAAAAGCTTATCTAACAAGTGCATATTGAGTGTCCAAGAGATGATATCTTGTCCTTAGTTTTAAAGTTGCATTGTGGTACTATTTTGACTGATCTATGATCCATCAGCTAGGAATGATGTGTCATAGCAAAACATGAGTTAGACATGATTGATAATCCAATTGAGCCATTAGGTGCAAGAGATATACTAAACTCCTTTGGAAATTGCATTTATATACAACTCTTGAACCAATATCACAAAATTTTTCCAAAGATGATTCAAAGTTATACTATGAAGATTAAATTTTGCATGAGTTGAGCTCTTAACACATTAGACAAAATTATACTCCTAATAAGCTACTTGGATAATCTTATTATGCATTAGATTTTTCTTGATCAATATACTCTTTCACTTTATGTAATTTTTTGTGTAATTTGTTTATGTAATTTACGTAATTTCAGTTTATGTAATTTCTTGAGTTTATCTTATTTGATTTGGACAATCTAAAATGTGATATCCAAGTTATTGGTAATAGAAATATTCTTTATACTAATATTGTAGTTCTTGGAAAACATTAGATAAATTTTTTATCTAATGACATTATATATTGGATAGCATCAGTCTTGATGTGAAATGCTTCATTCTCTTTTTATCAAAGGGTTTGTATGACTTCTCAAGGCTATGAATGTAAAAATGTTGAAGAGATAAGAAAGTCAAATCACTTAACCATTTGAATGACTTCTTTGGATTGCTAGATTACCTCATGATTATTGGTATCTTTATACAATGTTTTAATTGATAAATTAAGTGATCTAATGCTCCTTCTTCATTCATCTCCAAAATACTTATAAGATTATTTTGGAATGGAATGATATAATTCTTCATCAAGCCTATCCATTTTAGCTCCATTAGACTATCATTTGTTGCTCTTGCTATTTTGATGACTTATAATTTTAATGTATAGATAAAAAATATTACCAAGGTAATTTTCTAATATAGGTCAAGTTTTAGATAAATTTTTTAACCTTTTAGGAGATACTCTAGAAGACACCTTCAAAGTTTCATCTAGAAGGTACCTCAGGGACCAATAAAAAAATTTCATTAAATATTATGTAGAAGGTACCTTAGGGACAAATAAATCTGGTAAGTAACTTAGTGAACCTTTTGGTAGACTTTGGCTCTTAAATGCTTTGGAATTGAGTTACTTCAATAGGAATTTTTGTTTGCTAGAAATTTAATACTTAAATTTTTAAGAAGCAAGCTTATGCTTATTCAAGTACAGATAATAATGCCTTGGTTCATCTTGAAATTTTAAAAGAGGCATCTGTTATATTAGATGATAGTTTTCAATATTGAAAACTTTTTTGGATCAACCTCAATCAACTTATTAAAATTTTATTTTGAAAATGATTGATATTAGTAATATAATTATGTATGTCAACCAATTAGATTGGTAGTTTTATTGTATTTAAGGTTAATGAGAAGATTGTATTCAATTCTTCATTCCTTCTAAAAAAAAACTTTGATGATAAGACTAATAGTATAATAGAGAAGTGTTATGAGTAAAGAGGAGATACACATTTTGGTCTAACTACAAGATGCTCTTTATACACAAACTCCAAGTTTTTATTCAAATTAGATGTGTTGGACTCATTTTTAACAAATAACTTTGATAGGTGGAAGGTGACATTATATAACCACACTTGTAAAGCTATTGGCATTGGTACAATACACATGAAGATGTTTGATGGTATTATGAGGACTCTTGCTGATGTGATGCATGTTCCTGAGTTAAGGAAGAATTTGATATCACTAAGCACTTTGAAATCAAATGGTTGGAGGTGGGTAGGAGAAAATGGAACACTCAAGGTATCAAAAGGAGCATTGGTTGTAATGAAGAGCAAGAAGATAGGAAATCTTTATGAGCTTTTTGGAGAGACAATCACTAGAGGAGTGTCAAGTACCATTTCTGAAAATGAAGATCACAAAGATCTTACTCAATTATGGCACCTATGTTTGGCTCATATCAGTGAAAGGGGTCTAATTGAATTGTCCAAGCAACAACTTCTGAAGGGCCTTAAAAGTTGTAAGTTAAAATTCTGTGAGCATTGTGTAATAGGAAAGCAACGGAGGGTAAACTTTTTCATAAGAGTTCATGCACAAAGGGAATTTTAGACTATGTGCATTTTGATGTTTGGGGCCGTGCACCTATAGCTTCAAAATCTGGAGCATTATATTTTGTATCTTTGGTTGATGATTACTCTAGGAGAGTATGGGTCTACACCATGAAGCAAAAATCAGAGGTTTTCTCTATCTTTAAATAATGGAAGGTGATGATGGAGAAACAAACTAGAAGGAAAGTGAAGTGTTTTAGATCTAATAATGGTGGAGAATACAAATCTGGAGAGTTTGATAGATATTGTAAGAGTGAAGGGATAATTCATCTCTTTACTATACCCGGTACCCCTCAAAATAATGGTGTGGCAGAGTGGATAAACCATTCACTCTTGGAGAAAGCAAGAGGTATGTTAAGCAACACCGGATTGGAGAAGAGTTTTTGGGCAAAAGCTATAAATACGGCTTGTCATTTGGTAAACATTTCTCCCCCTACTGCTATTGAGTGTAAGACACCTATGGAAAAATGGACAGGTAGGCATGTTGATTACTCTTCACTTAGAGTGTTTGGATGCATAGCTTATGTTCATATTGAAGAAGAACAAAGGACAAAGTTAGATCCCAAATCTAGAAAATGTATATTCTTGGGATATGAGAAGGATACAAAGGGATAGAGATTATGGGATCCAGAAAGGTGTTGTCTTGTTGTGAGTAGGGATGTAGTTTTTGATGAGACTAGTACAATGAAGACTATTACTATAGCAAAAGAAAAGAAAAAAAAGTTTCAGTCAGATTTTGTTAAGGTATTGATCTTGGAAATGAAAATTTTTTACCTCTTGTAGATATACCAAGTGAACCATTGGAAGAGTAAAGTCCAGAAGTGATTCATGAACGTAGGTATCCAAATAAGGATAGAAGGCCTCCAAAGAGATTTGATGATTCATTTGTAGCTTATGCTCTTCTTAAGGAGAATGTTGAGATTCTTCATATGAAGAGGCAATGCAAGATCAAGAGTGTCAAAAGTGGCATTGTGCAATGGAAGAGGAGATGAAGTCTTTGGCCAAAAACCAATCTTGGAGACTTGAAAAATTGCCTATGGGAAAGAAGGCAATTGGTTGCAGATAAATATTCTGGAGGAAGGAAGGATTTCCAAAATCAGGTGGAGATCAAGACAAAGCAAGGCTTGTAGCAATGGGTTATAGCCAAAAAGAAGGTATTGACTTCAATGAGATTTTCTCACCATTGGTAAAAATCTCTTGAATTTGTGCACTATTGGCAATAGTTGCATTGCATAACTTGGAGTTGGAGCAACTAGATATTACAACCGCTTTTTTACCTAGAGAATCGGAGGAAGAGATTTACATGCATCAACCTGACGGCTTTGTGGTACCTATGAACCAGAACCTGGTTTGCAGGTTACAAAAGCCTTTATATGGACTAAAGCAAAGTCCAAGACTTTGGTACATGAAATTTGATGCTTTCATGTTGAAGCATGGATATAACAGAAGTGAATCAAATTGTTGTGTGTACCTCAAGAAGCTACATGGACCTAGAGTATTTGACTTAATCATCTTGGTACTATATGTGGATGATATGCTGATTGCTGTGGAGTATATGGTTGAGGTGGAGAAATTGAAAGCATAACTTGGTAAGGAGTTTGATATGAAGGACTTGGGTTCTTCAAAGAGGGTCCTTGGGATTGAAATCCATTGGAACAAGAGCAAGGGAAAGTTATGGATATCTCAAAGGAGATATTTGGAAAAATCACTCGCTTGGCTTGGCATGGAGAATGAAAAACTAGTGAACACTCCAATGGCAAATCATTCCAGGATATCATTGGAGCAATGTCCATCAAATGAGGAGGAGAGAAAAGTAATGTCAAATATTCCTTATGCTAGTGCTGTTGGGAGTTTAATGCATGCTATGGTCTGCGCTAGACCAAAAATCTCATATGCTGTGAGTATGGTGAGTAGATATATGGCAAATCCAAGGAAACAACACTAGGAAGTTGTGAAGTGGATACTTTGTTACTTGAAAGGGACTGTAAATATTGGCATTACCTTTGATGTGGAGAAGGACAGAGAAGGAGGAATTACAGGGTATGTAGATTCTGATTTTGCCAGACACTTGGATAAGAGAAGGTCTACAACAGGATTTGTCTTTACACTTGTTGGTGGTGCAGTAAGTTGAAAGTCTACTCTCCAATCTACTGTTGCTCTTTCTATTACAGTGGCAGAATATATGGCAACAACTGAGGCTGCCAAAGAGGCAATATGGCTACAAATATTAGCCAAGGATGTAGGGCTCCCTAACATGAAGTCCACACTTTTTTGTGATAGCCAAAGCACTATTCACTTGGCCAAGAATCAAGTACATCATTCAAGGACGAAGCATATTGATGTCAGACATCATTTGATCAGGGAAGCTGTGACAAATGGTAATATCAATTTGCAAAAGATTGGCACGGAGGAAAATGCAGCTGATATGTTGACTAAACCTGTTCCTGTTGAGAAGTTCAAGTTATGCATGAACTTGCTCAACGTTCAATGTTGCTCTTTGGGATGATATGGTGGATACAAGCAAAAGGTGGAGATTGTTATGTTTGGCTTGTTATCAGTGACTTGACTGATCAAGAGCAAGAGCAAACTCGATTGATGAAACATGCAGTGAGGACAGGGACTGTCACTTGTCTAGATATGTTCAGTCATTATTAAGGCTAAGTATAAGATATCTTGAGTGGTCAATATTCTTGAAGTCCTGCAGTCAATATTCAGGAGTTCAGTTCGGATGACAGTTGCTGAGGGAATATCTGTGTTTGTGTGTATATATATATCTATGTGCAATGAGAAATGTGTATATATATCTATGTGCAATGAGAAATAAAGGTTCGAAGGCTGATGTGAGCCTGTTTCAGCCGTGGGATAGCTTCCGGGACAAGGAGTGAACCACGTTATTTCCTTGAGTGGTCAATATTCTTGAAGTCCTGCAGTCAATATTCAGGAGTTCAGTTCGGATGACAGTTGCTGAGGGAATATCTGTGTTTGTGTGTATATATATATCTATGTGCAATGAGAAATGTGTATATATATCTATGTGCAATGAGAAATAAAGGTTCGAAGGCTGATGTGAGCCTGTTTCAGCCGTGGGATAGCTTCCGGGACAAGGAGTGAACCACGTTATTTCCTGTTAGTCCTCTGATTTATGTTTAATGTGCAATTGCGACAGGTCCTTGGGATAATATTTTCTAACACTTTCAGCATACGCTCAAGTATGGCGAGCTTGTGCATTTAGCTTGACAACATTCAATCTAGATCTGCAGCCTACAGTCCTTCACATGTCAGCAGCTCGGTCAATCCTACAAATTTATTCGTTAGTCCTGCCACGAATCCGTCGCATGATCACAGTGCATCTGATCCGAAAGACTCGTGATGATGCTTACCGACTTCAGGTCTTTTAGTCTGGACAGATCAAGCTCGCAGTCCATGATCAAAAGAACATCGGCTGAGTAGAAAGGGTATAGCTTTTTAGCAACAGAAACAGGAAACCGGACAGAGCACAGAAAACTATTGTTGTGGCCATTGAAAGGTGTTGCAAATATGTCCACATACTGAAAGATCTGAAGTCGGTAAGTATCATCATGAGTAACTTCCAAGTGGGATTTACTGTGATCATGCAATGGATTCCTGGATGACCTCAAGAGAAACACTGGAAGAAAAAAGTTAGTAGAACTGTTCGAGTGTAAAGGACTCTAGGCTGCAGATCTAGATTGAGTGTTTCCAAGAGAAGTGCAAAAGCTCGAGAAACTTCAGTGTAGGCTGAAAGTAAGTGTGAACCGAGACACTACAGGAGAACGAGAGAACAGTGTCTAGGATTAAGACAGGCCGCCCATGGAGGCCTTGCAAGTATATATGCCTTCTTCTCTTTTGCGTAAGTCGGCTCTCCATCATCATGCGGACCTAACCGTCGCCATGTATTGTGACCGTTCATAAAATTTTGTTTGGGATATGCATTTGCATGCGTCATAATCCGTACGAGTTTGGTCGAGTATTTCATTGACCATGACCGGTAGCTTAACACTTCCACAAGTCGCGTATTAACCGTGAAAGAGATATATCTTTTACGAGCCGACTGTGCTAAGATATCCAAGAGTAAAGTTAGTACTTCTGTGGACTTCCTCTTGTCACAATCTAGTCATATGAAACGAAGAATGGATGCAGGTTCTGAGCTAGTATGCAGACTAGTTTGCAGGTTCTGAAATGGAACAATTGGTCGTGTTGCTTAGCCTTGCCTCTCCTGACTATTGCTCTCATATCCTTGGTGTTCAAACTTTCTTGACTGTGCCACTAGGATCTAGATGGAATAATTACTTTTTTCACTTAAAGGTAAAAACCTAACTGGGTGCTCTAATACTAACTACCGCTCCACCAGGTGTTATGTGCAAACCCTAACGTCTACAGTGTACTGTATAAACTGTGCCAATCTCAACTATCACATGGCATATATATTACCATCTGCAAATGCAATGCAATTTCAACACCAATTATGCTTCCGAGGTACAGGGATCATCTACCATGACAACTCCCAATTACGCTTCCAGAGGTTAAGGGGATTATCGACCATAACAACTCCCAAAAATGATGAGAAGACGGTCTGGAAGTGTACTTAAGCAGCGACTAATACAGGACTTCCAAGCTGGTCTTCCGAGGTTTGCAAAGAGACGAGTCCAGATCTAGATGCAATAGCACCAGCATATACTCAGGAGACTAGGATCCCTGAAGATGGCATAATCCAGTCCGATCTTAAACAACTCTTTACATCAACAAGCGATACGACGAAGGAATATTGTTAAGCTTGTTACCATCGGAACTGCTGGATAGAGCTGAACTTGAAAGACAGAGAAGGTCACTCGATATTTTGAGGAACTAGAGGTTTGCAGGCGTGCGTTTTATTAGATTAGACAGAGACTGGGACATGGTAAATGAACACCTATTTAAGACCTGTAAATGTAAAAGGATCTGTTCTTGAAGTCGCTCTTCATGCCTAAACTACAAATTAATTCTCGTTAAAAGAGTTATAGCTACGGGGACGAGCCAAATCGACCGCGTTTTTCAGAGAAATGAAAGATAGCTTACTATCCCGACAACGGAGATCCCCACTGGCTATTGTTCTCTGACCATAAGCATCAGTTATCTGCAGGATTATTGCAGAATTCGTATCCATTACGAGCACAATTTCGACTTTTGACCAATAAAAGTTCCTGAATTTTTTGTAAGGGAGGTCAGGCCTAGTGCCATAAATGTTCCCAGGCCGATACATGCAACGACTTCCTGTGTCTGTTGTGTGGCTGATGAGTGGTGATGAGTGCCGCTGTTGTTTGTGAACAAGGCCACTTCTACGCCGGTCACCTCCCGTTACAAATTTTCATATCCAATGGGAATTCAAGCTAGCGTTTACTGCTGGATATGTTAGCATAGTCAACTCGTAAAAGATACAACTTCTTCACAGTTTAATCCACGACTTTTGGAAGTGTTAAGCTACCGATCACGGTCACTGATATACTCTGTCTACTCTGACGTTTCTAGAGATTGTGCACTTCTCTCGGAAACACTCATTCTAGATCTCCAGCCTTCAGTCCTTTACACGCCAACAAGTTTATTACCTTCCGTCCTCCGAAATTTCTCATTAGGCTATCCAGGAATCCATCGCATGATCACAGTGGATCCGATTAGGAAGTTACTCATTATGATGCTCACTGCCTTCAGATCTTTCAGTATGGAAATATTTCCAACACCTTTCAGTACCCACAACAATATTTATCTGTGCTCTGTCAGGTTCCTGTTTGTGTTGCTGAAAAGCTATAACCTTTCAACTCCGTTTCTTGATGAGGTGCATGGGTGGCCTTTAGTGGGTTTTCGTTCGTCGTTGCTGAAGAGTTCCTCCAGTATCTTTGTGCATTTTTAAGCATTTGTTGAGCTCCAAGCGTGGACAAGCAATCTTCTTCTTCTTTGATCTGCTTTTGGAACATTAGCAGCATTGGCGAAACAATTTTGTGCCACTCATGCATAGTGATATCACATGGGGATTTAACTTCATAGTGTCTTTGCCAAAGTCAAGCACATTTTGAAACTGTATGCAAACTACTTGAAGTCCAACTGCATGATATTATACGGAGTTATTGTATCTCGCTAAGTTTGCTGCCACTATAATTTTTATTGAGTTAGTCCTAGACGTCTTACCTTGTATATACATGTGCTGGCTTACTATGTCATATGTACTATAGCGCAACTCAACCAAACTGAATATTCTATTTTATTTCATTTTATTGCAAGGCAGATTTTCATCATTCGAATGAAGGTTCTGCTTTCAATAAGTATTTTAAGTCTTCTGTTTCCACAGAGCAAAGCTCCCAGCCCATGATTGAAACATCATCGGCTGAGCTTTACTACCCATTGCCGCGTGATTCGTGTAGCTATATTGGATTTCACAACCACGGCTGCAAACTTGCGGGTCTTCTACGCCACATTTGTGTTGTTGTCAAGCTTATGCCCACTGTATTCACGAGAAGACCATCAGAGTTCTGTGTGAGATCATTGATCGAATGGAGTTGGAGCCAATTTCAGGAATACTCCTGCAATCTTCCAGGTCCTCCACATATCGGCCAACCGTCTCCGACATCGACTCCCGCCAGCAGCAGCTCCTGTGGTAAGAAGATCATAACTTGTCCTTTCTTGATCTCTCTTGCTTTTGTTAAGACTTCCTTAATCCGGTTCTATCCGGTTCTGCGTTATAGGGAATCAGGATCTGGAAATTGATCATAACGGGAGATGCAACGAATGAGGAAAAAATGCCAATATTTTTCCTTGTTTATTCTAACTCGTAAAGAATTACGAGGAGTGGGACTAGCTATAAACTTTATGAAAGAGGCGTGCAAAGAGGTCATGATAACTAGCACGCCTGCAAACTTCTGGGTCTCAAAAGCCGAGCATCTCCTTTGAAAACTGAAAGTCAGCTACATCAGGCAGTTCCTCCGGTATGAAGCTTATTGGGCCTATCTTGATGTCACTTGTAATACAGAGCGATCCCTTTTCCAATTCTATTCTCAAGGACTACATTGGACCAGGTGATCTGAATATGAATCATCAGAGGATCCAAACACGCAATTTTATAGTAACCTTTGTCCTTATTCTATTTTACTTGTAGAAAATCATAAGCAATGGAACTAGCTCTATACCCGATGAAACACACTTTCAGACTGAGTGGTGATAAGACGCACGTTGCATGCTTTTTATCATCAAATGAATAGTCAGTTCTACTGCTTGTTATGTTGTGTAAGTTGGAACGCAAAAGGACAAACTTTAGGCTAAGATAGAACTTTCATGATAGAACCCATCCTTTCATGATAAAAATCCAAATTACATATTAGGTCCACCTCTGTATATTCGTTAAGAATTTATTTATCAGGTTTGTGATAAATAAATTCCTTACATCGACAATAGACACCACCATGTTGTTAAGCTTGTACCGTCGAAACTGCTGGATGGAGCTGAACTGAAATACAAAAGGAAAAGATTGCTCCATATTTCGAGGACCCGAAACTCTTCTGCACGCGTGTTTCGTCTAGTATACAAGCAAGTTCTATAATCGCATTTGGGTTACCAAAGGGGATGGTTGGCCAATATTTTGAGGGCCCGGAAGATTAAAGGACTATTTCTGAAATAGACCCAGCCCCATTCGATCATTGATGTGTTGTGAATCTCTACTGATTTATCTGTTCCTCTTAAGACAGACTTTTAACTGTTCCCCTTCCAATCTGCTCCTGTGTTTACCTTGATCCGCCCTGATTATCTCTGGCTCGTCCGATAAAAATAAGACCTCGCCTAACCAGCTTCATGCGAATCAAAGTTATTAAAAGTTACACTTATTCTTTTTCACATGCACACATATATTCAACTCGCGAAAAATCCCTCTTGTTCTTTTTCACATGCACACATATATTCAACTCACTAAAACTCCCTCTGCAGGTTGCAGGGTTACATTCTACAGTTGCACAATGAAGAACGAGAAACACACTCACATTAGGGGTTTCAGAGATAGATTTGACGGATGTCTAAGGGATTCTTAACAAACTTTGTAATATATTTTAGTGAACTCTGTAACCAGACTAGAGTGTAATAACTGAACACTCTGTAAATTCAGTTACGGGATATTTTATCCAAATTGCATTCATTTATAAAACTCAAGCATGATGTTTAGTATGTTTAAGAATGCTGTAACTAAATAAATGATTGTGAGCAAAGTGGCTTGTTATCTCAAGAGGATGGACATGTGGTTAGATGGGTCAAAATTTTTTATGATTTGGTTTGCGTATTCAAGATCCAAATGCACCACCTCAACAATTCAAAATTCAAAATTCAAATTCACCACCCTCCTGAGCAAATGTGAGAGTTGTCAGTCAACTAATGCTTTTGTAGTTTTTCATTGGTGTGGGAAATGATCAGCGCCACCGAGCGGCAACCAAGAAATTGATTAGGGGTCGAGGAATTTGACGCCGGGAGTGCAACAAATTTTTTGCGATGGGAGATCAAGTACCTTGTTTTAGTGCAGGAGATTCACTTTTTGATGCTGATCCAGTACCTATAGAGTCATCTTTAGATTTGCAACCTCAACAACCATTAGGGAAATTTGGAGACCTGTTGAGGATGGCTTCATCTGCACCAGTCAAAACAAAGGAGGATGAACGATTTCACACAGCAACACACCATTATAGCCAAATACTGGATTATTTGGAGGACCTCAAGCATTTTGCACAGATTCATGGTGGGAATTGCCAAAAAGCCCATTCAGAAATCTACCACATTTAGTTTCATGGCAACCTTTTTGATTAGCGAGGGACAAGGATTTCCTACTTCTATGATAGGTGACAGGCTTTACAAGAAATGGTTGCGGTACATGGAACAGTACAAAGAAACTCAAGAGCTTAAGAACAAGTCTACTGGAGAAGGTCTCAAGGAGAAAGAATATGCCAAGAGGTGGAGAACTATGGAAGATAAATTGAATGAAATGTGCCCGCATTTTGCAAGTATGGAAGGCATGTTTGGGACCAGAGCAAACATTAGTCCACCTGCAATGGTAAGTTTAGGAGATTTTAATCCCACTTTGAGCAAGATTTGTGGCGAGGGGGAGGTCCATGAAGGTGCACAAGAGTGCTCGCAATTCACATCTCCTCCAGAGGTGGTGCTCCTTGACTTGGGCCCCCAATTGGTTGCAAACATCCAAGGGGTGGAAAGTATACCAAGTGGCATGGAAAATGGAATCCTATCACCCAAGGATGAGTCTCCATTTGTTTCACCTATTGAAGACTCACTTTTCATTACACCACTGCCTTTAACTTCTACAAGGGATAGATCCGAGGGTGCTTTCATTGACCAAGAAGGGGAACGCAACCCAAAGAGGAGGAAACGTGGAATATCAGCAAGTAAGGTACACAGGTTGTCACCTAGTATGTCATTGTCTTATGATTTAGCAAAAATAACAATGTTGAAGGCAGATACTATAGAATCCAAGGAGAGGTTTGGACTAGCTGAACTAGAAGCCACCAACATGAGGAAAAGAGAGAAAAAAATGATGAGAATGGAAGCAAAGCGGGTTAGATTAGAGATAAAGAAGATGCAAATTGAAATTGAGAAAAAAATAAGCGCAGATAGAAGGAAAGCTAGGGCAGACAAACACAAGTTTAAGAGGAAGAGTTTGGTATCAAAGTGTACTTATGAAATCAAAATGAGTCTCATACAGGCTGGGAAAACTCCCAAGGAGATAAGTAACTATTTCAAAGTGCTCACTCACATTCAATGTCAATCCTACTCTATTGATAGTGATAGCAAATAGTATACCAACATGTAAGATTTATTATGATTATAATAAAGATGAGTTATGGAAACTTTGATAAATTCTGCTCTTCACTAGTTGTTACTTCCCATGTTTTTTCTCCCATGTTTTTTCTTTGCTCCACCTTGTCTGCCCAAGATGCCACAAGTTGCCCCTCATTGCCGCCCATAACTCTTTTCTACCACCGCTTGTCCTTGCTTGTCGCCGCTCGTCGGCACTCATAGGTGCTTGTAAGTGGTGGTAGGCACTCGGGTTCAATAGGTGGCGCTTGTCTTGGCTTGTTGGCACTTATTGATGCACGTAGATGCTTGTTGGCATTGAGGGACATCCGTATTGGGTGAAGTGTGGTGACTCATGATGTGGGTGGCGTAGATATGTGCTCTCTTGCACATAGGTGGCAAGTGATGTCCCATTTAATGTACAAGGCACAGTTGAGTATATAATGCATGAAAATATGAGAGTTAAACAAAATTATGAGAATTTCACAAGTGTAAACTAAAATATATATGAGTATAAAAGATAAATGTATAAATGGGGATAAATGAACAAAAGATGCATATAAATGGGGAGCCAATAGAACCTAAATGTGTGACTATGGTAGAGGAGGAGGTGAAGAAGAAGAGGGAGATGCATCATGGTGTCTAAGTTCTACTATTGTGTCCTCAAGTCTATGATGATATACATGATGTTGGATCCTAAATGGACTCAATGACCACCATAGGGGCCACTTGCTCTCATCCAAGTCTTGGTACCTTATACCACTAGCAAGAAGAGAATATGGGTCACTACTATAAGAACTCAGTCTACCTGATGTCCACTCCTCTTCTGCCCAACTAACAGCAGGCTTATTGTCATGGAAAAATCTGTCCAAAGCACTCATCAAAGGGTCAAATGACCAAGTGTATGATGCTCTTTGTACCCTATAAGGACGGGAAGTGGGTAGGGTGGATAGCACCATGTGGATGGTTGCTATAATAATAGAGTGCATAACTATCTATGATCAAAAGATCACAAAGAGATAAACCTAATGAAGTAAGATGCTCATATGATCTAACTCTAAGTCCTCTAAACTTAGAATTTGGCTAGATATCTATAGAACACAAACATGCCATGAGGAAAGACATGGTGTGAACTCCTTTTGGGAGTTTGAACCACTACCACAAGCTCCATAGCAACCACTTTACTACATCTAGAGTAAGATCTATCCACAAGATAACCTCAAAGCGTAGCAAACACAACTGGATGAAATGGTTAACACCAAGACGGGCTACCCATCCTACAAGCCCGGCTTGTGTGTGAGGGCATCATCCATGCCTAGTCATCTTGCTCTCCCATGCACGAAAACCAATAGAACCACAAATCCATAATGATGCCAAACAAGTAACATCCACAATAATAATCTCCTTCCATAAGAAGCTTGAGAAGAGGATACATGGAATATACTCTCTTGATAGAAAATCCTCTCTCTAAACTCAGTCTGAGTGCCTTGAGTCTCCACACTATGAGGTAACACATCGGTGGCATCAATCTGGGCCTGCATCTCATGACGAGTATGGGTCTGGCGAGCCATAGTATGGAGTCTTGGTCCAAGATAAGCCACATGAGCCCTCATCTTAGCTAGACTACTCTCACTCTCCTCTACCTTAACATGTGCACTCTTGCACCTCTCTATAGAATATGCTAACTCTTGTGCCTGATTCTGTAATTGGACCCTATAACCGCCCGCCATGGCAGTGGCACCTAGTATGTCCAAGTCTAAGTCAGCTAATCTCTGCTCTCTCTCCATCTCAGAAGTAAGCAAGGTCTGATGTGCCTCTTCCTTTGCAGCAATTAAATCCTCTCGCTCACAAAGGAGTCTCTCTTGCTCTATTAATAATCTCTCTCTCTCCTCTACACTCTCTAATCTACTCTTGCGCTCAAGAAGTAATCTCTCTCTCCTCTACACTCTCCAATCTACTCTCGCGCTCAAGCACTAATCTCTCTCACCTCTACACTCTCCAATCTACTCTCATGTTCTAGGAGACTTCTCTCTCTACACTCAGCTACTCAAACACAATCATCTAAAATACAATTGATGTCAACTGAACAAGGAGGTGAAGGTACTTTGAAATGCATGGGGTCACCAACCCTCTCCATAGATGGAGAAAGTGGTGAAGGAGAAGAAGAGGGAAAAGGAGATGTCTCAACAAAGGGTAAGGGCGGTGTCTCAACACAAATCTGTTGAACACCTATTCACAAGTGGTACATTTAGTTATCCATCAAGTACAAATTCATATTAGAATTTCAGAAATACACCAAGTTCACAAGTTCATTAATTAAAGCTTCTTAAATCAACTCATTTATTAAATCCGGTAATGGTATATACAAAAGAACTTTGTATGTTTTCCAACATACAAAAAAAATAATAGAAAAAAATAAAATATATTTTTGTATATTGGAAAACATACAAATATAAACATGAAAAAACTCAAACCTAATTTATCACTCACCATCCTCATCCTCCCCATCATCAGTAGTCTTGTCCTCATCCTAGCTATCTACATCTTCATGATCATCAGCATGCTCTCCCTCATGTATAATCTCCTCCTCTCCATCATTCAAGTACATCACGTCCTCCTTTGGAATGAAACCTCTCTCCACAAAGAGGTGAGTGAGTATCTGCCCACTGAAGGTGACCTTGAACCTGTGCTCCTTCACACTACTCAATTGGCTTTGCAAAGTCCCCATCTTTGCAATGATAGCTCTAAATGCTAACTCTCTCCAATCATAATCCTCCACACCAAATCTCCTCAACTTGGTCTTGGTGTTGAGTACCAAATGCCTATGTACAATCTTGGACCTAATAGTAGGTGTAACAAGTGCACCCATCAATTGGAAGAAAGCTCTAAATGCATGATACATACATTGCCTTGCAAGATATCTTTTTGCAACCTGGTCCCTTTGTGGAAACCAGTCTGAAATAGCTATGTAAGGAACTATCCTCCATCTTGGTGTTCTCCTCCTTGGCATGGCAAGTGCATCTCTAACTATATCAGCGGTCGATTGAAACTGTCTCCGTCTTACCAAACCTATGCAATAGACCTTGTCCCACAAACTCCGTACATGGAAGGACCTGCAAAACACACCAAGAAAATTGTCTTAAACCTCAATGACATAGACTCAAGTCACTAGGTGCTGCTTGCACTGCCCAAAGCCGCCCCCAGATAGGAAATGCCGTTAGGGGCCGCTTGTCACTCCCCCGAGGCGCCACTCGGGGATGCCCAAAGGTGCGCATGGACAGTCCCCCCTCATGGAGTGGCGCTCAAAGACGCCCAAAGGTGCACTATGACAAGTCCCACCACATGGGGTGCTGAGAGGTCACCCAATGCCGCACGTTAATGCCCGTTGACGCGCCCGAGGGCACAACAGCACTAGAAGCCGCTGCAAGATAGAGGTTTTTGACAAGGACCGCCATATGGCACTGGGTGACGCTCGGAGCCATTAGAAGGTGCTCATGCAAAGGGTTTAGGGTTTAGGATCGGCATTGGATCGCACTGGGGGACAGTGGGGGATGCAGGGAGGCACTATGGGACAAGGCTGGGAGGTGTTGACAATTTTGAGGCCTAACATGCAAAAATCATAATCCTAACTTGCAAAAAAGTGTGAAAGTAGAGAGAAATGAAAAGAAAAAATTAAGGAGGTTTGAATAATACCTCTAGACATGGGTAGTGAAGTCCAAGTGTAATTTTGAGTCCAATTACATCCAGATTGACCTCACAAATCCCAGAGACAGCAGTTTGAATCTGATGTTTGTCCAGCCAGCACCACTTGATGAAATTTGCGGGGTGTTGAATGGTATGGAAAGCTATGAGCCAATCTCCCTCCTGAGTATTTCTCATTTCAGGCCCGTCAACTATCTTTTCATATCCCCAAATATCTGCCATGGTCCAAATTCAGTCTGCTTTCCTGGAAAATGTCTCCTCTATCTCTTGAATGCTCTCTTTCTCTCCTTCTCTTTCTCTCAAATCTCCTTCTCTTGCTTTTTCTCTCAAATCTCCTTCTCCTGCTCTTTCTCTCAAATCTCCTTCTCCTGCTCTTTCTCTGGAATCTTGAATGCTCTCTTCCTCTCAAATTCTGATTTTTGCCAACTCTCTCCTTCAATAGCTAGTTTTTCTGCCTCCTTTGAGTTACCCTCTCTCGAGTTTGCACCCTTCAAACACACTGCACGCAGCGAAATGACTCCTTCCCACACCAACAAAATGCCTCCTTCCCACACCAACACAATTACTCCTTCCCACGCCAGCAGCAAAGTAACTCCCAAACACCCCACACCCACACACTTGCAAAATGACACACTCACAAAATGACTTATGTTCAAATCTGAAGTTTTATATAGCCCCATGCTGGAAAGGGAGTTTCAATATCCAAACATCCAAAATGTGCACATTTGGTGGAAAAATCAATTTTTGAGACGAAAGAACTGAACTTGTGAGTGGCAACATGCGGCACTCCATGTTGCCAACATGTGCACCCAAGCGTTACAATTATTTCACAATGCCTACCAGTGCCCACCGGCACCCTTGCGTGGCGCCTACCAGCGCCACTCGGCACCAACGGGTGCAATAATCTTTTCAGTAGGAGGCCAGTCCCCAACATCTTTCTTTGTCGATGAGCACCATTGCATGGCACCTTATGGGCTGCACCAACCGGCATCAACTAGGGCAAAAAAATATTTTCTTACAAGTTTGAGAGTGGGGCCCGAGCGTGTACCAGAGCAATCCGTCTACCACAGTCATGGGACCACTTGAATTTTTTTCCCAACAACATATAGTTACTTTGAAGTGTAAACTTGCCAAGCACCATAGGGTGTGTTAGCTAGGGCAATACAAATGTATAGGTTAAGCTCTTGAGAATTCTTTTTGCATCACGTGAAATTCTTATTCCAATATTACATAAAGATACATTCATGGTCTAAGTTAGAGACTGATGGTTTAAGTTACAAGAGTATGGAATATGAGATGAGGAATTGAAAAATAAATAATTTTTATATGGAAACTCACTCAAGCAAGTATATAATCATTGTGATAATCAAGGTAGTGTTGCATCACCCTTGATCTACTTTCTTCTCTACCAAGTTCTATACCATGAAAAGACATTTTTGAATATATTTCTATTTCCTCTGAAAATCTGCCATTGTCATCTAACCAAAGGTCTGACCTATTGATTAAAAAATTATGTAAAATAATGCACACGGACACCCACTTTAAAAAATAAGCATTTTTACTATTGTCTTTGAGTTGCACTCTTAACTCACAAAAAGAATGCAATCTAGCTTTCAATACTCCTATAATGCTCATTTATCACTCTTGCCTTTGCCAAATATTTATTAAACTCTTGCTTTTCCTTTGATCGGGCTTTGCTTGAAATCGTGGACTAGGTGATGCATGGGTACATAGCCCAAATCATCTAAAAGGTACTCCTTTGCCTCAAAAGTGAGACAACTTCCTCTTTGGTTCAAATCATTCCATGGTAATGATTTTTTCAAACAAGTCATGTCATGACATGATCTTGGCATTCCTGCAAATAAACAAATCAACTTATACTTTTAGTAAACCATACAAAGAGGATCACCAATGCATTGAAAAAATACCTAACAAAACAACACATATGTACCTTCAGAAAAATATATAATTCTCCTTTTATCATCACAAATCACTTGACCGTTTATAGAATATGAACCCTTGTGGCTGAAAAATATATTCCCAGTCCATTGTTGGTTGAGCTGCAAGAGGAGAAAATGTTCTATCTACCAAACCAACACAACAAAGAAAACCTTTGTGTGCAAAAACATTAGATATCCTCTTCCTCTCCTCGAGCTCAGGCCAAGCAACTTCACTCCTCATCACATCTAATATAGCTGTCATAACTCTATCAATAAAAGTAATTGTTGAACCAACACTAATGTCCCAAATATCTAAACCCCGTGCAACACAAGCTCCATTGCCGTGATGCACAAATCTATCCAAGGCTAGGGCAACTTGGATCCACACGGGTGTTTGCTCTCTTTTGTACCTTTTTTCAAAAATTGTGTGAGTCTTAATCAGATCCACTGATGTTGAAAAAGAATTGACATCCATTCTAGTAAGTTGGCAAAAGGCCTTAGTATCAGGATTTCTAAAATACTCCATCACAAACTCTCTACTACAAGGGTAATTAACACAGGGTTCCAAGTATTGATGAGTATGTGCATACTCCCACCTATTACTAAAAAATTCTAGCATATCTAAATCTCCTCCTAATTCTTAGTCTTCATCTTCTAATCCTTGTAGCAATATCTCCAAATCTAACCAAATCATCCACTGAATACATTTTTGAATATTTCTAGTTAGTTCTACATGAGTGCTCTCTCTTGGCATGACTTTACTCTAGATTTTTATTCACCTCCTTCTCGGCATGACTAGACTCTGGATTTTTATTCACCACATATAACTCCTTATTTGGCAAAGTTGTATCTCTATTCTTTGTGTTTATTCACTCCCTTTGGGTATGACTTGACTTTGGATTTTTATTCACCACCTATAACTCCTTATCACTCCTTATCGGGCAAAGTTGCAACTCTTTTCTCTGTGTGCATAGAAAAAAAACAACCTCGTAAATTTCAGCAAAGTGGCATTTCTATTCTCTGCACACAAGAAAGAAAACATCTCTATTCTCTACACACAGAAATAAAAACAACCTTGTACATTCCGGCAAAGGGGGATCTCTATTCTCTGCACACAGAAAAAAATAACCTCATAAATTTTGGCAAAGGTGCATCTCTATACTTTGTGCACCAAAAAAAAACAACCTCGTAAATTTTGGCAAAGGTGCATTTTTATTCTATGCGCACAGAACAAAAAAACAACCTCCTAAATTTTGGCAAAGGGGCATCTCTATTCTCTGCGCATGGAGAACAAACAATCCCATAATTTTCATTCCGTAACAAGAAAACAAATTCATGAATTTCATTTCATCACTCAAGGGAGAACAAGTGCATACATTTCATAGTCGTACCAAGAGACAACTATCATAAATTAAACATTTTTAGTAATGAAATCAAGAATTTTGGAGAGTAACACTTCAAACAAAAGCACTCCTCCTTCTAACCTTCCAAAACTTGCACTCAAATCTTCCCACTCAAAACCAATTCACTCCCTCTTCCAACTCTAGCTATGGGTATCTCAAATCTTTTTCCCGCTGTCATGTTTTGCATGCCCTCAAACCTTTCAACTCATGGTCCCTCCAATATTCCTCCGTGGTCAAAAATCTTGTTTTGGGTCATCTAGTGCATAAATCTGTCAACTTTTGATTACCATGGGTGTTCTTGAACATCATGGATGCTCCCTTTGGTGGCCGCCACTTTCACAATATCCTAAACAATACTTTATTAACCCTAATATGTAATCAATGCACTATGGAGTGATAACTGAAAATTCCTTATCCTTCATTTTTACAAACCACCTCATATGGAGTGTGCTAATAATAAGGAAATTTTCCCAAACTCCATAGCAAGACCTTTTCTACCCCGTTCACACTCCATACCAATTTAATCAACGCTTTGTAACTATCTGTATGAAAAGTTATGAAACTTTTTATACCTATTTTTGAAACCCCGTATTATCACACCAATATCATAGATTGTCAAACACATGTCTCAACCCTTGACTATATCCCATGGATGATCTGAGCCACTATCTCAGTATCACAGATAGGATACAATGGATAGATCAGGCTCCACATCCTAATAACTCTCCCACTAGGAGACTTATACTTCTTGACTATACATCTCTCAAAATAGATAATAAACTTCTTGTGCTTGATCTACATACTATGTACAGCCTTACTATCTAGTGATTGTTGGAGGCCAAAAAAAAAGATGCTATACATAACCTTAATTTCTTGGAAGTGATAATCTTTGTCAACATATCAATAGAGTTCTTGGAACCTTGAATCTTTCCAAGTAACAAGCTGCCATCTTCAAGTAACTCCCGGATGAAATGATATCTCAACTATATGTGTTTTGATCTAGCATGGAACATTGGATTCTTTGCTAAGTGAATGGCACTTTGATTCTCCAAGAATAAAAAACAACAATTCTACTCTTGGCCTAGCTCCTTTAAAAGGTTCTATAACCAAATCATCTCCTTACTAGATTCTGTAATTGCAACATATTTTGACTCAGTTGTGGACAAAGTGACAACTTTTTGCACCTATGAGAACCAATTCACTGCTGTCCCACCTATGGTAAAAACACACCTTGTGATGCTTCTTCTGGTATCCATATCACCTCCCAGGTTTGCATCCACAAAACCTTGTAGTGTATGGCTGCCTCTATTATAACACAAATCTATATCTTTGGTATCTCTTAAATATCTAAAAATTCCATTTGACAGTCTCCCAATGTTGTCTTCCTGAATTGGCCATGTACTTGCTCACAACTCCCATTGCATGTGCAATATCTGGTCTAGTACATGTCATTGCATGCATTAGGCTGCCTACAACTTAAGCATAAGGTACCTTTGACATATCCTTTAGCTCTTCATCATCCTTGGGCAACTGTTCCTTTGATAGCTTAAAGTGACTTGCCAAAGGTGTCATCACAAAACTTGCATATGTCATTTTGAACCTTTCTAGCACCTTTCCAATGTAGCTACCTTGAGAGAGCTTCAATGTTCCAGCCACCTTGTCCCTTTCAATCTTCATCCCAAGTATCTACTTTGCTGCACCCATGTCTTTCATTGCAAACTCTTTTGATAATTCTTTCTTCCATTTCTCAACCTTTAGTATGTTTGGTGTAACTATCAGCCTGTCATCAACATGCAAAAGTAAGATGATAAAACTATTATCAAGAAACTTGAGATAAAAACAATGATCCTCTTGATATCTTTTGAATCTATTAATGATCATGAACTTGTAAAACTTCTTGTACCATAATGTTGGTGCCCATTTCAGACCATATAGGCTTTTCTGCAACTTGCATACCAAAATCTCCTTGTCGGGGACTGCAAAGCTAGCAGGTTGTTATATATAGATATCTTAATCAATCTCACCATGTAGAAAAGAAGTAGTGACATCCATCTGCTCCAAATAGGTCTTTTTCCGCCACTATACTAAGAACCATTCTAAGTGTTGAGTACTGACTACCATTGAAAAAATTATCAGTGTAATCAATCCCCTCATTCTACTAGAAGTCTTTAACAACTAACCTTGCCTTGTAGAATTTGCTACCATTGTGTTCCTCTTTTACCCTATAGAACCACTTGTTATGTAATGCCTTCTTGCCTTCTGGTAGTAAGTTGAACTTCCAAGTTTGATTTTTATCCATGGAACTCATCTCATCCTTCATGGCAAGCTCCCACTTTATCGAGTCTTCACTTTGCATGGCTTCTTCATAACATCTAGGTTCACCTCCATTTGTCAATAGCAAGTAATGTAGAGAGAGAGAATACCTCATTGGTGGTCTTGTAATTGTTGTAGATCTCCTCAGCTATGGTGCTCATGGTTGAGGTTGTGGAAGAGTAGTTTTTGAGCTTTCAAGGTTTCCCTCAACCCTTATGATAACATCTCCTTCCATGATCTCCTATAGCTCAACTTGATTATTTTCTTTGCTTTGCTCATATACACTATCAAAATCTAGAGTGCTATTATCCTTGTAAAGAAGACACTCAATGAATATCACATCTTTGCTTCTAATGATTTTCTTGCTCTCTACATCCCAAAACTTGTACCCAAATTCATTTGCACCATATCCAATAAACACACACTTTATGGATTTTGCATCTAGCTTGTCCTTTTTCTTTGCATTGACATGCACGTAAGAAGACACACAAGACACACCCGAAGACTCTCAAATGCAACAAAATCAGTGGTTTTCCTATCCACTCCTCTTTGGGAAACTTGTGATCTAAGGGAATTGATGGACTCCTATTTATCAAGTATGTTGCAATGTTGATTGTTTCAACCCAAAACACCTTGGGCAGACCAGCATAGATCCTCATGCTATTAGTTCTTTCATTCAGAGTTTAATTCATGCACTCAACCACTCCAATCTATTGTGGTGTGCTTGGTAAGGTCTTCTCCAATCTGATTCCATGTACTACATAGAATTCCTTGAACTCACTATTGTCATACTCACCGCCATTGTCAGATCTTAGTCGCTTTACCTTTGCATCGGACTCATTTTTGACCAAGCTTTTCCACTTCTTGAAAGTGGCAAATACCTTGGATTTGTGCTTGAAGAAATATACCCAAATCTTCTTGGCTGAGTCATCTACAAAGGTGACATAATACTATGAACCCCCAAGAGATGCAACTGGAGAAGTACCCCACACATATGTGTGTACAAGCTCTAGCTTCCTTGTCATAGGTGCTCTTCCACCTTTCAAGAAGCTAATCTTTTTTTGCTTCCCAATTATGCAATCTTCACAAAAACCTACATCAATGGTTTCCAAATTTGGTAGCTTGTCCTTCTTCACTATCACCTTCATGCCATTTTCACTCATATGCCCAAGCTTGCAATGCCAGAGATTATTGTTTGATATTGTCTTTGCAAGAGCCACCGCGTCCTTAGTGTTGTTGGTCATGTAGAGAATCCCCATCTTGTTCTCTTTTGCAACCACCATAATGCCTTTGGTGATTTTCCATGAATCACCTACAAATGTTGTGACATATCCTTCATTGTCAAGTTGCACAATTGTCAATTAGGTTCCTCTTCAAGCCTAAAACATGCCTAACATCCTTCAGTTTCCACATACACTGATCAGGGAATTTAATCTGAACGTCACCTCTCCCCACAATATCCAAAGGCTCATCATCTGCAAGATAAATTTTTCCAAAATCACCAACAATGTAATGCAACATACACTCCTTTTGTGAGGTAGAGTGAAAGAAGCTCCTGAATCAATTATCCATGACTCCATAGGACTATATGAACTAAGGATCAAAACATCATTGATGTCTTTTGCAGTTGCATTCATTGAGTCCTCACTTTGCCCCTTGCTTGGATTCTTCTTTATGAGCAAACAGTTTTTTCTTGTGTGCTCCTTCTTACCACAATGCCAACATCTATCACCTTTTGACCTGGACTTGCTTCTCCTCTTGGAATTGGATCTACTTTGATTGTCACTACATTATATAGTTCTTCCTTTGTTTTCAAGAGTATTTAGGGCCAATCTAGAGTTTATGCTTGACTCTCCTTCTAATATCTTCACTCAGTATCAAATTTTGGATCTCCTCAAACCTCAATTTGAATGACCACAAGAACTGCTTACTACTATCAAGTTGCACTCCAACTTTAAGGTAAAGAGGATAGGAGAATTAAAGCACTAGCTTCATCCTCAAAACTGATTTCCACTGAACTTAATTGGCTTGTGATCAGGTTGAACTCATTAATATGATATGTGACAAAGTGACCTTCATTCATTTTCAGGTTGAAAAGACGATGCATCAAGTACACCTTGTTGGAAGCTTATGGTTTTCCATACATGTTAGACAAAGCTTTCAATAGACCTGCAGTATTCTTCTCCTCTAGAACATTGAATGCCATATTTCTAACTAGTGTCATGCGTACAACTCCCAAAGCTTGTCTATCCATCAAATCCCAATCTTCCTATAACATGATCTCTAGTTTCACACCTCCAAGAGCTACATGAAACTTTTTCTAATACAAGTAGTCTTCTATTTTCATTTTCCAAAAACCAAAGTCTTTACGATCTGATCTATCTATCCTGACCTTTACTTCCTCTCCCGCCATTGCTCTCGCTTTTTCCTTCAAACCTATTGCTCTAATACACGTTGTTGGGAATCTCTATTGATTTATCTGTTCCTCTTACTACAAACTTTTCACTTGTCCCTTGTCCAATTTTCTCATGTGTTTATATTGATCTGCCTTTCTCCCTATTATCTCTTGCTTGTCTGAAAAAAATCAGAACTCGCCTAACCAGTTTCATGCAAATCAAAGTTACCAAAAGTTCCATTGATTTTTTTTCACATGTGCACCTATATTCAACTCACAAATACTCCCTCTATAGGTTGCAGAGTTATATTCTACAGGTGCACAACAAATAAAAAGAAACACATTCACATTGTCATCCCAATGTCATGGATTGTCAAACAAATATCCCATGGATGATATGAGCCACAAATTTCAGCATCATTGATGGGATAAATCGGACAGATCAGGCTTCACATCCTAACATGATGTGATGGAGAACTATGATGGTAGTCTTGTGAAGACCATTTGTAGAGTTTTTTAGAATAGGTTCCAACCATTCACTTGACGGGAACTCTGATTGTATAGGAAAACCATGGTGATGACATAAATAAATTTTTGTTGCGTTGTTTTAGTTTAAATATCTCTAAAATTTTAATATCTCATTACTGTAAAGTGTGATGTAGCTATATTTAAGGCTAAATATAATAATTTTATAAATTTACTTATATGTATTTTGACCTTGAATAGTCCGTTTTCTAATAAGAATCATTCCTGATACTTTATATACGGTTTTAGTAATTTTTTATGCTATTTACCTCGGATGTTTATCATAATGCATGGATGAATTTTTGTGTATTTCCTCTTAAAGCTAAGAGAGAGAGAGTAATGTTGAAAGCAATAAAGAGTGTTTACCTTTTTTTCTGGTGAACCAAGGAAAGTTGAGTGCTAAGATGTCCGGTGCCTTTGAAGTTAGAATGATACATGGATAGACCTTCAACTTCATTAGGAGGAAAAACATTTTCTTTTGGTAACTTGCTCCACACCAAAATGGACCTTTTGAACAATGGAAATTTGGGGGATTATGCCTTGCAAGTTTGCAAGAAAATTCCTAAAATCCAATGCCGCTGAATGAATTGCTTGGCAATGGAATGCAAAAGTCCGCCAATGCTATTTTGGTCATGGGTTGTGAGCTTGATCTGAAGGATCTGAAGTCTGTAAGCATCTTCCGGATCCCATGCTCTGTGATCAAGCGATGGTTTCCTGGATAGCTTAAGAAATAGATCCGTAAGGTGGAAGTTGACAGAACTGCTGATGTGTGAAGGACTTCACAAACTACATTAATTATTAATTCCTCCAAAGAATTAGAGGAGTACAATGGAGTGACTAATCTTGCACCTTCTCTATCCATGTCTACATGGGGTTAAATCTCCTAACCAAGGCAAAGAGAAAGAAGTTCCCCACATACTAATCTACTAGTACCTAAAGGATCACTTCATTTCACAACCTAAAGGTTAGTTGCTCATTCAAAATATCAATTGGCAAACAAAGAATATAAGGTGATAAGGAAATTTGTGAAGGTAGACAAAGAGGAATGACCTTGATAAAGAAAAAGAGTTCAACACTTACAAGATTGCCAAAACCTACGAAGATGCAAAGAACCCACAAGTCACGGAGGTATCTTTGGAGGAAGAAGCCAAAGACATAAATCATGAAGAAGAGGAAGAAGAGAACTCCTTCACCCTATAAAAATCAGCATTTGGGTCCAAGGAAGCTGACCATTACAAAGATGCACAATTTGCCCCATTGGAAGAAGAGCACTTAGCACAAAGAAGAAGTTGGTCAAAGAAGAGGAGGATCAAGAAAGTCCTTATCCCAAGAAAGAACTCCATCCCAAAGGTACACATGATCAAGAAGCGGGGCCATTGGGTTTGAAGGTAGAAGATCACAACCAGGCCAAAGGAGAGCAGCAGAAAGAAGGAGAGAGGGAAGACTAAGATGCAAAGCACAAGCATCCCAAACATCAAGTAAAAGATAGAATAAATATTGAGTGGATCAAAGTGGACCATTTAAATGGGTGTGCCTCTCTTACAATTATGAGAAAGAAAAGCCACAATTATAGAGCGATCTAAGTTAGTTATTCATTTGGTGTAATCCAATTCATTGGTTCTCCTTGCCACATGTATCTAAAGAAGATAGCTTGGTTACTATTCAAATAGATTTGACATTTTAGAGTAGATAGTTAATTCTCCACCATTGTCCTTTAGGATGGGTCATTGTAACCATCCAGCCTCTATCCATTGTTGGTTCTTGTATCCTCAAAGGAGATAACTATGATCTTCTCCATCTTTACATTTGGTCTATTTTTTAATATCGATTGTCATTTCTGTAACCCAATGTTAATGTACCTACAAAGTAATTGGTAAGAATGAGTTGACCACAAAAAGATATAACTTAGAAATGACTAAAGTGAAAGGAATGTGTCACAAGATACAATTCATTTATTTTTGCTGGTTAACCTCTTTGGCAGAAACAACTCATAGTTTGAGGGCAGAGACACCCATTGTGGCACTCTATTATAAACCAAAAAGATCCTAATCACTCTCAAAACTACTGTAACCAAAGTTACCTTGAATGTGTAATACCACTAGTTAGACCAATTACCTAGAGGTGAAAATTGGCTTGGTAGAACTTTTAGAGATATCACACATAATGATCTAAGAGATCAAATAGAGGAGTCACCAAAAGAGGACTTCCACTAGTAGAGTAGAGGTCAAAACTACACTAAAAAATTTAGAGCTAATTTTGGAAGCCTAAACAAAAGAATTAGGTCTAAAAAATGGAATCTTCCATATCTTTGGGAAAAATTATTGTCCTCTCCTCCCTCAGTTTGTCTTGCAAAGATCTTTCCAATGTTACCTCTTCCATGCTATTTTGAGCTTCCTATAGAATGATTCTCAAAAGATTCTCTTTAGTCAAACTTGTTTGACCAACCAAATGGAACTTTGGTTGACATGTCAACAATACATTTATCTAATCTAAGGGTGTAGCTCCCTTGGAGGGGATCCTCTTCACTATATAATAAAGACAATGCTGCATTGGGGCATCAGAGTTTTTGAGAATTTCAATCTTTGTGCTTTTGTCTTTAGATTGGTATAGAAGGTGATGGTCCACTTTGATCCAAGGTTTGCTTCATCCCAAAGCCTTCAACCTTGATGATATGTACTACCCTTCCTAGAAGGCATGCCACCAAAGGAGTCCTTTTGGCAATTGAATGTCCATGACTTTAGTTCCATGTTACTTGTGGCACTTTGAACGGATCAGATCCATCATTAGGCCACTTACACCTTTAGGCAAACCCTCTTCTCAAGATTCAAACAATTAAATTCCTATTGTGCAATTGCAATCCTTGTGCATTATCATTTGAAGCCAAACACAAGGTGAATATAAATGAATCAAACTAGGCTTTGGTGTATATACAAAGTTGTATGGAAAAGTGGACATTGAGATTACCAATGTCAAAGCCATATATAACATTTTCTATAACTACTCCACTTTGCCCCAACAGATCTTTGATGGCTGAGCAGCTTCCTTGCCAAAGCTAACTACCTCACTGCCACCAATTATAGCTTAATTCCTATCTTATCCTATTGTAACTAACTAATTCCGCTTCTTCTAACAAGTGTAAGGGAAGGTGTTAGTTCTGCCCTAGATTATGCATTTGAATCACAAATCCCCCCCATCCCCCAATGGGTTATTGCAGCAAAGTCGTACCAAGAAGGTGGTACAAACCTGAAGGTCATTTGCTCTGAAATCTACAAGGCCAAAGTCTTTGGTTTCATTCTTATCTTACAATCTTACAAAGAACTTCTTCCTCTTGGTGATGTTTGGAGTTGTTGCAAGTGCTTGCTAAGGTCCATATACAATGGCTGGAAGGCATGGCTAAGAACATACTAGTCTAGCACTATGGTTCCATCTTCTACCAAGCAAAATATTCTCAGCTCTATACTCTATTGTGAAGAGCATCCTTTGCCCTTGAATTGCCAAAGTATTTCCTTGGTACACTCATTGTAATCTACAATCTTCAACATATAGGAATTATAAACTTTGTTGAACTTCCTATTAGCATGTCCCTTGAGGCGAAGAGCAAGCTGGTCCATTTGCTCCTCCTCGTAGACTCTTTCCCTCCAATTTCGATGCCTACAACTTAAGTTCGGGAATCTTAGTTTTCACCACTTTGCCTTTGGCTTCCTCTTGGAGCAGTTACACAAACTGGTTTTGGATTTTCCTTCACTTATCGGATGCTCTACTACTTTGTTTCTTCTGGCACAAGCACTTTGCTTGAAAGTCTCCTTGGAATGCCTTCAATAACCTCTTATTTTAGTTTAGATCTCTTTCGAGGTGTAGAAGGAAGTATAATCGTAGCACTGAAGAGTTGAACTGCCGCTGAAGGGTTAGGCCTTGCGCAATTATACGATTACTCAGCTCTGAGTAATCGTACAATTGGTATCTGTGTAGGGTGCCCCACTCTCCCATGGACTATGCAGGTTAGAGAGCCGTGTGATGGGCCACTGTATATCGTCTTGCCTTATAGCCTTCTGTGATTACTTCGGATCTGCTCGAGCTTTTGTCGATCCTTCTTATAGTAGACGGCTCTCGGACTGACCCTACTTTGTATTGGTGACACCATGTTATGCGTGAATCCGGAATCCTTACTGACAGCTCTAGCTGTTTGGCCTTTGAACTGAATCCAAATGAATCCAGATATACTGGAATAAAAACTGTCGGAATCGAAGCACATGGATTGAAAGGGCGGAGACTAGATAAAGAGTGAAAAGTAGATGAACACTTAATTAAACCTGTAGAAGGTTCTGTTCTTGAAGTCGCACCTTATGCTTAAACTACAAAACGATTCCCTTTCGAAGAGTTCTAGCTTTGCGGGCCAGCCAAATCGCCGCCTCCTAGATTCTGCAATCGCATTTTGCACAGGAATGAAAGCACACTTTTCCAATAATGGAGATCTCCATTGCCTATCGTTCTCTGACCAAAAGCATCAGTTCTCTGTAAATACCGGTGTTCATTATGAGCGCAATTCTGATTTCGGAGCGGATTCTGATTTCTGAGTATAGTATGTCAATCAAGGTTTCTGAGAATTTTTGTAAGGGAAGTAAGGCCCAGTGCCATAAATGCTCCCAGGTCAATACATACAATGTGTTCTGACTTGGGCTGATGTGTGGTGATGAGTGCCGCTGTTGTTTATGAAGAATGCCTCTCCTACGCTGGTCGCCTTCAGTTACGAATTGTTAGATCCAATGAGAATTCAACCTAGCGTGTACTCTGGATGTCTTTGAACAATCGGCTCGTCAAAGAAATACCTCTCTCCCAGTTTAATCCGCGACTTGTGGAAGCGTTAGGCTACCGGCCACGGTTACTGATTTACTCGTTCAAAAAGAACAGATATGGTACGGGTTGTGAGGTATGCAAATGCATATCCCAAACAAAATTGTTAACGTTCAAAGTATATGGCAACGGTTAGGTCCGCAAGGTGGAGGGGAGCGGACTCACCTGCAAGAGCGGAGGGCATATCTACCTGCAAGGCCTGCATGCGCGGCCTGTCTTAATCCTAGACACTTTTCTCTCGTTCTCCTGTAAAGTCTCGATTGATACTTACTTTGGGCCTACTCTGAAGATTTGAGAGCTTGTGCACTTCTCTTGAATACACTCAATCTAGATCTGCAGCATACAGTCCTTTACACTCCAACAGTTTTATTAGTTTTGATCTTCCAGAGTTCCTTATTAAGCGATCCAGGAATCCATCGCATGATCACAGTGCATGCGATTTGGAAGTTACTCATGATGATACTTACCGACTTCCGATCTTTCACTATGTGGACATATTTGCAGCAACTTTCAATGGCCACAACAGTAGCTGTCTGTGCTCTGTCTGGTTTCCTGTTTCTATTGCTGAAAAGGTACACCCTTTCCAGTCCGTTTCTCGATGAGGTACAGGGGTGGCCTTTGGTGGGTTTCCTCTCGTCGTTGCTGAATAGCTGGTACAGTATCTCTGTGCATCTCTATGTATATGGGAAACTCCAAACATGCACACGCGATCTTCTTCTGCCGTTTGATCTGCTTTTGGACCATTACCAGTACTGGCGAAGCAACTCGGTGCCACTCATGCTTACTGATATCGCATGGGGGATTAACTTCATAGTTCTCTTTGCCAAAGTCAAGCACATCTTTGGAAAGGTAGTGCACTACTGACGTTCAGCAGCATGACGTTGTTTGAAGTGATTGTATCTCGTCAAGTGTGTTCTCATAATGATTTCGGTTGGGTTAACCCCAGACGTGTTATCTTGTACATTTACAAGTGATGGCTTACAATATGCCAGATGTATTATAGCCCAACACAACCAGACTTATATTTTATTACATTTCATTCTATTGCAGGGCAAACTTTTCATCATTCGAATAAGGGTGCTATCAATGAGTAATTTTCAGTCTTCTATTTCCACAGGGCAGAGCTCCCAACCCATGATCAAAACAGCATCGGCTGAGTTTTCCATCCAATTGCCTCGCAATTCGTTTAACTGCATTGGATTTCACAAACAGGCCTGCAAATTTGCGGGCCTTCTCTTCCAAATTTATATTGTTCCGAACATCCGTTTTGGTGCTCAGCAAGTTATCAAGCTCGTCCCCACGGTATTCATGAGAAGACCATCAGAGTTCTTCGTCAGATCATTGGTCGAATGGAATTGGAGCCATTTCCAAAACTACTCCTGCAATCTCCTTGGCCCTCGACATATCGGCCGACCTTCTCTGTCGGTAATCCGACTTCGGCTCCCTCCAGCAGCTCCATTGGTTAGAAGCTTAACTTGTCCTAATTTGATCTCACTTGTTAATGTTAAGAGTTCCTTAATCTGGTTATGCGATTTATTTAGGAATACAGGATCTGGAATCGATCATGACGGGATGCAAAGGCGAAGTTTCTGTTCTAACCTTTTTCCTTGCTCATTCTAACTAGTAGAAAATGATGAGGAATGGAACTAGCTCTATACCCGACGAAACATGCCTTCGGACGAGTGGCGATAAGGAGCATGTTTGCAAGCTTTCAAGTTCTCTAAATATTGGCCGACTGTTCCCTTCCAATTTTCAAGTTCCGCTCCACCGACCAGTTCCCTTGGTAAAGAGCTTGACACTATTCATATTGTGGTCTCCATTTGTTGATATCTAGTTGCTTGTTTCTGTCTTTTGGGAATAGAGGTTCAGCTATGTACATCTTCTCTGTGTATCGATCTGCAGAAAAGGAGACCCTGATAAAAACGTGATGTTCTATTCTAACCTTTGTCCTTTCTCATTCCAATTTATAGATAATCCCAAGCACTGGCGCTGGCTTTTCACCCAATGATACATGCGTTCAGGAAAGTCGTCATGAAAAGCACACCTGGAAATCTCCTGGTCCTCGACATATTGAGCAACCATTTCCTTCGTCAATTCAAGTCCGGCTCCATCCAGTGGGTCCCTTGGTGAAAAGCTTATGAACAATATTCCTCTCGTGGTCTCACTTGTTAATATAATAAGAGTTGCTTTATCTTGTTCTGTTCTTAAGGAATGTATAGAGGGGACCGGCTGTAACCTGGATTTCAATCATGAGAGGATGCAACACAAAGGTACTATCTTAACCTTTTTCCTTTTCCATGCTCACTTGCAGAACCTTTTCAGCGATGGAATTGGCTCTTTACCCGATGAGACGAAGCACGTCTGCAAACTTGCGGAAGTTCTATCCAGATCCTTGTACAGTGGCCAGGTTAAAAATTATTCTTGCAAACCTTGGGACTTCACGCTTCAACAGTCTACATCCTCAATATTCGAGGTCCGTTCAGCAGTTCATGTGGTACGGAGCTCATATGCATGCTCAACAGTCTTGTATCGAATAGAACTAGAATAGAACTACTTGCTCTTATCAAGAAGATATTGAAGGCCTGAAAAGGTTCAGTGTTCGGTAATTCAATCGTTCCTCTGGGAACATTTCATCTGGCTTAGGACAGCCGGAGGCGGGACATTACGGAAGGCTATGACGGAACTTCTATTCTAACTTTCAATTCTTTGATATTCTACCTGATAGGACCACAAAGACCATGTCATCGTCGACAACGGTACCCTGCCCGATGAAATCCGCTTGCAGAATGCACAATATTCACAGTGGTGGTGCACGTCGTGGAACGTTTCAATCTGGGGTTCGGATGCTTTGAAATCCACATTAGAGAGGAGACAGAATGGTGAGATCGGGCGCCCACCAATCTTTTCTAAGAGGTTGATGGATTATTCGGGTGTTGGAGCGAACGGTACAAGAAGAAACTTTCATGCTCCGAAGGCTGTTGGGATAGCAAAACGGAAATTGAAAGGATTCAAAAGCAGACTCATCAGAAGTTGCTACGTGGGTCCACTACCCATTGAGTGATGTTAGCATTGTTAATCATTGAGTGATATTAAGCAGCGATTCATATATGCCGTGGTTTGAGGGGCCCGCATTCGATGGCATTTATGAAGCATATGTGGAATGTTTTCAGCTGGACAGAGCAATTTCTGGATAGTTTGGCTTTCTTATATTAAGGTTTTCGAGTCAAAAAGGTCTTAGTTACGGTGCATAGGAGTTCCCATATCGGGGGATGATCATTGTGAGGACCATGCTTGTCAGACTTTTGCATATATTTGGGTTGTCTTCATTCATTGCATTTACATCTTGGAAAAAAATAGTATACATAATTGGAAAGTCCCTGCCATGAAAATGTTGAACTTCTGCCGAGATGTGTACAAAATTTTCAGGCTTAAAATGATTTTCCTACATAGTACATAGTATCAAGGAGTTTGTATACAAGTCTTATGCCCTGGAAATCCAAATTCTACATGGCCGGTGGCTAAGTTTTCTATGACTCTTACTTTGGCCACAAATGGGAGTTGGTTAGTTCAAGCACTAACCATTGACATCCCTGCATAAAACCTATTTGATGTCCGGAAATGATGGCAACATGTCACGGTATAAGGGGTGTTGATTGCTAAGAATTAATCCATCAGCCGTGTGGAAGGTGTAGAAAATATAAGGAAAACTCATTTACCTACATGAGAGTAAGGGATGTAAGGCCACATGCCAGCTTACAAATGGTTTGTATTGCTGATGAAGATTTGATCCATTAGCCACATGGCCGGTGAAAAACATGTAGCAAATCTCATTTCACTACTTGGAAATATAGATAAATGTAAGAAAAATATTGCCCCATATCACCTTATAAATTGTTGGATTGCTTGCTATGATTTGAACCATCCTCCATGTGTACAATATAGAGAACATAGTAAAACTCATTTCCTATATTTTCAGGTGGAGAAAACTCATTGTAGGGACTCAATGTTGCCCTAAATGAAGTTAAAACAATAGGGACCTCTTGTTCCCATGGAGATGAGAGTCTAAAATGACTAGCAGATGAAGGACATGTGTCATAATGGATAATTCTATGTTGCTTCCTATTTTACCACTTGGGCGGACTTGGGCGGAATCGTTCTTGGATAAGGTAATGTCATCCTTGTGCCGCACTATGAGAAAGGGGAAAAAATCACTCTCACTAAAGGTCCTATCCAAATTATTCCTGAAGGTGATGATTCATCCATCACAAAGGTCATTTTGCTTTGCAGTTGGTCCCCATTGAGGCCATAACTTGGCCAATGATAGCTAGCACTTGCTCTTTGTTAATGACTTAAACTTCAGGAACTTTGTTGTACTTTTCTTTTCTCTCTTTGAGAACATACTAGTTTCCTAGAACTATTAAGTACCTTTCTCTCCATCCTCACCATTGTTATGAATGGTTGTCCAAGGATATGATGTAGTCTCTTGTCTGGTAGCCACATCCCCAACCTTCATCCTCACATTTAAGCAATCACCATAAGGTTCTCCCTTTGTGTTGTTTATTGCCTTGATCACCCAACCATATTCTATATCAATTGGCCATTTCCCACACTTATAGAGCTCCTTGTAAACAATATTGAGTTCAAATCCATGATCAATAAGAACAACCACAAGATCTGTCATGTTGCCAACCTTGACCAAGGTTTCAATGGTAGCTCTAGGCCAATGCATTCTAATATAATGACTAGAGATTCCATTGTCATTGTCATTCTCATCCTCTGAAAATTTGACTATGATTGTTGCAACATTGAGCTAATACTAGCTCCTCCTCTTTTCTAACCACAATATCAAGAGCATTAGATAGAGCAATTTCTCTTATCAATTGTGCTTGATGGTGTCTATGTTGATCTAATGAAACTCCTTCTTTGCAATCCCAAGGATCTTTGAAAGAGTAAACTCTACCTTAGTGTTGAGTACTCTTTCTTTTAGTACTCCTTTCAAGTTGGTAACAACTTCAACATCAAATTGAAGCTTGTACGTAGGCAACTAACCCTTCTCTTTCCCCTTTCACTTCACTGATATTCAAAATCAAAAGGTAAATCATCCTCCATGACCTCCTCCCATGAATGAATAACTCCTTGCCTTTATGGAGCACACTCTTGATGGATTCTATCTCCCCTTTATTATCTCTTTTGATTTGTTCTCTCTTCACCAATCTCTATGTCATCTCTCCTTTGTTTCTCCTCAATAAGGCCTTCCTAGTGGCTTCTTGCCAAGGAAGCATGAACAGACCTTGTATCTATTGGATCAGCCATTGAGTGGCATGCCTGATTTTTGTAGCAACTTGCAAGGTTTCTCCTCTTGTGATATTCCACTTCTCCATCATGTGCATAACATGGCTCCACATGTTCTTTGTATCTACATGCCTTACAAATGCTTCCTCTCTATCTCCTACTACCTCCACTCCATATGTTATGGCCTCAATTGATGTTGGAGCTTGTTGTGATAAGTAATCCTCCAAGACCTTCTCCATCCCTCCTTTCACAAAAGTATTTTTCAAGTTTCCCCCATGTCTTTCAAAGCAATCTTCCAAAAAGTTCTCCCACTCCTTCTTGGTGTGTTCAATACCATCACACCAAATACATCTTTGCATGTAAGCTTTCTTTTTCACAATTCTTGTTTCAAACCCACTTTCTTTCTCCTCTAACCTTGCCAACTTGATTTGCAAGTCTCTCATTGCTTTCACCAAATCATCAATGACAGTTTTCTATAATTGAGTTGTGATAACAAGATTAGGAACAATTGGTGTTGTGGAAAGAGGTATCATTGGTTGTCTTGGAGCCTTTGTGACCATTGGTGGTTTTTTTTTGGGTCCTACCACCACTTTCACTCTATGATGTGCTCTCTTGGCAAGAATACTCATCACTTTTGAGACTTTCTTCAAATTAGTTATCAATCTGTTGTCTTCTCTCCCATCCTCCATAAAGACCTGCACTCAAACTCATCTAAAACTTATTATCTGCTGATTTTAAGAATACTTCCACCTTGTCACTCTCAAGCATGAGCTTCTCCATTTGAGATAATTGTGAAAATTCTCTCAAAAATTCTTAGAATAGCTTGGTTGCACTTAACTAATTGGCAGATTTTTTTACCTACTCTATGAATGACTTCTTAGTCACTCTATCCACATCCAAGCAATACTCATCCTGCATATGAAGAGAAAATCTTTGCCAATTACTCCCATGAGCTTGGATGACTTTATTTACATGTACATAGAGCTCCATAATAACCATAAGCTCAAATGTGTATACCATCTTCTATTCAAGAACCTTATTCATCTTGATTTCCCCCAATTAATACTTAAGGTATTTGAAGATGTTTTTCCCATCAAATTCATCCAATATCACCACAATAATTGCAAGGCTTTAGTAGCCAATGCCTCCTTACACTCTAAAACTTGTTTTTGTTGCATATAAAGTGCAAATGCTCAAAAAATCTACACTATAGCCAGATCAAGATACAATGATAGTGTCATGAAAGGGCTTCTAGCCCCCTAATCCTTTATACTCATGTATGATCTCCTTCCCATATCCACCAATAACCTCCTTTGCAACTCTCCATCCAAGAAGTTGCATATTGAGTTCACCAACTATCATACCTTGCTTTTCTTTGCAAACACACCAAGTGCCTGGCAGTAGAGCTTGTGGATAGGAGATCACATGTAGATACATCATTAATTTTTTGAGCCCACTAGTTTTCCAAACCACCGGAACCTTCTAGCCCTATTTCTAATATTCTTTCTATTTGGTAGGGATATAATGTGCTATGAGCAAACATATCTCTCACTCAAGATGAACATTTGATGGTTATTAGGGTAGCACACCATGGACTAAAAAGCCAAAGAACCTCAAGTCCATCACACTCTTTGTAACAATATGGAGTTTAGCAATGAAGTTAGTTAAGGTTAATGAAGTAGCAAATAGACCAAATTAGCCTAGAATATTCTATACATATCTAGGAAGCTTCTTGGGAAGTTTCTTAACTAGCTTAGCTTGCACTCCACATAGATAGCTTCTAGAAACAAGCTTCTAGAAGCTTCCAATTGGCTTAACTTGCATGCCAAGTAGGCGGTTTCTAGAAGGAAGGTTCTTGAGAAGCTTCTTGAATAACTTGGCTTGCACTCCAACAAAGCGGCTCAAGGAAACTTCTTGAGAAGCTTCTCAAGGGCCTTATATGTTCCCTATAATACCAAAGCCAAAGCTCATGCTAGGCACTTGGATTTTCCCACACTCAAATGTCCCAATGTGACCTTCCATCTTCATATATTTCTCCTTGATCTTGGTCTTTTACACTCTTCTAAGGCTAAACTCCAAGGCACCCCTAAGACTCAAGCCATTGCTCACTAGAAAACTTACTGAGAGAGAGATAGTTGCAAATATAAGGATGAGGAGTACCTTCTCATCCCTAATTTATATATTTATGAAATATTTACACACCAAAGTTATTAATTAGTATAGTAACTCAAGTTACTAAGCAAAAAGTCATATAGATCAAAAGTCTAAGGGAATATCCAAACTCATGGAGAATAATCTGCTAAGCATGTGGTCTTATTTTGACCCAATAACTTAGTCAAGGGTTCCTTCACATGAGCTATCCTTGGACTATAGAAGAATCCAAACCAAAAAGACTTGTAGACCCAAGAGTCCTCAACTTTTTTCTCAAAGCCAAACATCTAGAAATAATACAAAGTCAATACACTAGAATGTAAAATAGTGGTGCTCAACTCTTTCACCTCTCTAAAGTAAATTCACCTTTTTCTTGGCTATGAATAACACTAGCTAATCATAACTAATATAAAAACTTGGTTTAACTCCATATAAGTAATATCTTCAACTACTTGCAATGCCAAACAAAATATCCCAATAAAACATACATGCACCAACGGGTGTTATGAAGCAACCTAAATTGTCATCTCAATACTCACTCTTGGTTTTTTGGTCATAACTTCCAATGCTACCAAGGAGAGATACACAACACATTGAAAGAAACAACAAAAGAAAGAATTTTTGAAAGAAAGAATCTAAACGCAACACCCACACACCAATCCAAAACCAATGGGGCATACAATGAAGCATGTGAATCATGGAGAAGATCTAAACACAATGAAGCTAATAAGAATTCTCCATGATTTTGATAAGAATGTGCTTCAAAGAGCACTTGTTCTATTCAAGACATGTTCTCCATCTTTATTCCAAGAATTAAACTTTGATACCTTTTGACAAGGAAATATGCAAGGCTCAAATGTGGATAAATTTTTTCTAAAGCTCTGATTCAGATTTTCTAGGACTCAATAGAAAGCTTGTGAGATAATTTTCTCAATGATATAAAGCAAACCTCAATCTAATTATTGCAACTCTCTTGATAAGGTCTTAAACTTGGAAATTTTTTGTAGTTTAAACTCTAATTTTGAAACCTTGAGTAAGGCTCTTGTCTTTATTATTGGACAATTTTTGGCTAAATTTTAGTTCAAAGACTCATGTAAAAAATAGGAAACAAGTGAGAGAGCTATAATATTTACACTCATGACTTCAAATTGAAGGTTTGATATTCAACTATGGTCAGAGATACAATTGCTCCACCAAGCTAATGATAATATTTTTAGCAATTTTTGTTGCATTAGATCTCACTATTTGTAGACCCTAAGCCAGCTAAATTTTACAAAATAGTTGGTGGTGTTCTTATCAAAATCTATATAACATTTGATGGTTGAATCTAAATTTTAATACTTTGAGGACAAGAGAAGAGAGGAAACATAGATTTCACACTCAATCATCCGATGCCCCAAAGGAGCACCTTCTCTTTATTATATAAACAAAGGAGGATCTCCTCCAAGGAAGCTCCACCATAAGATTAGACACATAGATAGATGACATGAACAAAAATTTGAGATGCAATCAACCTCAAATTTGATCATAATCTACTCCTCAACACCTTAATTTCCAAGACTCTAACTTCAATTAATCAGATTAGTTTTGAGATCAACTCAAATGTAAGAAATCTTAGACTAAACATTACAAACATGTTATCTACTTTCCAACTCCATTGACAAATCATGCAGAACTATAATGGAACTCTCAAAATCCTCTAATTTTTGCACTTACTTGGGTATGAATTTGGCTCCCCTTGCTTCAATTGATCATATCCCTCTCATAATATGCTTAAATCCCTTTATTCTTGTTTCCAAACCAAATCCATTCTACTCTTCTCCCAACCGGTGTCTTCTATCTCCAAATACCCTATTTTAACTTCCTTAAGCATTAAAAGGTCCAAATTTCCACATGTTTGCACCCAATTTCTTGCACTTTTGCCATTTCTCCTTCAGACACTCCAACTCCACCATGAAGGACTTGAGCAAAATTTAATTTCTCTCCTTTTACAAGAGCAACATAAATCATTAAATCCTAAATCTATTTATAAGTAGGCATAGCAAGGAAAATATGATCTAGGGTTTCTATCAACCCCAATATGTATTACCATCCAAGCATGGAAGTGATCATGGTGTAAAATTTGAAGTTTCATGAGAAATTAGATTTGAGAGTGGCAGATCAAAAGCACAAAACATCTCTTGTTCAAACTCTTCCTTGACACTCTAGCTCCCACACTTTACTATAACTCTCACATCCTAATGTTTTCCTCTCACTCTAGGCTCCTTATACTAAAAATCCTCCTCAGCTATCAAGTCTCTACCGTCTATATACATTAAAACACTTATTACAAACAAGATTGTAATCTACATTATCATGTGTATGTACATTGCTACACAACATACATCATTTTCAACATCATACACTATAAATGCACAACTCATACAAAAGTCATACATGAACTCTAAAGTACCATAATAATCAATTCAATTCACACTAAAATTGGATCAGAACTCAACCCTCAACATAATAATCTACCAAAAATGGGTACTAATTTCAGTAAGGTTATCCTTTCTAGCTAAGAAACTCTAGGTGATACTTATTGGCCTCTATTTACCATAGCCAAGAACTCAAAAGTTTAGCTCAACATTAGAGAAGTGAGCACTTTGGAGTTGCATTTTAAAGGTATACCCCTCTACTGAACCTGAAACTCTAATGGTGCCTCTTGTGACCTATGTATGGTACAAATAGTGAAAGTGATGGTGGGTCCAAAGGTGTGATCATAGCCCTAACATGAAATTTGGCCGCCACTAAGTAGTCTTTGAGCAACTACTAATATATCTCTAATTACCAAAACTATCATTCTAGCATCAAGCAAACTAGCTTTGGCACTGCAAATGTCATGATATTTATTGTGCTTATAGACATTGCCACACATCATACATCATTACCAACATCATAAAATATAGAAGCACAGCTCATACAAAAGTCATACATGAACTCTAAAGTACTATAGTTGCCTCCTAGTTGGCAATTAGGTCCCTCTAACTCCAAGTAGCCATCTACTCCAAGTATGTGATGTGATCTATGGTGGGCAAAGACCAAGAGGCCAAGTACTATCAAGCCTTATTGTTAGTCACTTGTTTGTAATCTATATCACATAAAGACTGAACTAACTAGATGTCAAATACATTGAGGACATAGCCATTGTCCTTGAGGAACTACCATGAGAGGAATATTCAAACATACCATATGCCATCCTCTCAAACAACCATCACACACCAACATAATAGTAGTTCCACTAGAAGACCCCCATAATATACATTGCAAGCTTACACATACAATAGCCAAGCCATCAATAATGTCATCAATGTTTGAGAGGTGGTATGGCATACAATTGTGCACATGATCCTTCTTAACAACATCATCATGTTTTTCAAAGATGAGGACTCCAAAAAGCAAAAGCTCATGCACTTTCAAGATAGTACGGCTTATAGTTACATCAAGTCTCCTTGATGGAGTATGTTGTAGATATGCATAATCACTCAAATGAAATTGATAGATCAAGGGTATACAAATTTCTCCTCAAATAATAGCATAGCATAAGGTATCCTTATGTTGATCAATCACTAAGTTCTCAAAGGCTATCTACATCACTCTCCAAAAGGTCTCTACTCATTGAGAACATGTACTCACCCATACATCTAGATCTGTAACACCCATTTGTGCATTTGTGTGATAATGTGATATTTAGCTTGGTATTATAAGTACTTGAGAGATATTATTTATTAGAGATAAAGAATGGTTCTACATTATTCATGATTAGCTAAAGTTAGTCATAGCTAAGATAGAGCGGACCTTAGTTTAGAGGAAGTGGAAAAGATGAGCACCACTATTTTAGATTCTAGTGTGTTGACTTGGTATTATTCCTAGGTGTTTGGTTTTGAGGAAAGAGTTGAGAACTCTTGGGCCTGCAAGCCTTTTTGTTTTGGATTCTTCTATAGTCCAAGGATAACCCATGTGAAGGAATCCTTGACTTAGTGGTTGGGTCAAGATAAGATCACATGCTTAGTGGAATATGCCCATGTGGATGGATATTCCTTTATAATTTTTGACTTTACTTGACTTTTAGCCTAGTACCTTGAGTTAGTCCAATAATTAGTAACTTTGGTGTGTAACTACTTCACAAGTATATAAACAAGGGGTGAGGAAGTACTCATCAGCCTTTCATTTGCAACTATCTCTCTCTCATTGAGTTCTCTAGTGAGCAATGTCTTGAGTCTTGGAGTGTTAGCCATGGAGGAGTATGATGGAGTTGGGGTTCCTTTCCTTCTTAGTCCATCTTGTGCTACCATAATAGCCATTAGAGGTTCATCCTGAGTGAGAGACAGGTTGGCTCACAGATCATCTAAGTCCAAAACTACAATAGTATCATGACAAATAGCTTTAGATAAATCTAGATCTTGTCCATAGAGTAGAAAGTAAGGAGAGCATGATGCTAAGGAAGCTTGTTAGTTGAACCAATGGACCATGCCCAACCAAGGTACAAGGACAAGGTCCTATTGGTTGGTACATGGGTTTTTATTGTATCCATTTGCATCATAGTTCACCACTCTCGGTTTGTGATTAACCATGAATCATACTCTTGTAAAATTAGAGCCCATTGTGCAAACTTCCTTGAAAGCTTGTCAAACTCCATCAACCACTTCAATATTTGATGATCAATGATGAGAGTGAAGGGTTACCAAATAGGTAACCCTAAAAATATACAATTGCTCACACTATTACCAAGCACACTCTCTCTCTCTCATATGAACTATACTTCATCTCCACCAAAATTTTAGAGCAACTAGCATAGGCCATTGCAAACTCCTTCCTCTCATCATCCTATTGGGTGAGCATTACTCCAAGCTCCAATGCACTACAATCAATATGAACCTAGAATAGTCATCCTTTGATCAATATTTTAAAAATAGGAGTAGATGTCAACCTCTCTTTGAGCTTTATAAAAGCTCTCTTGTCCTCATCTCCCCAACACTACTCTTGTGTAAGCTTGGTCAGCTTCATCAAGGACTTAGCAATGGCACTTCATCCTCTAATACATCAACAATAGAAGTTTGTAAACCCAAGGAATGTTGGCACTTTGATTACATCCATATGCTAAAAAATACATGCAATAGCCTCCACCTTAGGTAGATAGTGTGACCCAAATACTCAACTTGATTTTGGAAGAATCTGTACTTCCCAAGATATAATTTAAGTCCAAGAGATCTAAATCTCTCAATCATCTTTAACAAATGTCTCTCATGCTCATTTGCAATAATGTTATAGACCAAAATGTCATCAATGTAACACTAAGCAAAATCCAATCATGGTAAGATGTTATCCATGACCCTCTAGAACTTGGCATAAGAATTCTTTAACCCAAATAATAAGAACCTCCATTGATATAATACAACCTTACCATGAGGATCAATAGCACAAAATGATATCTTGAAATTGTCTTCCTCCTTGATTGGCAATTGATGATATATTGCTGGAAGATCTAAAGTACTAAAGACCTTTGCATGCACCATCACAACAAAGATCTCCTCCAATGTAGGCATAGCATACCAATTAGCAATATTTTATTGATTGATAGGCAATAATCTCCACACATCCACTTATTTGTGTAATTGCCATGCATATCCTTCTTGGTTCGCATCATTGTAACTAAAGCATACTTTCCATGAGAAATCTCCACTAAACTAGCCTCAAAAAGGTCTCTACTCTAGCTCTAAATCAATACCCTCTCCATTTCACTATATTTGTAAGGAGTTTGAAATTTTTTTCTATCACCAATAAACTCAATTTGAATACCAAGTCCTTTGAAAGCACCCAAATCTTTCATATTGAAGGCAGAACAACTCATGTAGCTTCTCAAGAATCTCCAAATTCTCCATCTCTCTCCTCTTGTAAGCTTTAATACCAATGTATAGCTCTCAAGTATCCTTTATAATTGATGTAGGAGTGGAAGATGCATCAATTGGCTACTACATTGGGCCCTTGGGAGCAGTAATGGCATGCTTCTAAGTGTTGGAGTCCTCAACCTCAGAGTAGAAAACTCCTTCTATTCCACATATCCTCTAATTGCATTCCAAGTAGACCACACTCACTTAGATGTACCCCAAGTAGACCATTCTCATTAGTAGTCAATGGTTTCATCCCAAGAATGTCATGCCCACTTAGTCCATCATCCCCAACATATGCCTTAATTGTCTCAATAGGCATAGAGCTCACAAGTATCGCAATGGTGATACCTATCAAGTCCATCTTACATTGCTTAACAAATCCAAGGCTCACAATCTAGATCAAATAGTTTAGTTCAATAGCTTGATCTAACACATGATGCTTGGATGTCTCTAACACTATTGAAATGGTAGTAATACTAGTATGGAAACCCATTGCTTTCCTTCTCTCTCATTGGCATTGGGCTCCACCTATTGCTTTAATTGTAAGTCCCAAACAAGTCTAGGACCTTCCTCTCAAAAAGCATGTGAGCTTGGGAAACTCATGAGTGTGGGTAAAGTGGCTTTGGGTTACTCAACAAGGTTCTTTGGGTTACTCAACAAGGTTCACCACTACCATAGATGGTCATGGATAAAGTGACTTTGGACTACCTAACAAGGTTCAGCCACTAACACTATTTGAGACTAGTGCTCAACATCTAGAATATCATCAACAATAAAGTAGGCTAGCCATTGAATCCCATCAAAGGCAAGTTGTAAAACCTTTCTAAGTAAGAGCTTTGTTTACCAAAGACAAAGATGATGAGCCCATGATCCAATTTTGGCTGCATTCAACAACATGGTAGGTCCATCCAAGAATGGACCTAATATGTAGTCACCACCACTTGTGTGCAAGAATCACCCATCAGAGGGCCATTCTCCAAAATGTAGACTAGAGAAATGGCCCAATGAACCAAGAGATGTCATAGTATACATAACATGTCCCAAAACATACCAAAAAAGGATCATGTGGACCCTTACCTTGGCCAACACAAGTATGCCCCTAACATGGCCATTTAGAAATCACCAAATAAATGGGACCATTTCTTTCCAAATCCTATGTCTCCAGTAAGGAAATAACAAGGGTCTTCTAGTAACCCTTGACTATTGACATCAATAACAACTCAAGATATCAATAGGCAAAGTGGGCCACATGATGTAGAGAGACTCACCTATTAGTCTCATCTTTCTCCACATACAAACACCTATGTACACGTATGCTTGCTTGTAGTATACGTAGCTAGTCCAATGTTGATCCCACCAAAAAATTCCAATAGGTATACTCTCTCTACTAGATATTGTAAAGCAATAAGTGTGGTATCCAAATGTGACAAGGTAAATAGATTCTAAAGGCTCATACTCACACTAGTCTCTTGGTGGTACAAATGTTCCACTCTAAGCTTGTTGCACCAATTGATATGCATATTGCTACAATGTCTCCTCAAAACTCCTCAATAAAACATCCAAGGTGGATGAAACAACCCCATTTGTACTCCAAATCCAAGTGATCTCCTAAAGTATTGAGGTATCCTCTACATGAACATTCCCATCCATTAAATCACCAAGCAAAGTAATAGAACCATTGAATTTTGAAACTAATGCCATTGTCCCTAACAATTGTGAGCCAAGATTACCACTACCAAAGCGTATGAGTAAGAACTATACACATCCCTCACTTGATTGCCAACCTAGCATATAAGAGGTTATCTCTTCCCAATACTCAATGCTAAAAGTCATGGAGTATAACATTATTCCACCAAACATCACATCATATGACTCTACTACTATAGCAATGGCCTAAGCTCTCACCATAGAACTATCAATTAGATGACCAAATTGAATCTAGACAATGAGCTCCCCACATGTGATGTACTATATAAAACCACCCCTTCTAGTTGTTTGGATCTGAAATGGATATCTCTCCACATTGGTCTTTCATAGCCCGAGTCCAACAACTACAACTTTCCCAAACATAAGGGGTCGCACGCACACTAGAATCTAATAAGTTTAATAACCCTTTGTGGTGTACAAACCTTCCTTGAAGGTCCCACCAAATGAAAAATCCACTCTAATTGTGCAATTGGACAACTCCAAGTGTGGACTAAGGTCACTCAAAGGTAAGTCTAGTTGGTCACTCCTCCAACCTAGCTATTATTACCTGCCATAAACCATTGGTTATTTAGCAAATCCCATGCTCCTCAACCAATTCAACTCTATTATCAACCACTTCTACTTTAGAAGCAAGAACCCAATCATCCTTACTCTCACAAAGTATGGCATCCAACCAAAACACTACAGTTGGGTCAATTTCCAATGTAAACATGTTACTAGGTGAGAACAAAAGGAGTGCATAATCAATTGAGCCGCTCCCAACATCATGCTAGACTCAATCTCTGTGGTAGCAAGTGTTTGACTAGTATCTAGTCCATCATGCATTCCATCATCATCTACCACATCTGCACTAAGATGCCTAGGAGCTATGGATGTTGTCTATAGTGCCTTAGAGAGTGTGAAAGACTAGGGAAATCTGACCTATCTACCAACCTATCCTCTTTGTGGGTCCAACCCCACTTATGCTTCTCTAGGCTTTGGCGCATATATTGCACTCCTAATCAGATGGCAGATTGCAGATGCATCTACTTGTGTTGCTCCACATATAAAGTCCAAGATATATATATCACTAACATAAGAGATAGAAGCCTCAATGTTTGAATCTAATCTACTCTCAACTATACCCATGCTAGTCAATCTTTGCTCCAACAAATCAGTTTGAGTAGCCATGGTTATATCATGTATAGGTCCTCTATTGCTACCTCTACCACCTTGTTTTCTAGGACCTAGAGCTCCTCTGCCACTTGCCATAATAACCCTACCACTTTGTAACTCTAAGTAGAGGTCAAAGCATCATTCACTAGTGTGACCAAATTTGTAGCAATGGTCACACTACCTCTAGATTGGTTGTGATGCACCAAAGATATCATGTCCACTACCTTGAGTGCAGTCTCTCTTGTGGTGAGGTTCTGTGAGCCGGCCTATCTCTCACTCAGGATGAACCTCTAATGGCTATTATGGTAGCGCACCATGGACTAAGAAGGCAAGGAACCCCAACTCCATCATACTCCTCCAAGGCTAACACTCCAAGACTCAAGACATTGCTCACTAGAGAACTCAATGAGAGAGAGATATTTGCAAATGAAAGGATGATGAGTACCTTCTCACCCCTTGTTTATATACTTGTGAAATAGTTACGTACCAAAGTTACTAATTACTGGAGTCACTCAAGTTACTATGCTAAAAGTCAAGTAAAGTCAAAATGTAGAAAGGAATATTCATTCACATGTGATCTTATCTTGACCCAACCACTAAGTCAAGGATTCCTTCACATGGGCTATCCTTGGACTAAAGAAGAATCCAAAACAAAAAGGCTTGCGGGCCCAAGAGTTCTCAACTCTTTACTCAAAGCCAAACACCTAGGAATAATACCAAGTCAACATGCTAGAATCCAAATAGTGGTGCTCATCTTTTCCACCTCCTCTAAAGTAAGGTCCCTTCTATCTTAGCTATGACTAACTCTAGCTAATCATGACTAATGTAGAACCATTCTTTATCTCTATATAAATAATATCTCTCAAGTACTTGTAATACCAAGCTAAATATCACAATACCACACATGCACAAATGGGTATTACAGTTCATCACAAGTCCAACAAGCAACTCCATTGCTCACTAGCTACAACTAACGAAAAAAATGAGGGTATGAGTCTAGGTGCACTAGGCCTTCCACTCGCTCCATAAGATTGGGGGTGTCTATTTTTCCCCCCCTCAAAAGACAACACTATGTGGTGCACTCAACTACATTTGGAAGAAGTAACACTTGTAGATGAGGTATACTTACTAAATGTAAATGTCACCACTTTCTCCTCCACCATGTTGAGCTCAATGCACTTAGCCAAACCAAAAGCCACTACCAAATTTGGTAGCCTATAACAATGTAGCATCATGTAATTTATGTTGCTACTCCATATTTAATATCTAATACCCAAATTGGACTATTTGGGAGGTCTCAATAACTCCTTGAGTGAAATTGACCAAACATCTGATGCAAGTCTATGCCTCATGTAAACTCTCTCCAACCTTCTATTGGAAACTCTCCAAGCTCTTTAGCTTGTGAGTCTGCACTCCTTGGTAGTTCTACCTCAAGCACACCATGCGGTTTACAAAATCTGACCGTTGAAAAGTAGTCCATGAGTAACTTCCAAGATACCTCTAACTACTAACACTGGAACTCTAGTGTCCGAGCAATCTAGATGAGACACTACAAATGGTGTGACAACTATTGTGCGTATATACATTGCTACACAACATACATTGTTGTCAACATCATACACAATAGAAGCACAACTCACACATAAACTCTAAAGTGCCACAATCTCTCCCTAGCTGGCGGTTAGGTCCCTCTCTAACTCTAGATAGCCATCTACTCCAAGTATATGGTATACCCTATGATGGGCAAAGATCAGGAGGCCGGGTGTTATGGAGCCCCATTGTTAGTCGCATGTATGCAATCTATACCATATAAAGAATGAGCTAGCTATAGGTCAAGTACATCCAGGACATAACCACTGTCCTTGAAGAACCACCCTGAGGGGAGGAGTCATACATGCAATATGCCATCCTCTCAAACAACTATCACACACTAGCATAATAGTAGCTCCACCAAAAGAGCCACATAACATACACCTCAAGCCTGCACGTACAAGTGCCAAGTTGGCACCATCTCCTCATCTGTCTCACCATGCCAATGTGCTCCGGTCTGATCTTGCTGGCTGGGACATGGGTTTCTACTCAACTCATTTGCATCACGGTTCACCACTCCAAGTCTATGAACAACCCTGAAATCATACTCTTGTAAAATCAGAGCCCATCATGAAAGCTTCCTTGAAAGCTTGTCGAACTACATCAACCACTTTAGTGGTTGATGATCAGTGATGAGAGTGAAGGGGTTACCAAATGGGTAACATCTGAAATGTGCTACTGCCCAAATTGCTGCCAAGCACTCTCCCTCATATGAACTATACTTTACCTCCACTAAATTGTTGGAACAACTAGCATAAGCCACCACAAACTCTTTCCCCTCATCATCATGTTGGGTGAGCACCGCTCCAAGCCTCAACATACCCCAATCAGTATGAACCTGGGATGGTCATCCTCTGATTGATCTCCTCAAAATAGGAGCAAATGTCAACCTCTCCTTGTGCTCTACAAAAGCTCTCTCCTACTCATCTCCCCAACACCACTCCTATGTAAGCTTGGTCAGCTTTGTCAAGGCCTTGGAAATGGCACTAAACCCTCTAACATAGTGGTGATAGAAGTTTGCCAACCCAAGAAATGCTCACACTCTGCTCACATTTGTAGGCCAAGAAATATGAACAATAGCCTCCATCTTGGTCTACTAAACACCAAGTCCTCCCGGGTAGATAATGTGACCCAAATACTCAACCTGCTTGTAGAAGAACCTACACTTCCCAAGATGTAATTTGAGTCCATGAGATCTCAACCTCTCAAACACCTCCAGCAAATGTCTCTCATGCTCCTCCACAATAGTGCTATAGACCAAAATGTCATCAATATAGCACCAAGCAAAATCCAATTCAGCTAGGATCCTATCCATGACCCTCTGGAGCTCAGCAAGAGCCTTCTTTAACCCAAACAGTAAGAACCTCCACTGATATAACACATCCTTGCCATAAGGATCAATAGCCCAGAATGTTGTCTTGGACTTATCCTCCTCCTTGATTGGCAATTGATGATATCCCGCTCAAAGATCCAAAGTACTAAAGACCTTTGCATGCCCAATTGCATCAAAAATCTCCTTTGGTGTAGGCATAGCATACCAATCAACCCTGGTCTGTCAATTGATAGGACGGTAATCTCCACACATCCACCTATCTGTGTAGTTGCCATGCATATCCTTCTTGGCTGGCATCATTGTCGCTGATGCATACTCTCCATGTGAAATCTCCACCAAACCAGCCTCAAAAAGGTCACTACTCCGGCTCTGAATCAATGTCCTCTCCATATCACTATATCGATAAGGATGTCGGAAAATTAGTGTAACGCTAGTTAGCTCAATCTATATACCAAGTCCCTTCAAAGCACCCAAATCCTTCATATTGAAGGCAAAACAACTCGTGTGGCTCCTCAAGAACCTCCAAACCCTCCGACTTTCCTCTCCAATAAGCTTGGGTCCAAGATCTGGCTCCCAAGTATCCTCTGTAACTATTGTAAGAGTGGAAGACATACTGACTTGCTGCTACATTGGGCCCTTGGGAGCAATAGTGTCATGTCCCCGACCACTAGAGGTCCCAACCTCTGTGTGAAAAACTCCTTCCACTTTGGCTGCAAGCTCCACACGTCCTCTAGCTGCATCTAAAGTGGACCAAGGGTGTAATCCAAGTAGCCCATGCTCACCTAGATGGACTCCAAGTAGACCACTCTCCCTAGTAGCTACTGGCTGTGTCCCAAGAATACCATGTCCACTTGGTCCATTGCACCCATCATGTGCCTAAATCGTCTTGATAGGCATAGGGCTCACAAGTGTCTGAGTGGTGATGCCTATCAAGCACATCCTATGCTGCTCTACCAAGCTAAGGCTCATAATCCAAGTCAAACAGTTCAGGTCCATAGCCTGACCTAACACCTAATGCCTAGATGCCTCTGACACTACTGGAACAACGGTAATACAGGTGCAAAAACCCATCGCCCGCTCTCTCTCATCAACGTTGGGCTCCACCAATTGGTATAATTGTGAGTCCCAAACAAGTCCAGGTCCTCCCTCTCAAAAAGCATGAGAGCTTGGGAAACTCATGAGTGTGGGAAATGCGGCTCTAGGCTATCCAACTAGGTTCACCATTGCCATAGGTGATATGTCAACCACTACGACTTTCTAAGACTGACGCCCAACATCAAAGATATCATCAACAAGGATGTGGTCAAGTCACTAAATCCATTTGTGCATGTGTGTGGTACTGTGATATTTAGCTTGGTATTACAAATACTTGAGAGATATTATTTATATAGAGATAAAGGATGGCTCTACATTAGTCATGATTAGCTAAAATTAGTCATAGCTAAGATAGAGGAAACCTTACTTTAGAGGAAGTAGAAAAGATGAGCACCACTATTTTGGATTCTAGTGTGTTGACTTGATATTATTCCTAGGTGTTTGGCTTTGAGGAAAGAGTTGAGAACTCTTAGGCCCGCAAGCCTTTTTGTTTTGGATTCTTCTATAGTCCAAGGATAGCCCATTTGAAGGTATCCTTGACTTAGTGGTTGGATCTGTAACACCCATTTGTACATGTGTGTGATATTGTGATATTTAGCTTGGTATTACAAGTACTTGAGAGATATTATTTATATAGAGATAAAGAATGGTTCTATATTAGTCATAGTTAGCTAAAGTTAGTCATAGCTAAGATAGAGGGGACCTTACTTTAGAGGAAGTAGAAAAGATGAGCACCACTATTTTGGATTTTAGTGTGTTGACTTGATATTATTCCTAGGTGTTTGGCTTTGAGGAAAGAGTTGAGAACTCTTGGGCCCGCAAGCCTTTTTGTTTTGGATTCTTCTTTAGTCCAAGGATAGCCCATGTGAAGGAATCCTTGACTTAGTGGTTGGGTCAAGATAAGATCACATGCTTAGGGGAATATGCCCATGTGAATAGATATTCCTTTCTACTTTTTGACTTTACTTGACTTTTAGTCTAGTAACTTGAGTTACTACGGCGATTAGTAACTTTGGTACGTAACTATTTCACAAGTATATAAACAAGGAGTGAGGAGGTACTCATCATCCTTTCATGTGCAACTATCTCTCTCATTGAGTTCTCTAGTGAGCAATGTCTTGAGTCTTGGAGTGTTAGCCTTGGAGGAGTATGATGGAGTTTGGGTTCCTTGCCTTCTTAGTCCATGGTGCGCTACCATAATAGCCATCAGAGGCTCATCCTGAGTGAGAGACAGGCCGGCTCACAGATCAAGATAAGACCACATGCTTAGGAAATATGCCCATGTGAATGGATATTCCTTTCTACTTTTTGACTTTACTTGACTTTTAGTCTAGAAACTTGAGTTACTGCGGTAATTAGTAACTTTAGAGCATAACTATTTCACAAGTATATAAACAAGGGGTGAGGAGGTACTCATCATCCTTTCATTTGCAACTATCTCTCTCTCATTGAGTTCTCTAGTGAGCAATGTCTTGAGTCTTGGAGTGTTAGCCTTGGAAGAGTATGATGGAGTTGGGATTCCTTGCCTTCTTAGTCTATGGTGCGCTATCATAATAGCCATCAAAGGTTCATCTTGAGTGAGAGATAGGCCGGCTCACAGTCCACCAAAGACGAAGACAATGAGCCCGTAATCCCACTCTGGTTGCATCTAACAATACAACAGGTCCCATCCAAGCATGGACCTGATGTGTACTTGCCACCATTTTGGTGCGAGAATCACCCATCAAAGGAACGTTCTCCAAAAGGTAAGCTGGAGAAATGGACTGATGAACCTGGAGATATTGTAGTATCAATAACATCTCCCAAAACACACCAAAACAAGGATCTTGAAGACCTAAACCTCAGCCTGCATGTGTATGTCCCTGACATGGCCATCCAAAAATCACCAAGTGAATAGGCCCATGTCTCTCCAGATCATATGCCCCCAGTAAAGAAATATCTACTGGTAGGGTCTTCTTGTAACCTCTAACTAATGACATTCGTAATAACTCCGGATACCAATAGGCCAAGTGTGTCACATGATGTAGAGAGACTCGCCTAGCAATCTCATCTCTCTCTACATACAATTACCTTTGTACTTGTATACTCACTTATAATACCGTAGCTAGTCCGATGCTAATCCCATTGAACAATTCTAGTAGACATATCCTCTCTATTGGATACTGCCAAGCAATGAGTGTGGTATCCAAAGGTGTCAAAGTAATTAACTCTAGAAGCTCATCTTCACACTCATCTGCCAATGGTACAAAGGCTCCACTCCAAGCCTGTTGTACCAATTGATCTGCATATTGCTATAATGCCTCCTCTAAACTCCACAATGGAACATCCAAGGTGGATAGAACAATCCCACTTGTACTCCAAATCCAAGTGATCTCCTTTGGTAGTGGAGTATCCTCTACATGGGCGTTCCTCTCCAACAAGTCACCAAGCCAAGTAATTGCACCACTAAAAGCTAAAACGGATGCTACCATGGTCCCGGACTGTAGTGAGCCAAGACTGCCACTACTAAAGTGTACTGGTATGCAACATACCTATCCCTCACTAGACTACCAACCTGGTCTATAGGAGGTTGTCTCCTCCCAATAGTCAATACTAAAACCCATGGGGTATAACATTGCTCTTCCAACTAGCACATCATATGACTCGATTATTGTCACAATAGCCTGAGCTCTCACCACCGAGCTATCAGTCGGATGGCCAGGCTAAACCTGGACAACAAGCTCCCCATATGTGATGTATTGTGTCGAACCACCACCTAGAGATGTTTGGATCTGAAATGGACACCTCTCCACATTGGTCTTTTGTAACTCTAGACCAACTACTTTAGCCTTCCCCAACATAAGGAGATTCGAACCAGAGTCTAACAAGACTCTCTATGGTGTATAGACCTTCCCTAACGGTCTCACCAAACAAAGAATTTCCCTTTGGTTATCCAATAAGACAACACCAGGTGTGAACCGTGCTCTCTCAAAGGCTAGTCTAGCTGGCAACTCCTCCAGTCTAGCCGTTGTTGTCTGCCATAAACCACTAGTCGTTGAACGGATCCCATGCTACTCAACCAAATTGGCTCCACTATCAACCACCTCTACTCTAGTATTAAGAACCACATCATCCTTACTCTCACAAAGCATAGCAGCCAACCGGAACATTGGGGTTGGGTCAACTCCCAATGTAAACATGTCACTGGCTGAAAACAAAGGACACCACATAATCAGCTGAGCCGCTCCCAACATCATGCTAGACTTAATCTGTGTAGTAGTAGCTGGTAGTCCATCATGCAGTCCATCACCACCTACCACACCTCTACTAGGACGTCTAGGAGCCATGGATGTTGTCTGCAATGCCTCAAATAGTGTGAAAGACTAGGGAAGTTTGACTTGTCTCCCAACCTCTCCTCTTTATTGGTCCAACTCCACTAATGCTCCTCTAGGCCCTGGAGAATGTACTGCACTCCTAGTCATTGTTGTAGATGCATCTACCTGTGTTGCTTTGCACATGAAGTCCAAAGCATCTCTATCACCAGCATATGAGGTGGAAGCCTCAACATCCAAATCTGATCTCCTCTAAGCAATAGCCATACTAGCCAATCTCTACTCCAACTGCTCAATTTGAGTAGCCATAGTTGTATCAAAAGTAAGGGCAGGTACTGCATCCCTACTAGGTGTAGATCCTCTTCCACCACCTCATCCTCCATGAACTGGAGCTCCTCTACTACCTTCCATAGCAGCCCTACCACTCCGTAATTCTAGGTGTAGGTCAAAGCACCGGTCACTAGTATGACCAAATCTACGGCAATGCTTACACTACCTCTGTGCTGGTTGTGATGCACCCGAGGTATCAGGTCCACTACCCTGAGTACACTCTCTCCAATGGTGAGGTCCAACACAAGTCTAACAAGCAACACCACTACTCACTGGCTGCTACTGACCCAAAAATGAAGGTAAAGGTCTAACTCCACTAGGCCCTCCACTTGCTCCATAGGATCTGGGCTGTCCACCCTATCCTTGAAAACCAACTAGGCATGGTGCACTCTGCTACACTCTAGAAGAAGTAATAGCTGTGGATGAGGTCTCCCTACCAAATCCAAATGTCACCACTCTCTCCTCCACCATGTTGAGCTCAATACGCTCATTCAAACCAAAGACCATTGCCAAAGTAGGCAAAGTAGCCTATAACAATGTAGCATTATGAACTCTATGCTGCAACTCCCTGTCCAATATCCTATAACAAAACCGGATTGCATGGGCCTCAATAACTCCCTAAGTGAGACTAATCAGCCACCTCATGCGAGTGTATGCCTCACGTAGGCTCTCTTCAGCCTTCCATTGGAACTCTTGCAAGCTTCTCAACTTGTCAGTCCGCACTCCCTGGTAGTTCTTCCTCAAACGCTAGAAGAACTCCACCATGGGGTTAAACCCCGGTACCACACCACCTCTTGTAGTGGTACCTCCACTTGTGGTAACACTATCTCCAACTAGTGCACCTCCACTAGCTCCACCAACACTACTTGAGCTAGAACTTGTGGGTACATCCAATCTACTCCTGGCAACCAAGCCTGAAGTGATAGAGATATAGTTTGGAGACCAATATTGTTTCCATAACTCAATCTCCTAAACTCATGGTAGTCATCCATTGGTGGACCCTCCAAATGCTGAAACAACCCCTTCCATGCCATGAAAGGTGTGAACAAAGTCGGGTTCCGTATCTGCTACAGATCACACCAACTATCAAATTCCTTGATGAAGTCATCCAACTCAATGGTACCCAATGTACTAGAGTAACGCCTAGGGTCTTTGGAGGCCCCATAAATCTCATCCATATCCCACAACAACGGTGTAGACACAACAAGTGCACTCTCAACGAGATCAACTCCTATGTCCAACTCCTGTGTCCAACTCTAACTCAGAGTCAATCTCCTCCCTCACTAGGACTTGAGATACATGTTGATATTGAGTGCCATTCCAAGTAAACTCATTGCGTATAGGAGGGCTATCTCCTCTAGAATCCCAAAGAACTCCATCGTGACAAAGTAACCGCAACCACAAACTGTAACAACAAGGACTCCACCAAGTGCCAACACCACCAAGTGCCAACACTAACCAAGCACCACCAAGTGCCAACACCAACCGAGCACCATCAAGTGCCAACACCAATTGAGCACCACCAAGTACTAACACCAACCAAGCACCACCAAGTGCCAATACCAACCGAGCACCACCAAGTGCCAAAATTTATGGAATATTGTCCACTAATGTAACTCTAACCGAGACAACTACACTAGAGGCAAGGGCGACTTGTAACTTGCCATCACAACACACATTCTCATGGTCTATAGTTCATCACTTCTTTCTCATCGGAGAGAAACAAAGATAGTCTGACTGGTCATCATTCCAGCCTCACTATTGAGAGCACACTAGAGCACCAACGCTCAAAATTTAGGGCACCTCACACAAACACGGTGCACAAACATGAAGCAAAGAATGGAGGGGGTCCAATCACAAGAATGCTAAACAACAATCTCCATCTCATAAATCAATACAGGACTAACTCAGCCACTATTTGGCATTTGACATAATTGGAGTACCTATCTACTTCCTGAGCTACGAGGATCACCGAGGATCGGATTCAAGTTCTTCTCGCCAAAATCTGATGTAATTCCTTCACAAAATCTGACATAAAATCTGACACAAATCCCTAAAAATATCTGACCACTAAATCCTCAACTAAATCTTCACTCAAGCCAAATTGGAAAAATGGGTTTCGTCCAATCTTCAATTTGCTAGGATCTGCTCCCAACTCCATCTTCAATTTCAATTTATGAGCTCAACTCATAACAAATTGGTCCTGAGCTCAAAATCAGAGCTATTGAAAATTGCTTCTTCACTGGCTTTAAATTTTTCTAGCGCTTCCGTACACACACTCTCTGAGAGAAATCTGAACTACTTGATCGAGACACCACGATCCACCGAGCTTGGAGATACCACCAACACTTGTAGTTCATGCACCCAATTTCCCCCTGACTCACTTTTTTGATATAATCAGATTGTTTGCAACTCAAATCAATCAAACTCAGATCAATACTTGATTTGATCCTCAACAACTTGCCAACAACTAGGCACTGATTACAATCAAGCCACACCCACTCTAGCTAAGAGACTCCAAGTGACGCTCACCGGCTTTCTGTCTACTCTAGCCAGGAACTCACAGGCTCAACATCAAAGAAGTGAGCTCTTTGGAGCTGCACTTCCAGGGTATACTCTTGATTTTGACCTGGGTCTCATCCCAATGGTCCCACTGACGGCACACCCAACGGTGTGGACGGTGCAAGTGACAGTGGGCCCCACCATGAAGTCAGTACCCTAAACACAAAATTTCATCGTCAAAAAGTAGTATTTGAGTAACTACCAAAATGCTTTTAACTACTAACACTAGAATTCTAGTGTCCACTCAATCTAGATGCGACACTACAAATGGCGTGACATATTAGACTACCATAGTGTAGTTTGTAGGAGCCACAATTTGTATGTTACTCTTGCCATGAGTTATTCAAAATGCCACCTACTACTACCTTACACAAATAGTGTTTGATGACTTTGCAAACAAAACCAAAGTAAGAGGTGTTAGAATTTCCATCATTCTAAAGACTACAAGAGTAACACAACATTCTACCCTTCCCAAAAGGCATTATGTTATGAGAGTCTGAAATGATTTGCAAAACTCATCATACATAAGGATGTTATTTAATGAGAGATTAGACTTGTGAAGGCCCATAAATGTATCATTTCTGGTAGAGTTCCTAGAATGATGTACTCTAGTTCTACATAAATGCACAACACACTCCATTATTTTGGCTCATACCTCAAGACTTGTTACTCCTACATTTATTGAGGATGCTATGATTCATCCAAAGTGTAGACTAATACACTAGGATATAAACTTTGTATTTAATGCAAATGGACCCATTTAACATCAAGCCTAAGCTTTTTATACATTTCTTACTAGGCTACAGAAAGATCCAATGGCTACAATGGAAATTTCCTAAATACATCTAAGCCACTCAATCTTGATCATCTCATCTCCAAACCCTAAACCTAATGTTAGGTAGCCATAGCTATAATGAACTATGTAGACAGTTGTCCACCTCCAACAACCTAACACTACTTCTCATATTAATCTGAGTATCTATTTATGAAGTATGTGCATCCACAACATTCCTAAGTCTACAAAAACAAAAATGCCAACTTTAAATGAAATAACATCCCATCATTGGGAAAAAAAATGACCATGGCCATTTTTGTAAGACTATTTTCCATTTGTTATACCTTGGCAAGAGGGGCGGGTGGTGCTTGGGACAAACTCTCATCTCCCTTGCATAATTGAACAAGATCTGCAAGCTCCTTTCTATAACAATCAATAGTTTGTTCAAAGCTAGTTTGAACCTCCTCAAACTTGGCCTTAATGTGGCCTTGGACTTTGGTAGTAATCCGCCTAAGTTGCTCATTCATGTATGTTTTCCTCTCTAATGTGTCAATTTGAGTGTGCAGGTCCTTTGTCTTTGTTTGTTAGGAGGTTTTGTTTGCCATATGCTCCAATCGGCTAAGTAGGAGAGTGGTTGTATGTCCAATAATTGTGAGCAACCCTACTCATTTGGTTTCCAAATTGGCTTATTTGGTGTTGAGTTCATCAATCATCTCCTTATGAATCATCTTTTCTTACTCTAATACCTTCTCTTGTTGTAATTTTAGGTTGGTGGACATATTGGAGATGCAAAGGTCAATCAATTGTTTCTAATTATCATATCTAGTGTCCACTATGTTTGCATCAATATGGATTATTTCTAGCTTGTTTTGTGGAGTTGGTAGTTTGTCATCTCGGTTTTGGATCTCCTTTTGTGTTGAGTACATTGGTAAAAGACTTGCACATTATAATTCTCAACCTCCTTCAACTCTTGAATTAGACTTTTGTACTCTTCTTGTTGTTTTAGTTCCTCTCTCTAGAACTCCTCTAGGCACTCCTCACTTTCCTTGTCCTTCTTGTTTGTCTTGGATTGGATTGAGTGATACAAGTGGCGTATGAGAATTGTTGGTTCTTTCATCCTCGGATTCAAATTTTGGTACAATGACAAAATCTCTTTGAATGCTTCCATTGCCAATGCCACAATATGGATAACATAGGACCATTAGCCAAGGCAAAGAATTGCCATCCTTGCTTTGTTGTTTTTATAAGGCCTTCTTTGTTTTGGTAGTGGGGTTCTTGTCTTGGCTTGGAATGGTCTTCTCCTTTACCTAATGGGCAAAGGATTTGATTCTTTGGCCATGTTGTCTCATTGTCATTAGGTAGGGATTTCACATGGGCAACAGCATTGTTCTTGTTTGTTTGTTCTTCCCATATTAGGTGCATCAAAGGCTGCCTTGCATGTTTTGTTACACTTTGGCAAGATGTCCCCACTCTATGTTGTTGGTCCTCTTGACAAAATCTACTATCGGACAAGTTCTCTTTGTATAAGGCTTTATCTTGTAATGTTAGACCTCTCTTTTGTTAGGAGCGGAGTTGCAGATTGGAGCCATGGTTGGGGTGATGGATTTTTCAATTGGCATCCTTCTCTTGTTGTCGGAGGTCCTTCCTCTTTTGATAAGCAAGAGGGTTGGCTAGACCTTGTGGTGTGGTACCTCTCCTTTGTTGTTAGCCATTAGTGACTTAATTTATATAACGGACTCCTCATTTCCTAACTTTATGGTTTGGGCTATTGTGGAAGCTTTATTGTGAATCACCTCTCATCTCTAAGGTAGACTTTCCTCACAAGCCAACTTATATGTTTTGGTCTTATTCCCACTTTCCCTAGAAGAAGATTCTACCTCCTGGGGTCTTTTTGTTTCTTGGATGCTTGTATCTTGGCACGGGTGATAGGAGTCTTTATGTGAATTGTAATTGAGTTTTATGTTTCCACCTCTCATATGAACTTCCCTATTTGGGCATACTTTGTCCGCATCATGATACTTTGTAATCTCCTTAGGTATGTCCAAGTCTTTGCTAACGTAAGTTGGGTGGCGTAGGTGGGACATGAACTTCTTCTCTTTGTCCATCAAAAGATTCATGTTGATGTAGAAATGAACAATGAAGAGAGCTATGATGGTGTACTACCGGTAACTAGACATATCATCTAGAGTTGAAAATTGGGTTCATAACATCTAAAAGGATGTTATGTATGATGAGATAGGTAGATCAGATAGAGGTACCACCAAAAGAGCACTTCCACTAATAGAGTAAGAGCCAAAAATAGTTTGAATTTGTAATACCAAAAGCTAGACATAGTAATTAGAGGTGGAAATTGGCTTGGTAACATATAGAAGGGTGTTATGAATGATGGACTAGGTATTTCAAATAGAGGTGTCACTAAAAGAGGACTTCTACTAATAGGGCAGGAGCCCAAAATAGCCTTGAAACTTCAGAGCCAATTTTGGAGGCCTAAATAGATGAATTAGGCCTTGAAAATATGCAAATACCTCCTCCACTTGAACCCACTTTCCCAATGAATCAAAGGCTGGCCTTCTCTCCCCCCAAGTTTGTCTCTTTGAGAGCTTTCCAACGGTACTTCACCTACACAATTTGGAGATTTCTATAGAAAGATTCCTTAAATATTCCCTTTGGTCAAAAATAGTTTGACCAACTAGATAGGATCAGAACCAACATGTCACCCATGTATATAACCAATCTAAGAGCAGAGCTTGCTTACATGTCACTAATACATGTATCTGATCCAAGGGTAGAGCGTCCTTTGGAAGAGCACTCTTTGTTATATAATACAATCAAGGTGCTCTTTTGGGGCATATGAAGTTGAGTGTGAAATTGTGTGTTTCTTCTTTTATGTTTATCTTTAGGTCTCTTATCCTTGGAAGATTACAGATGTGGTAAAAACCTCTATATCTTCCAATAGCTCAATGACTTGCTCACAACACATATTGGCCCAACTTACCTGTTTTTGCTTGTGCACAAGTTGGAAGAAGATGGTATGGTTTTAGTTGACATAGTTTGTTTGTTCCAGACAAAACAACCACATTATCATTTTAGGGATTGTTTGACAAGTAGGGTCCTTCATGTCCTTGATCTTATATCCATTTGTGGACTTCCCTCTAACAACAAGACATTGATTTTTCCCTTCAAACTTTTGCTAAGACGACCATGCGGGGTATATATATATGAATTTCAATGAATGGCAACCAATTTGCATCCAACATCCGCTATGAGTGGTCTTTTTTCCACATCATTGGGCATCCTTGCAATGATTTCCCACTCAAGATTGTCAAATTTGTGCAAATTTTCTACAACACGGCAGTATCAACAAGTCCTCAATCCCATAGCAAGAAGTCCATTTTCCTCTTCTTGATGTAGTTATTCTAATAATACAAACCACACTCAAAAATTTTGATGTGTTTGTTCAAAATTTCTACTACTTCATGTCACCTGAACTCAATTCCCCTCTTGGGAGTATGTCCTATTAAGATTGAATATTTGATTCTTCTTGAAAATATCACTCATTACTCCACTTCCACAATTCTCCTTACTAAGCTCTTGATAAACAGGGAAATTCCACAAAATCCCCCAATTTTTGGTCATGGAAAGATGAAACAAAAAAAGTGAAAAAGTGAAAAAATAAAAAGATTTGAATCATGGAGTGGCATTGGTCTTTTTATAGTCTTGATAAAATGAGGTCTATCCTTTGTCTATCCTGATGGTTAGTGAAATATGATCACCCATTGCATGTGTAAGTTTGAGCATGAAATGGTCACCAACTGTCCTTTGGTGACATGTGCATCCTTTTGCACAGAAATCAGCAGAGTTTTTTATTGTCAAAAATTCATTGTGTCATATCATCCTACACAATTTTGTAAAGTTGGGCGTTCTTGTCACGGAGCGGTTTGTTTTATTTGCCGGTGTAATATCATTAGCTAGACATATTATCTAGATGTGGAAATTGGCTTAGTAATATTTTGAGGGATTTTATATATTATGGTATAAGTAGATCAGATAGAGAGGTCACTAAAAGAGTACTTTTACTTATAGGGCAAAAGCAAAAAACACATTCAAAACTTTAGAGCCAATTTTGGAGGCCTAAATGGATGAATTATGCCTTGAAAAATGATCAAATTTTATTCTTCCAAGAGGTTAAGTGTTGCCTTCTTGCCTCCCCATCCTCTTGTTTGTCTTGTAATATCTTTCCAATGGTATCTCATCCATGCTATTTTAAGCTTCCTACAAGAAGATTCCCTAAAGATTCACTCTAGTCAAACTTGTTTGACCAACCAAAGAAGACAAGGATTGACATGTCACCAATCAATGCAACTAATATAAGGGTGAAACTTGCTGACATGTCACTAATCTATGTATCTGATCCAAGGATAGAGCTCCCTTTGAATAGATCATCTTTGTTATATAATAAAGACAAGGAGCTCCTTTGAGACATCAAAGTATTGAAGGATGAAACCTTGTGTTTCTCTTGAGTTTCTTTTCTTGTGTTTTTCTTGTCCTTGAAACATTATAGGTGGTCATGTTTTTAGGCTCCATGGTGCAAAACTGAAATGGGTCCAACTATAAATAGCTTTGGTGTCCTTCTTGTTGTGTGGTCTTGTAAGCCCATTTCATTGAGGAACCTTGTTCCTCAATATTGTGGAGGTATAACTCAACCAAGTCATTATTCCTTGCATATGATGCTTCTTGACACCTTAATCCAATTATTTACCAAAACAAAAAAAAATTGAAACTAAAGAAAACTAGGGCCCCACTAAGGAAGTGGGTTGTGATAGGTTGAGGTTGTACATTCCTAGTTGTACATTTTGGCAATACAATATCCAATTTGGCAACAAGAGAAGAAATCACTATTTTGTTGTATTTTTCTTTATCTACAATGCAAAGTGGTCTTTGTTGAATGGTATCAATCTTATTGGTGTCAGCTCCTTCCCTTTTATGTAGCATGTTTGTAGGTTTTGTGAAGGTCATGACCAAGATGTGGCAACCAAGAAATCAAAGCACTCATCCACGTGCGTGGTTTTTTCTGAGTGTTTGTGTTTGCACATGGTTATTTCCAATTTGGTATGCAATTTCAAATCTCTCACAAATCAATCCAAAGTTTCATGTTCCTATATCTTTAGAATTTGCATTATTTTATTTTATAACTAAGTGATATAACTCTTCACAAAACTAATCTACTTCAATTTTGAAAATCTCTCTCTTGTGATGTTCAATACGTGGAATCTCCTAATTAATACACTCTTTAATTTTTCCATTATCTAGATTGGAATAACAAACTTTTGTTTGAGCTTGCTCTACTCAAAATTATCATCATAGCTTTTCCAATTGGCTCGAAGCCAAGAGAATGCATTTCCATCTCCATTCATCCAAAAGATTTGTAGCTTCAAATAAAATTCAAAATCAAACACAATATTCTCAATACACTTGGTAGATTCTTCCTTTCAAATACCTTCAACTTAAAAAATCAAATCTATTTGCTCTTCTTGTTGACTATAATGATCTCTCTTGCAACAATTGAGGAATATGTTTAATCTATTGTTACATAGCAATGATAATTTTAGGTATTATTACCATGACTATTACTTTTCCAAGTTATCTTATTGCAATTATCTAAGTTAAAAATAGATACAACACATCCACAACTTTTTGTAAGTTATAATCAAAAAGATCAGTGGTTCATTATGTAAGGTGATTGTGTCTAGAAACTCTACCCAAAGCATGAAATAATACTTTGGTAGTATATAAACACTAAAATTTTAATGAGTTGAGTGAAATGAATTTGGTGATCCATAGATTTCATCCATCCCATTACTACTTTGATACTAATGTAAAAAAATTAAAAAATAAGAGAATAGAATATTGCATTGGAATTCTCAAGTGAGTGAAACTAAAAATGCCTAACATAACCTTGGGTTTTGGTATCTATAATGAAGTAATAAAAAAATCTTGAGAAACTTCATTCTTGAAAACACTTTCTTGGAGTACAAGCCAAGCTAGTCATTAATTTGATATACAAGGTACACAATCTTTCTAAAGTACCTAGAAACTTTGCATCAAAAAATTTCCTCGATAATTTTAGAATATTTTTCAAATTCTTAGCTTTGTTTATTTTATTTTATTAATTTATTAGCCTCTACTAACTAGTATATTAAATGCATATTATCAAACTAACACTTTATCCAACAACATGTTGTTCACCCTTTCTACAACTCCATTATGTGTTGGACTATCTCTAGCATCACAATCAAGAAGAATTCCTTTCTATAATAAGAAAAGACAAAATTTCTCATTCTATACCTTCTATCTATTTTGAGTCATTTGACTCTTCTCCGAGTTTGCAACTCAATTATAACTCTAAACTTCTAGAATTTTGCAGCACTTCTTCCTTGCTCTTCATGAGATAGACAAAAAACATTTGACAATAATCATCTACAAAAGAAATGTAGTATGTTGCTCCACTTAGTGACTTTTTAGTCATGTATCCTCATAGATCTAAATGTTTGACATTTAGGACTTTTTAGCCATATATCCTCATACATCTTAAGTATGACATCTAGGAGCCAAAAACTTTGGTGAATGATTTCTTGGGAAAAAGAGCTTTGTGCACTTTTCCTTTTGGATATCCATTGCAAAACTCTAGTTATCCTTTAGGATCTAACTTTAGTCCCTCCATAATCTTTTGATGAGCATGGATGTTGGATTCTTATAGATGTCCTAACCGGAGGTGTCAAAGATGTACATCATTACGGTCTTTTGCAACTAATGCAATATCTGAATAGTAAGCTTCTAGCAACTTGAAGAGCTTGCCTTCTGCCTCTATGTACTAGAGAACCCATGCTTTTTCCTTTAGAGTACAATGTTTTCATTTACTCTCAAACAAGATATCTATCCCACGTTCAAGCAAGCTATGCACTGTTATTAAGTTTTTAGTATATTTAGGAACATAGAGAATGTTTTCTAAATACTTCTTACAAAGACTTGTATCAGTTCCTCCAATGAAAGCAATAAGAACTTGCAAATTCCTAACATTGGATTCAAAACCCTAGGCTCACAACTAACACTCTTGGGATAACTCTTTTTGGTAGTAAATGTGAGAGGTGACTCCGAAATCCAAGAACCATTCTAAACCATTTGATCACCTCAACATTTTTGCAAACAATTCACACTCCAACTCTTCAATTGAGTATCTTTCCTCATCACTTAGAGTGTTATTGTAGTCCTTGCATTGTATGTTGAGCTTGTACATTTGAATCCCTTGCCTGGAGGTGATCTCCTACCTATCTTCTTCATCTCTTGTTCTCTTCTCTCCTCTCCTCTCTCTCCTTACTTAGGACAAAGAGGTGCAATATAATCTCTTTCATGGCAAAAAAGCAAGCCTTGTTATGGACATCAACTTCTTTTCGAGATATATTTGATCTTCTATTTGGTCATGTCCTTGACCGTAAAGAAGCACTATATAATGCAGCATCCAACAACTCATTTGCATCTTGCTTCTTCTCTTTGACTTTTTTGTCTTTGCAAATGCTACTATGCTTTGCCATAAATTCCCATGTGACACACTCAATAGACAACAAGCAACAAGCAACACCTATAGAGCTACTTGAGTGGAATCATGGGTTTGAGGAAGAGTGTATAAAAGATGATTAATCTTATATTTCCCTCCAAATGGTAATTCATCATATGGGAGGTTCTTGAAGCTTTTCTTGACTCTTAGTAGGTGTTTGGTGAACTCATCACCCAAGTTCTCTTTGAGTCCTTCTATCACACCCAATGAAAATTGTGTGCCCACAACCTAAAAAGAATTGTTATTTTGCTCAAAATGAAGTTGAAGATCTACATTTTGTGATTTTGACTTTGGATGTTTCAAACATCCAAGCATTCAACTTTCCCAATCTCCCCAAACTAAACACTCCTAATCGCTCGCCGTAATATTCAACTCTCTCACTCTCATAGCTTTCAAAGATAATACACAATAGTTCATTCATGTAACATGATAGACATCCCAAGGCAAGCAGCCCAAAGACACTTAAAACCATATACAAAGTGCTAGGAATGACTTTTGTAGATAAAGTAACATTCAAAACCCAAGGAACACAAATATATGCACGAGGAGCGGGAAGTGTGCTTTGATAAGCACTATGGGTTGTTGCACTCCACATTACCCTAATAAGATTATCTAAACTAAAGAAAACTAAACATGAGATTAACTAAATCTACTAACCTAAAAAAATATTTGAAATATCTGAAATGAATCATTTATCTCAACCCGCTCATTCTTGGATTCAAGCTATTGGGTAATAGTAAGGTCAAGCTCTTTCAGCTCGCTCTAGAATTCGGTTTCCGTGGGAAGACGGTTTGGCTGCAGACATGAGTTCGAGATCAGCACCGTAAATTAGCGTGGCACTAAGTAACCAAGAGGTGCCAAGGGGCGTGAACTATATCACTAGTATCTGTCAGGCTCCATTTAAGTAAGCTATTGAATTTCGTCCGTCTAGTGGTTGTAAGCTTCATTGCAAGTACTCCCACAAATTTCTGAATGTCATCCCTAAACAGTGCTGAGGAGTCAGCTCTCAAAGCTCCAAATCCTTCTCAGTGTAATCTACGAAACTTATCCACTGAAATTTCCAATTCGTCGACAGGGCTTTCGGCATAAATTACAGGTACGCAAAGCAAACATCTCGCCTTTACATTTCTTATTAGATACGGCATTTGCACACTGAAGGTACTCGAACCCGTTGTTGAATTATCACAATAAAACTCCTCGATTCAACTAGATTTATACGACAACCTAGAATTGAAATGGAGTTAAATTTCAACATAGCAGGAACCCCTGTTGAAGTAGCTCGCAGCAAAAGGCCTTTTGACAGAGAACTAGTGCCTAAATTTTACCTGAACATACTTTAAGGGCGTTTCTGAAGAGCGAGCCCTCCGGAGGCTGCTCATTAGGTGCCATCGACGACACCAGCACCACCTTGAGAGCTTCACACTCCATACGGACAAATTCGTCAACCTCCACTGCATAAATCCGCTGCAACCAAGAGCGTCAAAATCTGCTACCCGGCAAACATATTCTGGATCCAACAATCTCACTGACCCGTCCGAATCCCGATCATTCATGGTCCATCTATCCATCAATCCGTCGGACAATGAAACATCGGAGCTTTCTTGTTCCCCTGAGCGTGTTTAGCAGATCCAAACTACTTTGCCCGGTCTTTAGCAGATCCGCTACCTTACAATCCGGAAATCCTATGCACAGTTTGTTGGTTTTCGCTTACTCGGAAACTTTCTGTGGCCAGTCAGAAGTCCAGCACCAGATCGTTCCTCGGCACACGCTTCTGCACTGATGCTTACCACGATGCTTCTCCCGAGTCCCACCCACATCCTTCTGAAGTGGCATTGGTCAAATCCGAAATTGGCTTCATGATTTGCATTCCTCCCATTTCTGCCAGCTTCTTTTACCATTTATCTCGTCGTCCGGGAGCAAGTAAGGAGTATTTGCCATAGTCTTCAGTAGAAACAGTTCATGGACTAGAGCATGATGTATCTGCTCGTTGTGACAAGAAGCATACTTGTTTAGACCATATTCTTCGATTGTCAATAGACAAGCATGCTCAAGGCCATTCCACATGTCAATATTTTTTTCCACTCTTGTGCTATTGACTAGCAGCATCCTTGCTCTTTTTCTCCTTGGAAAATATAAAACAGAGTTAAGCCCTTCTGAACGATGCTTTCTAACGCTCGCTTTCTGAATGATATCGCACACCTAATCGTATTATGCGCAGTCACCACTTTCCACCTTTCTGCTAATTCGAAATAAAAACTCTAGTTACTGTATGAAGTGTTTATTGTTTGGTATCATTACTATCAAATGGCATGAACACATCGTAAAATCAAGTTTTAGCATAAATTGGATGGATAATGTAACATTTCTTGAGAGTTTCAAAAATATCATGAACCCACGTAAATATTTGAAATTTGAAAATATATTAGAAAATATAAAACCTTTTGAGAGAGGTTCATAATGTAATAAACTCACGTCACTAAAAAAGTTACAAATTTATAACTATTGTTAAAGACCTATGTAAATTAGAAGGCATCTCTCGTTTTATATCCCATTAACTTCTTGCGAACCATCCGTAATCCTGTAACGTAACTGAAACCCCTAATCTGCAACTGCGATACAATCGAACGAACAGGAGAAATACGCGTCTGTCTCCTGGTTGACCTGATGACTCAGACGAAAAGCCATGTATGCGTTCACACACAAGAGTTGGAACCAAAGTTTAGGTCCTGAGTGACACGGTGAAGCCGCTGGCAACGACAATTTCGTTACTTTCAAGATGCGATGAGCTTTGTAAAGCTAGCGTCCAGCGGGTTACCCCTGTGCTGAAATTCTTGTCCCATCTCAAACATTGATGTGTGTATATTGCGTTTACGATAATCACTCATGATTATCCCTTCCAATCACTTCCAGAAGAATACTTGAACACGGATCGAGACTATAACCTTGGTGATCAATTTTGACGATCAATTTTGACAATCACGTTTATTTCGGTGAAGACTTTAAATATTGGATGGCATTCCTCATGTCATGAATGACAAATGTCTTCGTCAGCTTACTCATGGCAGCGCGTATCAAACGTACTATCCTCGAGCTCTTTTCTTGTCAAAAGCGGAGCAGTTGGCCTTGATTCTTTGTTTGCTTGAATCTTCCGCTCAACGCTGAAGCTTTCTATTCTATTTCTCAACTTGAACTACAACGTCATGCCACGAAGATGTGCTTGTCTACTGAATCTCATCTGTTGCGACTCATGCACGACTTGTCGTCGCGCTTGGATGCCATCAGCGATCGTAAATCATGGGATATTCATGAGTTCAACGTTCAGAGAAAGATCTGCAGTATCATTCATAGGTCGATGACCCTCATACGGAGCGCAAATATAATTTTCAAACGTATATCGCAACAGCTATATTCAACCAACAGCGAGAACGGAAGATACGCTTGAGGACAACTGTTCCCAGGAGAAAGATCACATGCTCTTTCCTGCAATTGCTGCAAAGCATTCAAAGAAATGTCGCTCGTTGCTCCGGAAGGTCAGATCCATAATATAAAAAGCACCAAACATTTCATAATTCGACGTCGCGTACATCTGGTCATCTGGTACTCTTCCGGCCAGACACATATATTATTTGTCACTTCGTCCGTACAAGAACACGTCAGGCATCTTGATCCATGTTCAAAATCAAGATTCATTATTTCTGGATTTCTCCCCTTCATCTCACAAGTTTTGTACGTCAAAATATCTCACAAGACTACAGACAACTCGAGGACTCGTGTCGGACTTCAAGTTATAGAAAGCTGAGAGAAGTAAGATTTGTGCTTAGTGTCAGCTATCCCTGTCCATTACTCATAATAATGTTTTCTTCGTGATCCAGAGTTGACCTTTCCACGGGGAAAGGAAGCAAACATAAGCGTGTACGTCCGTATTCGACCTCTCTCCAAAGAAGAATTGGCTGCAGGAGAAAAATGTGTTGTGACTGCAATGAGGGATGGAAAGATGGCACAGGTTTGTCTTTGAAATTTATCTTGGCTCATATCTCATGTATGTAAAATCTGTCAGTTTTCACAGTCCCGTTGAGCACGTCGACCGAGTCAAAGACCTTCGTCCACCCTGCTCGTGACCATTTGTAATAGATGAACCAGTGAATCTGGTGATAGTACAGTGATTCGGAGTTCGCGATCTTCAGGTTGTAGAAGAAGGAGCAGGGTACAAGCTTACCACCAGGACATTTAAGGTACCTTTCAGACTCTAGCTATTGACCGACCGATTGCATTTCTAGCGGGAAGGATATTCCTTCCTCCGACCATACGTAAGTTATATCTGAATTGTGAATGCCACATTCACAATTCAGATATAATTATACCTAACTGCCCAATTATATGTAACTGCCGCATAAATTCTGAATGCCTTAACTGCTTCGGTATGTATAGCACTGTGATGGCATTCATTCTGCTTCCGAAGACTTAAAGTGACCGATACATGCTTCCAGTTTGATGGATGTTTAGGTCCAACAGCAGATCAAGATCAGGTCATGAACAGACTCAAAGTAAAGAGAATGTTAGACTCTGTTCTCGAAGGTTATTCCTCCACAATCATGGCCTGTGGACAGACAGGGTCTGGAAAAACGTATACCATGTCTGGAAGAGACGAGGTATTTTGTTACATTACATATATATAACCACTTGATTTTCGAAAACCACTTTGGATCGATCGCTTGTGCGTCAAATTTGTCAGATTAGACGTTTAAAACTTTTCAATGTAGGTCCAGTGTCTAGTTTTGCCAGCGAGTTACTTGCTCACATGCAGTTACTCCCTCACTCCTCCTTAGCTAGAAATTCCTCTTCCACTTAGGAGGCAGCTTTTATGTAAAATCATGGTAAACCACGGTGCATCCTTTTTGTAGGTTTGGTCGCGCTACATTCAAGGTCGTCGTCCAATAAAGGATGAAAGGGACTTCCCTTCCATGAGTTGATGTAATCGCAAAAGCACAATTGTGACTGGGGCCTTGAACTTAATTCTACAGTTACTGCAATGTTCGAAACTAGTATACCAACCAACGAGACCAATAGTTTTGAAATAATGTGGGACTAAGAACGGCAGATCTTTCTCACGTGAAGGAAGATGACACAAAAACTTTGCATTCTACTAATTTGGTAATACATCATCATCAGGGTATACATAAAAGCAATACGCAAGGGAAGTTTGAACGGAAAGAGGACGGCTTGATTGCTCGTTCCGTCACATATTTATTCAACGCCATGGACAAACGTACTGCAAATTCTGATCAAGAAAAGCTTTTCACCATGAGAGCTTCGTATTATGAGGTCTATAATGAACAGGTATTACGTTCCTCGAGCTCTTATGAACTAGAAAGAAGGCTCTCATGAACTTGGATATCGAAGTTTGGTGCATGTCGTAACGGGCCCCTAAATCATATTCTACTCTATGGACTTGTGATGTATAATAGTTTTGTCATCTCCATATTTTATAATCGTCTTCCGATCAGTATCATTTCTAACTAGAAACCACGTTTTACGTGAACTGACTACAACGAGGTAAGTTTCAGTATACCGGGGATTACCTCAATAAACAATCAGTGGAATTCGACCACCGGAAATATGGAATTGTGCCTTAGGACTACTTACAGTCATTTGCTTCTAGCTTTTGATTGATGGAAAAATACTCTTTTTTCACGTTTCAAAACTAAATCGGTTCGAAGTACCGATCACAGGTGACTTTTAATCCCATGATTTACGCTAAAAGATACCTCATAGTTCATTCACAGGTGAATGATCTCTTGAGATTGGATGCCTCTCCGAGAGATGTGAAGTGGAGTACAAAAGATGGGTTTTATGTAGACAATCTGCTTCTTGTTGACTGTGAGACCCTGGACGATGTTTTTGCCGTGCTGGATGAAGGGTCGAAAAACAGGAAAGTAAGCAATCATATTTTGAGCTGTTCTTCGGTGTACCTTCTAGCCCATTTGGGGATGAGGAGAAAGTTCAAGACTCGTACCTCGGAAGAATTGCCCTTCACGATAGTTTTGTTCTCCAAGTGCGGCTCGTATATGCACATATGTAATTTCTTCATGTTTTGGCAGGTGGGATCACATGAAATGAACAAAGATAGTAGCAGGAGCCATTGCATAATGACTCTTCATATAGACTCAAATTTATGGATTGGTGATAGCGCTCCGATAACGAGATATGGTAGGATGTTATTCGTTGATCTAGCGGGGAGTGAACGACTCAAAAAGAGCAAAAGCTCTGGAGATATGCTCAGGGAAACGGGCAATATAAACAGATCTCTCTTCACACTTGGAAAGGTAAGTTGGCTTACACGCTATACTTTCACAGCCGAGTTCTACTTTGGAGCAAAGTAAGTGTTATTATGATGCCATCATGAAGTATTCGAAATAGTCGGATCCACCTCCAGTTGACCAACACATGGAAAAATCTTGTCTACTCCCAGGTTATATCCGCTCTAAGTGAAGGAAAGAGAGGCGATGGTATGGTTCCGTACAGGTACTTGAAATAATGTTCTCACAGTATTGATATAGTTGAATTCTGTGTTCTGTGATGTGTTTGAACTGCATGCATAAAACAGTCAAATGAAGAGAAAGAAGAGATCACAAGCTCCAGTTTGAAAGTCACGGAGTTCAAACTGTCTTTTGGTACGATCCGTTTCTCGACGTCCTTTCTTGACGTCTCGAGTCCTTCGAATCCCACAGCTATCTAAACTAGATTAAAAACCCACATGAACCCTTTCTGTTGTTTCCTCCCATACAGTATTAAATACAATCTCTAATTCCATTGTTGAATTTCAAATAATCCTCATCTATATAGGGATCCACTTACATAAACGAGGAAGTGCAGAACTGAAGGCATCCACGGTAATTAGTATATACTGATATGGATTATGACTAATTAAATGAAGCATAATCCGAGAAGTGCATAGATAAGTGTGAGCTCTAGATAATAGCTGTCTACGTTAGAAGACTTTTGGATAGAGAGCAACACTTGGTCATCGCCAGACACAAACACTTCGAACAAGTCACGATTGATTTGCTTCTCCATACTCTTGATTATCTAGTCTTGTAATTATATCCTACTAAACCCTTTATCTCCAGTAACCAGCGCTAGAGCTCCGGACTAGGCTAAAGGATGGTACTGGATCCTCTTGCTATATCGCACGTGCCTTATCGTATATTATACGTCGACGAAAGTCTTTATGAAAATGACACCAATGATGTGGTATTCAGAGAAAGTCTCTTGACCAAATTAATGATGGAGAGCCTAGGCGGCAATAGTTTGGCGCTCATTATCGCCTGCGTGTCTCCAGCAGCATCAGCCCTCGAACAAACGCTAAGCACATTGCACTATGGTACATGTGCTAAGAACATCATCAATGCACCTTCCGTAAATATGGACGCAAGAGATAAGGTAAGATATATGATATCTGAGTGTTTCTCCATCCAAAATATATTGGGTCTCACTGTTGGGCAAGAGACGAGCTATTCAAGGATAGAGATACTTGTAACAAAATAACTTTATTCCAGTTTAGAACATCTCAAACTAGCCTAATTGATCGAACTATAGGGTAATTTCATTTGAATCTCCGGGAACATGTTTGATTATCACTTCAGAACTCTTGGTTACTATCGGTTATTCAGTAATCTCTTAAGCTCTGTAAACAGCGTATCTACTGGATCTCTCTTTCATCCTCGGTGCTGGGCACAGAACCTGTCACAGCTATCTTGAAGTGAGGGCTGCTAATAGGGGACGTTCCTCCGTAGGCCCTGAACAGTTGTTCAGAGTTTAAGTTAGAATTTCGAATATAATTTGATCTAGACCAGACCAGTTGCGGTCACGCTTTGTAGCACTCGAAAGCCCACCACTCGCTTCCAGAGACGGGGGTGTAAAATAAAACGCAAAGACCATACACAAGCGAGTATTGCTCTGTTTTCTTCTAGTATATTGTTGCAATTGAAGTTATCTTTAACATTGATCTTCACCGTTGTCTTCAGAGTGAGATTCTGAAGATTGACTACATAAATTAGACAGTCGACGTCTTCTCGAAGGCTTTGGAAAAGCGTTTGAATTGAAACGTACGCATTTGTCTAGATCTAAACTCTCTCTAACAATTTGTTCAGATCTTTGTAGTACACAATCTATTTTGGCAGGATTATGTTAAAGTGAACCAGAAATATTATAAGCAGAGAGGATAAGTGCGACGGTCATTTTAATATCCGGAAAAAGAAAACTGCGATAAGCTTTGAAAATTCCAATTTGGACAAGTTCAAATTTGTACCTCATCTGAACGTTTGTCTTCACATCTGGAAGGAGAGGGTGAGAGACCTCTCCAGAAAATTTGAACTCACCAATCTAGAAGAGAGTGAGTGACGTTCAGACGTTACCCATTCCACTTTGTTTTGTTTGTCCCTGCCCCAGATAAATTTATTATCTTATTCATACCTTGATCATCCCTCGGCATCTACACTTCCATTGAGAGTGCAAGGGACATGGACAAGAGACATAAATTGTCTGGACTATGGACAAACACGCAAAATAGAATGGAGTATAGAGAGCTTAAATTTTCCAAAACTTGCCCATTTAGACTCTGCTGGGCCCTGTCGATATCAGAACAGTGTCTTAAATTCATGTCAGAATAGTGCCCTATTTTGCATGGACGGCCACTCACCTCTCTTCCCGCTAAGAGGCTCTGATTCTGTTCAAACCATTATAGTCACTTCGTTTCTTTGGTTCACTCTTCAATTTACTTATTTTCTATCGATTTTCTTAAAGAATCACTCAAATCTGACAAATTACATTTGTATCCCAATGGAAATGTTAAGGAGAATGCTAAATTTGACCAAACTTTAAAATCTACATACCAGAACCTGAACAGGTTTGCACATATAAGACCATCAAATTTGGATCCAACGTTCAGAATGTGATGCTCAGATATTTGCAAAACCCCTCATAACGGTGGTTTATAGTGTCCACTTCTAACCATCTGGAAGGGCCCTTTATCTCTTTCAGATATTCTCACAAGAGTGATAAGAGCAAGGGAGATGTGTAATCACGTCAGACCAAACGAAGACAGGATAAAAGAAGTGGCGTTTGTTACTGAAATTCAGTTTTAATGCATCATCCGTTCTGTTTCACTATAGTAGATCGAAGACGAAGTTAACTCATGATATGCAAACCAACCTTCCTCCCACGGTCAAGACTAGATCTAAACATAGCTTCAATTTTAACACTGAGAACTTGAATTCTTTTTACGTGAAGTCGTCCTATAGGTATCCATTAAAACTAGACTATCGTGTACATTTGAGTTTCAGGACTGAACATCTGAAGTTCAGATGCTATCAGAATCCCTCCAGCGCTTAAAGCACTTTCAGCACCCTCTCACTTGACGAAAGCTGGGCCAGGCATTATAGTCAATCTAATACGTTATCCTGGACCTGATGTAATGGACTCAGGAATACTCCGGTACTTGGAAAGAATAAAGATACCTATTGATTTGTTGGAACTGCTGTCGTGATATACTTGATAGTCTTTTCTGCATCAGTGCTTTTTGTCCTCACCATGGAGACGTCAGTATAATTAATGTAACCAACAATCTGCTGCAAAACTTTGGATCTTGGTCTTAAGGTGGTTGTAGAGCTGGAAATGGAAATCGCTAGACTCAAGAAGGAGAACTCCTTGCTGCGATCGAAACTTGGCATCACCATGGATGAGGAAATTATTTCCAGCGAGCCTGCTCCTCGGTGTACGTTAACCAAGCGAATCAAATCTCCTCGAAAATCTTCCAACGGGAACTACGAGTCCAAGACTGCCGGGTCGACGAGAAACGATTTAGGCAATCTTTCCCTGGAGAAGCAGTTGAAGGGGCTGGAAAAATTGTTCGCAAAAGACGGAAAACTGTATCAGGTACGCCACTGACAGATTATGAAGAAATCGTAGCTCTGGTTCGTAGAACTGACATCTTATCATCACAACCTGCTGCTTGAGCCTAGTTGAATTCTCTAGATAATCGATGTGGTGTAAGGATAGATGGATCTCTGTCCCCCTTAATTACGTCGTGTCTCAGAAATAAACCAACTCTTCCCAACATTGCGACACACCACAGTCTTAGCTGAGATAGTCTCAGCTTATTCGGAGTGGCTGACTTGCACAAAGATCGTGGAGGGATGCGTTGTAATTTGCTCAAAGACGGGCAAACTCACCGCTCGCATCTTACAACCATTAGATTGTAAATTGATACTGGTAGTTCGTATCCCACGAGAAACAATGAGGACGTACTAAGAAGAAACGTTAACCCCTTATACTCATTCGTCAAAGAAATTTGAGTTTTTTGTGCTGTTGGCTTCACAATGTCTATTTGCATATTAGGAGATGAAGGTTTTCTAAACACTAAGTACAACTGTTCACTTGATAGGGCGGGTCAGTACTTCCACTAACCCGCCATTTGAAGACGTACTTGAATCCACTGTTCCATTTTACGTGAACTCGACAATACTTAAAGGTTCATGAAGACATATGCTAGTGGGGATCGAACACTGGGTTGTGGATAGTAGACCATGCATCTCGCTAGAAGATCTTGTGCTAGTCTCTAAGTACTTACTCTTTGGAAAGCCAAGATCAATCTGTAAGTGACTACTGCTGGTGGGCATGTATCACAGGATTCATCTTATCAGTCAGTCAACTTATCAATGACAGAGAGATCAATGTTGGATGGATTTGAGCGAAACACAAACCGTAGTATCCCTTCTGTCCAAACAAGTGGAACTTTCTCTGATAATGCCTGGTCACAAGTGGGTTCCGAGAGGACAAGGAGTGAAGAAGACTCATGGATTAATAGTATAAGGAGTAGTATTAATAATAATAATGGCCTCTTAGGAGCATATCGTGGAATAGGCAGAAGCAAGCCTAAAGGCCAGCACATCAGCAGAAAGAACAGAGTCTCCGTAGATCATCTTAGTTCGCGCATGCGCAAGACAAAAAGCACTTGCAAGTATGGAATCAGAGGTGACGATGACTTCCAAGGAAGCATAACAGTTAACAAGAACGCTTTCCAACGACTTTTAAATTTGAGAACACCTGTGGGGGACCCAGAGGAAGACTTTTATCAACACTAGACAACAATGAAGAATCAAGATTTAAGCTTTCTGGAGAAAGTTCCAAATTTTCTCATTTTATCGACTGGCGCTTATAGGTGAGCAAAGTTCTGCTCGTCAGATGTTCTGACAAATGCTATATCATCAAGTTCTTAGTTAATAAACTCATCGAATCTCATGACTATGGACTATGAGAGAGATGTCTATCAATCTCTAAGTGGATTATATGTAGCACAGCACCTTGAGATGTTGAGGGTGTAGCATATGCTTTCTCCGATGCTCTGTGGTTACTTAGCATTTCTACAACTTGTAGCACCTGTTCTGTACAAGTGCTAGAAACTTCAAGTGATTGATCCTTTCAGGGTTTGCAGGAGCAAAGCCTAAGGAAGGGGTAATACGTGGACACAAGCTTAGGTGCTTATGGAACGAGTTCTAGGATATGAAACCGGAGATCAAACATGACTTCAAAACACTATAAGTGTGATTGAGATAGGGAGAAAACAGACTATAATATTACTACATGCTACTTCATGACTGACTGGTCATCAACATCCTCCAACTTTTAGCGGCCTTTGAGCAATGTCATTAGAACTTTACCCCCTATGTCTTTCCCTTGTTCGGCTTGATGGGATCTTCCCCTCCTTGTTATCACACGCGGTCGCCTTCGCGTTCTACCTGGCTTATAAGGGGAGATTCACTGCTGTAGAATTTCACGATCTCCGGGCAAAGTTGTTGGTTAGAAGCGTTTGACAGCCAAGCTGGTAACAGCAGACAAGTTAGGAGTTTGCTCACTGCTTGCTTAGCCCTTCTTTGAGGTCCGAAATTTCTAATATCGTCAATCTATTACTTCGTCACAAAGTCATGTCATGGCGATTCCGACATCTTGACTCATTGGCTGGTTTAAACTAGTTCCACCTCGTGTAGAGCCTTGCTCGGTATATTTTGGAGATCATTCCACTGTGATATGATTGACTTGGTACTGATACTCATTTTCTTTCCGTGTGCTGTACAGAAATTCTCAACATTTTTCTTTGGTCAGAGGCGGTAAGAGGCAATGGTAGAACCTTACATGACCACCGGGTAAGGAGTTGTTACCTCAGTTCACTTTGAGGCATGATGTTTGCGTGTGAACACATCGTGTAACTATCGAGACTGTCCGTACATTCTTAGAATTTTGCACATTCCGCTTTAGACCGGCTTGCGTCCAGGTACAATTCAATGTTTACGTCTCCCTTTCGCAGGCTACTCATTCGCTTCGACGCAAGCGGAATCCTGTGGCGTAGGAATTGATCTTCTACCAGGACATGCGGTGCTGAAGAGCTCAAACTGAAAGTTGCAAAGATTTCTGCCCGTGGAAGGGCAGAAACCTGGTTGACGCGAAACGGGCGCAACAACACCTGCTACGGATCCAATCGAGTGACAACTGTCGAAGGTAGTGTACCCCGACTCGTGCAGTGTAGAACATCAACTTCTTTTCACTAGGTGTTACACTATGTGTGTTTGACACTATCATGTTTAAAGCTAAACGACTCTGTCATAAACAAACTTCACACACAGGTTCCACATTCTCATTTCACATGTTCTCGAGCAATGGCAAAATCCTGACGTTTCACGTCTTTTCTTATGACGGAAGACTCTGGTCATCTACTAGTCACTATCGGACATGTCACTTTGTGCATCTATACGTCTAAGCTCTTCTTCCCCTAGCCACCAATGTTGTTGTGTATAAAAATGGGATCAAACTATCTAAGACAGTGCGTGACAGCACAAAAGGAGTAACGGTGCTTGCGTAAATAATTCAGCTCTACCTGCCCGTCTGTCTCCACTGCCTAACAATATTGTTGCCGCTCCCGCCAGCTGTGACATGTATACTAAGCTCGCAACATTTGCCCTATGGTTGCCAGTTTTGAGCCTCGATCCTTGTTGACAACAAGTGACGTTGTCTGGTTCTTTGCTCTCATCACGAGCGTTGACTAGGATAGCAAACCTTTTGGGGAACTGTCGGGTACTTCAAGATAACTTGAAGATACGTGTTCTCCCCCGGCATCCCCATGAGATAGTTCGTATCTTTCTGCTAGGTTCTCTTAAACCTGTCGGAAAGCCCAACTGAGAACATTCTAAACAAAGCTTTGGCGCAGGTCAGAATTTTCAGTCAGAACGACTGAGGGTGGCTGGTGACGACCCCCTTTCGACTGCACACGTAGCTTGTCCCAATGCTTATAAAGGAAACTTTCACCGAGGAGAAACATTCGCATGATAAGGGCATTTATTAGACCACTACTACATAACTCCATCATAGTCACATCCTAAGATCTAAACCTAAGTACAATATCTCGGGACAAAGTCCGTATGACTTGACTAATCTTGCAGACAAGGCTGCTCTTGATATGTAAAAAGCTGCGAGACGGGTGGCTCGCATTGTGAACTTTGTTCACCATGAATGAAGGATATTGATGACTGACAGTTGGCCGAAAAAGACTGTGAAACCCCACCTCCTTGGGGATCACACATTTTATCCTGATTTATTAACAAACCTTGGCCGCCAATGTGCAATTCTCCATTCGGCCTATCTCTGTCCTGCTTTCCAAACAAACTGTCCATACTTGATTGGCAGATAGGAGTCATGCTATACGGGAAAAGGTGAGTGGTACGATGGCTATGAAGGCCACTTGTTGTAGGTGAAGAACCATCTAGGCGAGACATACGAGACATTAAGAAGGGTTGCGACGATGAGATCGACGGTGATAAAGGAGGGGTAGGGCCCTGGATCAACACCACCTGATTCATAAGTCTTGCTCCTTGATCGGCAGTTGGTAGTTTATGGGCAAACATAACAACTTCTTTCTCCTCTCCATAAACTTCCCCTAGCTCAGCTTCTCCAGCATTGTCTGATGATAAATCTTGTTCGACACAACCTTCTAATTCCTCCTGTTCTTGCTCTCGTGCAACTTTTCTAAGCGCTTTCTCAAGTTTTGTTAATTCCTTCGCCTCCCCTTCTAACTCCAACTCGAGCTCCTGAATTCGCTTTTTCCTCCCCTCCTTGCACTTCTCAAGCTTAGCCCTCCGTAACTCTAGTTGCTCAGCTCTCTCCTTCTTCTTCGCAGCTTTGTCATTTGAGGATATTACTGAGTCTTCTTTAGCCAAACGGCCACCGTTCTCAGTTGACTTTCCTGTTCCCTTGTGTTCCTTGCAGATATGTGCGCGCAGTTTATACTCTTGACAGTATCGTTTTTCACAACCCGCATGAGGACATTCGTGGTACTCTCCCGTATGGGTCTTCATATGCGACCGCAAGTTGAAGTCCAGAGAGAAGGCCTGACCATGACGATTACAGCAAGACATTATTTAATGGGCGACTTGCTACCAGAAACGATACTCCTCTTGTCCGAGCAACAACTGAAGCATGATGGCGCAATTGGTAACAAGGAGGTGAAACCAAAGACGACAGTGGAAGGAATAGTTCATGATCCCCGAAATCACTATCCCGTGGGAGTTAAAAGGGGCAGAACTCATTGGGAGAGAATGTAACGCTAAACGATGGAGATAGTAGATAGTGGTAACCCAAAGTTCTCTGTGGAATCTCTAGTTGCTGGATGACGACAAAAACTACCAAAGAAAAGACACTCACCTTCCCACAACCTTCGTAAACGCAAATAAATGGTTTCTCGCCTGTATGTATGAGGAAATGTCTCTTTAACTTCGACCTCTCCGAAAATCTCTGTAAGTTGAAAACTTCAAACAGGCACTTAGTTTCCACAAAAGGTGTTGCAACCATCCCTCGAGTACGAAGCATAATCCAACACTAATTCGAGGTAAATCTCCTTCGGATAGATAAACGTACGCTAAAGCTAGTCTACATTGATAATGGTCAACGGTCCCTTTGACAGTCGGTTCAAAGATTGATACAATGTTGTAAAACTGAACTCGTATCCTTAGACCATGACAAGTAGTCGTTCAATTCACGATGTCCAAGTGAGTGACATTGAGAAGAGGCTAATGTACCTTTGTGCATCCTTCGTAATGGCAAACATAAGGTCGATCCCCGTGAACTCGACCGTGATTATATAAAGCAACTGCGTCGACAAAACTCTTCTCACAACCCTCGACGTTGCAAAGAAAGATCTCACCTGTGAAAATACCAAACGTTAAAACAACCCGTCCAGAACGACCAATCAAATTTCACCATAACAAAGACATGTCCTCAACTTCCCGCATGCTAGGTGATATCCAATCCCCGCACTGGGAAGTTGTCTCAGCCCCTTTTGCTGACGTGAGGGCAGTACCCCTAAACCCCATGACGGCAGTACAGGGCAGTGTTCGATCTTGCCTCTGAACGTCCTACTGGCGATAAAATTTGAGAAATAGAGCACCTAACGTTTCACACCCTATTTCCAAACGCTTCCAACGACTGATACTTTAAGGTTTTGACCGGATCAATCGACTCAAGTTGTTTGCCGACAATAGAGTGGGGCCAGCAACGCTTAGCAAGACGTATGAACTGATGAAAAGAACCCGTACTTCCGACTGTTCACCTCTAGAGGATCGAGCGGGATCTGCACGTTGTCATGGTTTTGCATCCTCTCAGATCAGACATGCAACAGAGAAGCTAACAGTTTTGGCTGACTTACACCTGAAAACTTGATACTGATACAAATAGACCATGGGTAGACGTTACGATCCTGTGAGAGTGCGTAAGTCTGCTTGTATGACTATCGTGAGGTCAGGTAGGAGTTCACACATAGATCCCCGACGTGAAATCTCTGGCATGAAATCTGCTTGTCGTAGAAAATGAGGTCTAAGCCGCTACAGGGCCCTAGCTGGTTTTGGGTGTACTCTGAACTTTATCCTGCAAATATGCAGCAGTGTGGACCTCAGGTCTTGTGCCATGATCTTTGAATGATCAGGGGCACAAGCCTGTTTGCTTTCTTGAGGATCACAAAGAAAGCAAACAGGCTCTACTGCTAGTCGTGTCCAAAGTTCGATAGAAATGGGGGCCGCAAGTAAGGAGCTTACTCTGTCGGCCCCGTCGCTTTCCTCGTACGTTCGGCTTCCATTCCTTGTCAATAGCTTCCTTCCCTGCAAGACAGATCTGAATTATCAACTCTCTGATGAAAGAAGTTGAAAGGTCACAGGGCTAAAGCTTTCTGTAAAAGACTGCTTTGAAACTTCCAAAGTCGACTTCAAAAAAGCTGAGGCCATGGGTTGCCTGACAGCGAAGAACGTGTTCCAAGCTGGCAGCAAAGTCTTGCTGAAGCTGAAGATTCACGCCGACACTGATCTGGTGGTAGAGAACTAAACTGATTGAGGAGAACAAGAGATATCTGCAGACGTGGTATACCGTAAGGTGGGTTCTGTTTATTTCGAAGTAAAAGAGCGTTCTCGCGGGCACAGAGCTAAACGGCATGGTCATATGCAAGCCACCACAGAAGACCAACACACCAAGTACAGATACTTTGAAATGACATTGACCACCGGCGTGTAGCTGTTGAATTGGCTTACTTGTAGCTATCACATCAGGTTTAAAGTCAGATCCATCGATCTTCTGGATATGACGACACCAACCTTTTCCGGATGTCTCAGAGCCTGACTGATGTTGTGCGTTCGGTCCGCAAACTTTAGAAATACTTCGAACTCGGGTGCGCTTGCGCTTGTCGCAGTTGTCATCAGACTCGTCCCCTGCAATGGCACATCTGGAATCAGTTCCTTCCTTCTCCGAGCTGACGATTGAACCACTCCCTGTCCATAGTGCAAACAAATTTCATGATAACAACTTGAAACAGTGCAGTCTTCATCATAAACAGTGGCAACCGATAAAAGAACGAGCACGCAAAAAGGCAAGCAAGGAACTAACAAGAATTTCTTTTCCTAAACAATAATAACTAGCAAAAAAGAAGTAATTTTACCTGGAAAGCGTCTTTTCATTCCCCGATTCGCTCGAACTGCACGGGGTTCTTCCAGACGCGGTGTGACAGGCTGTACTCCCAGTCTCTTTCTAGTGCTTGATCTTGTCACTTTTCCCTCAAAATTGCCCGAACCTTCTTGCTTACAGCTTTCACAAAGTTCATTTCTTCTTGGCTCCTCTCTGACTCCACAACCCCTGCATCTTTCACGGCCACCTCCAGTGTGACTCCTAGGTCCACTTTCACCAGAAACCGCACCTTCATCAACCTTAACAATCAATCTTTTCTCTCCTCTAAATTCTCCCCCATTCCTTGTCCTCTTCTCCTCAATAGTCTTCTCTATTACAGCTCCAAATAGTGGCTGCCCTGGTTTATTTTGTGACAAACCATGGTCCTCCATCTTACAGACTGCTAACTCCTTTTCAACCGTAGACAAGGTTTGTCCACTTTCCGGATAGTTCATAACTGTAGCCATCAATGACCTCTGATGAATCCTTTACAAGTAAATGTGCTTCGTGGCAGATCTTGTTTGCTGAAGACTAAGTAAGGGTCATATACGCGCACACCGCATGCTACTTAGTTCCAGGGCAGGTTTTGTGATAGTCCATAAATTTTCCGTTCCAATGCAAACCATTCAGCAGACTCTTGCTGTCGATTATGTCATGCATCTGACTTCAAACTCCCTCTCAGCTGAAAGACACGAAATCACTGTGTCTATGAAAGAAGTCCCAAATGGACTTTGTCCCGACAAACTGGTTACAACCAGGTTCACTGTACCTGCATCTGCACCAAACTCAATATCAGTTGCATAGACCCGGATGAAGTGAACTTGGCCTCAGATTGGCCCGTCGCAGGTGCAAAGATAAGAATGGTAGAATGAAAGGCGTGGGCATATTCTACTTACGAGAAGAAGAAGCAACGACTTCTCTGAGAATGAAAAATCGCTCCTCCACAAAACTCTCACTACGAGGTAGACTCGAAAGAGCAGTAAAATATCTCGGTGCAAACTGAAACTTCAAGGTTAACACAATCTACAGTGGGCACTCAAGCTATATAGCTGTGTTACCCTCCCCGGAAGCATTGTTCCCCTTTTCTCTTCCCTAGGCACTTATCCAAGTAGATAGCACCCTCGAACCATGGCTCTATGATCGAAAGATCTGGCAGGTACCATTTCATGAATGGTACCAAGTCACCATGAACTAGTCTCCAGCCTCCAGCATCTTACACAATCTGCTAGAGGCAGTTACAAGACGAGAACTCTTCTGCCATACCAGGGGTGTGGGGGAAAGAGGGGGACGGGTACCGAAACAAACGAACCTGAAGAGGAGATGAGAGGCACGAGATTGCAAGCTAAATTTTCATGTGATGTGAAATGTGCATCCTATTTACCTCTACTCACTAGGTCAACGTGGTGATTTAAAACCGAGGCATCTCCAACTCAAACTGAAGTATGAATGAAATTCAAACTGAAATTGCCGTCGCCACTCGTATCTGACTAGGTCAAAGGAAGTACACCCTGTTCAGTTTGAGTAGATGAGCCCTGTAGAGCTTCACAGAACGAAAACCTTCGGGATGTATTTTGGATCAGTAACAGAGTTGGACCGTGAGCAGTAGACGATAGAGGCCTAAGCTCATGCTCCTGCCCACGAGGTGAAGTTAGAGATGTAGAAGCACCTGAAAGATCATTAAGAACTATTTCAAATTACAATGAGCTGTTACCTTCGACTGATACCAATCCATGATCACAACATAAGGTGTGGATGGAAACATATATTATGAGAGAAACAATGGCGGATCAACTTGAACGCTTTCCTATTACCATCAGTGATTAATCTATCCTGAAAGAATCCAAGAATCTACAGTTCTCTCCTACTAAGTCATGCTGGTGTGCATGACTTAGTAGGGGAGGATTGTGTGTAGGGAGCCCGATTTCTGTGTCTAAAATATTAGCTCATTTTCGGCGAAAACCCTATGATCATCGACTGGAGTCGGATATGTCCTACTCTCCAAATAAGGCAGTGTGAAATGGTTTGATCGCATCCTTACCACGCACATCCTTCATGGATGTCAAAGGTGACAGGGAAAATCGTAGGTAAGGATGCCTAAGCGGATGGCATTGGAAGTGATAGACAGACTGATATGGCTACTGCAAAAGAAAACCTTGTATTGAAATGACTGAGAGAGACCACATGATGACGGAAATGATGTAGGTGCTGCCTCGATTGGACAAGCAAGAAAATGCCTCGCGCCATTCGCTTTTTAGCGAATGGCGCGAAGATAAATCCTAAAAATCCTCCTCGGTTGGATAAGATTTTCCTCATAACATCAACTTGCTGGAGCATTCGTGGAGTAAATCCTTCAAAATAAGCAAGTTTGACCATAAGCTGCAGAACATTTGAACTGAGGCTGTAGCATTCCGCATGTAGCGATAAGAGGTTACCGTGCATGCTTGATTTAACTCAACGGGTAGGGAAATATGTCCCTTCCTCAAGACAATTGTTTGCTCGGCGATCTTCGGAGCACTTTTCCCCTGAAATAATCTTTCAAGCGTTGGTGTCAGATCAACACCCCTGACTTCCAGAAGCTACAAAGATGAACTATTGAAGTCAGAGCGAAAGATTGATCAGCGGACTAAGATCCACACGAAAAGAGTTTTTTAATTTACTTTGAACACGGCAGATGGAAAATCTCTGGTAGAAGAGACGGTGGTGAACTTGGATGAGAACTTTCAGCACAGACTATAACATGAGAGTGTATCCCACAGTGGGCCAATGTAACTTCAACGAGAACAGCAAACTGATCTCTCCCAGATAGACTCAAAACGGTACGCTGTAACCAACGCATTCGGTGACACCTAGACAATCAACCCCCCAGGAGGAACGTCTGACAAAAAGCTGCTTATGGGTTTCGACGTTGATGTCGGGAACTGCACCCGACGTAAGGATCCTCAAGATGTATTCTGCTAGAGAACGTCGGCAAAGTGCTAAGGAGATGGTACACGTTTACTTTCTTAACGATGCACCCTGCTCATGGGCTACAGGTGTGCATATGTCGCTTCGCTGAGATTTGACACTCGCAGAACTGAAGTCCACATGCTTAGAGGACGGGGATCGGAACTTATAACAATTTCATCTTCGTATCAGCATTGTGATTTAATGGCGTCATTTACTAGATCCCACTTTGCTGAACCCAACCAGAACATCAGGTGCCTGTGGCGAGCATCCACTTCGTTTCCATATGAATGTATGGACACTCAAAGCCCATGGACTACTGTCCACACAGAGTAATCTCCTTACATGGGCTTAAAATTTGTAATAACTGGGGACGAAGTAGAGAGGTGACATTCTGTGACGACTACTGCGATTAGAAGGCCCTGAAAGAATGGGAGCGTGATAAAACATGTATGATTTCTAACAGGCATATAATGACTCACCTTCCAGTTTAGTCGACAAGAGCAGCCCACAACTGCAAAATTCTTCCTTGTACAAGCTCTGCCCAGTAGTAGGAGCTCATTTCCAACTGTCGAGGTCTGTGACGAGAAAAGGCGTCTTGCGTAAGAGACTGATTCAAATCAGCAACTCTCTTCTTGACCAGCTCGCATGGTTGTACTCTACCCCTACTTTCAAATTTCAAGAGCACTCACAGGGGATAGGATCCTGCACAAGTCCCTGTGTCTTTCATAAACCCAGAAACCGTTCTTAGTCCGTGCGTGTTGTCTTACCCTCAACCATGCTTCTACCCAAAAATCCACAGTTCACTCTCGCAAACGTTTCCTTTTTAGAAGATAGAGGAGATAAGTTTATGAAGCTCATCTCCATCACACACAGAGTCATACAATCCACCTCACGTGCATTCTACCGACTTACTTTCCTCACGTGACCACTTGAGCTTCAACATTGATTAGCGTTTCTCATATCTACACTCTCCATCCTTCCTTCCCTCATATTAACAGCTCATTTTGGCAATATCTTCTCGTCTCATCTGTGGGTCTATCTGTGGGTTCTCTCTCTCCAACTGGCTTACAATCCGGATTCTCTCTCCACTCTTGCCAGCACCGTTCAGTGGCTAATGTGAATGGATAGAGTAGCACTTTTGGAATCAGCAGCGAAACATTCATCGCACTGTAGCTCCGCTATCACCTTGGCGCCCAGTAAGCCATCGCCAACTCAGCTCATGACGGGGCAGATATGGAGGTAAATCCATGGTTCTCAGTCGTCCACAACAGTCCTTTTTAATTGTCATCGAGAATCCTTCCTGGCCCGGGGCCCAAACCCTGCAACCAATCACTCTGCACCACAAATCCTCTCTTTCTGCCTCATATGTTCGATAACATAACTCTGGACTAACTACCGGTACACCATCAGCCACCTTTTCCATTCCCCATTTCCTTTCATCCTCTCGGAATCCCCACCTCTCCTTTCTTCCTCACTCTTGCTATGCTCGGTCTCGTACTTACTTACTTGAGCTGCTTTTCAATTTCCTCTCTTTTTACCTCTTGGTATTCTAAAAGTTATCCCTTCTCCCCGCCTCTATCACAACCCAATCTTCTCCAAGATTCTCATCAAGTCTACCAACCTGTCCACAACCTGATCTTCCTCTCGGAAGAGGGACTGCTGCTTGTATCTCGAATCAATTACGCCCACATCGTCTCGGCTACTTAAAATGCAATCTGGAAATCTTCCTCACCCTCGTTTTAATCTTCGTGTATTCTCATAACACCACAGCTAAAGGAGGTAAAGATAATAAAGCCAAATGACCCTGTCAATATCGGTACTCTACAACTAGCAACTAGAGACTGCTCTCATATTGCACACTGTGCAACAGGTTCAAACACAACACATAAAGACGACGTCCACTTGCAATCCTTTCAACTTGCATCCCGTACATAACTTATCGGGCTATTTAGTCCTCTGGATTTGGCTTATTGGTGACGCTTATGCGTAATTTGATATTAATCGCTTTCATATCTTGTGGAGATTGCAAGAACAGTAGCATCCCATCCAAACACTCTTATTTCAAAGGTGGGACTCAAAAGGATAATTGTTTTGGATGTGTTACTTTTCCATGAAGAAAGCCTTATGGGAAAAAGGAGACCGCGTAGGAAAAATGAAGGATTGGAAGACCCCATCAAGCCGTACAAGGGAGAGACAAAAAGGGTAACATGGGGCTAAGCCCCAATAGAGTCTGTATGAGAAATCTACCCTACCACACCTAAGATATCCGAGCTATGCAAGTCGTACGGTCTACACACAACAGGAGCATCCGAAGAAACATCACCTAATGTGATTGCTCTCCTATGGATTGCACCAGCCACTGCCCTCTGTAGAGCAATGGACACACGCTGTCTAAAATATGCTACAAAGTATGAGAGTGAGAGTGGTACCCCCTGTCGCCTAACATGATAAGCTCTCGCGCACTCCCTGACAAATGAGTCAAATGCTGTGTCCATCGCTCCATATAACTCCAAGGCTAGAGGAACAAAGAGGTGACCTCGCTGCATGCCCCTATACTTGGAGACCTTGCGACCTGCTGCTGCACTCACCGCCCATCCAGGGGGATGGGTAATCACTCCCTCCGAAACTGTATCTCGCGTAGGGTCCGTGACCACGACATCTGCTACTGTCACCTGATCATCTCGGACCAAGTATAAGTCTGCCTTGACACGTGTCGTTTGCAAAGCATACGAACGCTCCCTCCAAGCCAAGTATCCACTCTCTCGCGCCATAGCAAACACTATGTCTCTAATGGCATCATGGGTAGCTATCCTCTGTCCTCTAAAAGGACACCGTGTCATGTGGACCGCCGTTGCATCTAGTGTAGAACCACACTCACAAGTGAGTAGTGAAGATGCAGATGGGTGGACCAAACCTAAGCGAAACCTCATCGCTGTAGAGAAAGTAGCTGGTGCGAGTTGAAAAGCCCTAATGCACGGTTGAGCTAGGATCCACGAGCCTGCACCCTTGCCAGAGCAAGAGCGTAGAAGTGCTCTAGTAGCCTGAGGAATGGACGAGTCAACTAAGAGAGAATGTAGAGTATGCTCACATTGTCGCTCCATCAAGGAAGATTGTAAACCTCTAGTCCAATCTGATGATAGAGAAGCAAATGGTGGAAAACCCTCTCGTGCTCGTGGGGAGACACTATCTCTCGTCTGCCGCAATAACACCTGGAGAGAAAAGGCTCCTCCCTCCACCTTTGCACATAAGTCTCCAAAACCGGCCTATCAACAACCACAAAACGAGAGGAAAGTAGGGGTGCCGAGAGAGCCCAACTACCCAAAACACCATAGGTGTCATCTCTTCCATAAAGAGCAAGCCAACCTCACCACATGAGATTGGTAAAGCCATTTGTCTATGTGCCAAATCCCCTGTCACACACTCAAAAGTCCCTGGTCCAATAATATCACCAAAGACTCCCATAATCCTCCTATCAAATGCTCTCAGACGTGATAGGAAGGACGATGAGGGGGGAACTGTACGGATGAGGTAGGATGGTCGACAAGCAATACTGGAAGAGAGTATACCAAATGCCACATGCGGATCTCCTAGTAATGGAAGGTCATCCACATGGAGAACATCCTCTGCAAGGGCAGCATCCAAGAAGCGTGTGACAAAATCCTCCAATCCTACTGGCACTCCAAGAATACGAAGTCCATCTGTGGATGTGATACACCCCTCTGGAAGCTCAAGATAGATACCTTGGAAGCTCAAGGTGGGGAGGGATACTTATGGGGAAGAGTAGAGCTTATTCTGGTCTTCAAATTTGTGGGTTACTAGAATGCTTTTGAAATCGCCTAATAACTTCTTTATCTGCTGTCTCTTTCTCATTTTTTATGCTTGCTTCCCCATTTTTTTTCCTCCAGTCTCTTCTTAGTCAGATAAGCGATATGTTTGGAGGTTTCTCTCCCACTTATATTCCAACTTGGATTTTACTTGAAACACTTGAAAATATCTAATTGTTAATATCCTTGCAATAAGGTTCAGTGCCTATTATTTTAAACCAAAGTAAGTAAAATATACTGATTAATATATTTTCAAACGTCACATAAATCAAAATTAGATAAAGAATGCCCGGTTCCTACCATATGTTGTAAATGTTTTCTAAAGAGTCATGTAATATATGACGTCTTTTACCACATCCACATATAAAGTCCTTTAGGGCATTTTTATGGTGACAAGTGAGATCTGAGGGACGCATTTCTTCTTTACATGAGCATGTGTGGTTAACAAAGACGGACAAATATTGTTGATGGTGTGGTGTATATTTCTTATTTTTGTTGTACTTTCTTTTTCTTTTTCACCACTGTTACTGATTCTGTTCCCTAAATCTTGCCAGTAAATGTGAATGAGATTAAAAAGTAGCTTTAAGCTAGCTTTCTAGCATAGCACTTATAATAGTTCTTCCTTCAATCTTGGCACCGAGTTTGCATCTAGATGGCCATATATTGATATTTTTCTTATGTTGGGAAAGAATAAGTTATAATAGAAATAAAAGTGTTCTAAGTTCTAACTTAGTGTAGAAATGTAGTTTAAGTTTTATTAATTTTCCCAGGTTGGAGCTAGATATAGATGATAAATTATCAAAAGGCATAAAGGATACGAAAAAAATAATTAAATCTTCAAATCCACCCATTTGGTGACAGTCCATTGCCATACTCCACTCCAAACCTCATGTGATATGTACGAATGAAAAATACAAACAAGAAATAAAAAATAGATGTATCTACTATTTATAATAACAAGACAACAAGGCAGAGGCAACTTGTGGTGAGACCAGATGTTCATTATGTAAGATAGTGAGAAAAGGCGACCACGTAGAACACATGAAGGAGGGTAAGACCCCCATCAAATTGTACAAGGGAGAGACAAAAGAGGCAAAATGAAGCTAGGCCTCAATAGTATCAATATGAGAAATTGCCGTACCACACCTAAGATATTCGTCGTAAGGTCTACTAAGTACTAGAGCATCCAAAAAAGCATCACCTAGTGTGATTACTCACCTATGGATTACATCAGCCACTGCCCTTTGTACAGAAATGGACACATATTGTCTAAAGTATGCTACAAAGTATGAGAGTGAGAGTGGTACTCCCAACATCTAATAGGATAAGCTCTTGTGCACTCCCTGACAAATGTGTCAAACACAGTGTTCATCGCTCCATATAACTCCAAGGCTAGAGGAATAAAGATGTGACCTTGCTGCATACCCCTATACTTGGAAACCTTGCATGTTGCTGCTATGCTTGCTGGCCATCTGAGGGGATGAGTAATTACTCCCACCAAAACTGCATCATGTGTAGGGTTTGTAACCACAACATCCACCATTGTTGCCTGAGCATCTTGGACAAAGTATAAGTCTCATTTAACACATGTCATCCTATTAGCAACCACAAAATGGAAGGAAAGTACGGGTGCCGAGAAAGCTCAACTACCCAAAAAGGCTATAGGTTTCCTCTCCTCTATAAATAGTAGGCTTACTCCTCCGCATGAGATTTGTAGACATGTCTATTTATGTGCCAAATCCCTTGTGACACACTCAAATGTCCTTGGTCAGATGATATTGTCAAAGACTCCAATAGTCCTCCTATCAAAAGCTCTCAAACGTGATAGGAAAGTCAAGGAAAGGAGAATTGTGTAGAGAAGGTAAAGTTGATCAATGGCCAATACTAGAAGAGAGTATACCAAATGCCACTTGTGGATCTCCTAGTAGAGGAAGGTCACCCAGATGGAGAATATCCTTTGCAAAGGTTGCATCTAAGAGGCATGTCACAAAATCCTCGGATCCCATTGGCACTCCAAGAATACATAGTCCATTTGTAGATATGATACATCCCTCTAGAAGCTCAAGGTGGGGAGTGATACATGAAGGGGACCATGCTTTGCACTTTGATACCTTGACTCTCAAGCCTACAAGATGTAGCTCAGTAATCAAGTGATCAAATGCATGCCTAATGTGATCTATGAGGCCCACAATGTGTGTATCATGTGCCAAGGAAGGAAATACACAACCTACCATGGCCAAAGTAGTAGATAAGAGAGCTCTAAAGTGAGCCATGGAAAACAAAGTTCCCCCTAAAGGATCTCTTTATTGTGTACTAACAACTAACTCCAAGACGGTGACTCCCTCTTGTGCTTACCATGCTGGTAGTAAAGGGAAGCAAGAGAGCCATATGATGACTGCACTAAAGGAATGAGACTTGCCAAGAATACACCGCACTCTCTAAGCTCTCTAAAGACAGATGCTAAAGAGATGTTATTAATAATGTTCTCAATATCCACCTATAGGACAACCCACTCTGGATGGGTATCTGGGAATGCTCTGATGCCTCAAGATATAGCATCACAACCTTCAGGTGTAGCTACTCAAAACTGGTGTGGATTGAGGTGCTTTGAGAGGTGAGAATGATGTTAATGGACAATGGTGTGGCTAATCAAGCACAAAAAGATCTCTCTAATAGCAATTGGTCTAATACCTCAGGTGTCCTTGTACATCACAAGAAGTCAACTAGCACCTAGCACTCAACTAACTCACATAGGAATATCTCTCCTTACTATTGCTATAGCAACCTTAAACAACTTGGTTAATCCACTAGAAGGATCATATGCCTGAAAGCAATCTCTAATATGCTCATATACCATCCTTGACAAGCCTCTTGAGAAGAGGCAAGAGGAAGTGCACGACGCCTATGCAAAAAGTGACCTATCAAGACATAAAAGCTACTCACGTTGATAATCTAAGACCTGTAATGGTACTCCTTCTCCTACCATAGGATGTAGTGAGCATAAGGAATAGATAGACTCATCAATGGGACTAGCCATAGACAAAGAATGTAGTGCTCATGTTACTCTACTAAACTCTCCACTTGACCTAATGCCCTACACTATCATAGTTGAGTGGACTTTGTGGTATCTTGTGGTAGAACCTATCTCCTAATACATGCAGCCCTAAGTGACTCCTCTTGTATGGTAGCCCAATCCCCCACTCAGAATGGATGAAATCTAGTAGCCACCTCTCTATGCCCTACACGTCCTCCTATAGCATAAAGAAGACACCATTGAGGGATAAGAACTATGCTAACTTGTCCAAGAGATCACATGCCAAACAATCAAGTGGTAGGTAAAAAGCATGTCAAGCCTCATCATGGAGTGTATGGGATAGTCTATGGAATAGATGTGGACATGGAAAACCAGCTCTAAATAACCCCAAAATACAACATGCTTGAGATGCTAACCACTCCCATGACTCAATTGGAATGGTCAATGAAGGGATAAAGGAAGTGTGCATAATTTTGAGTGTTATTCTTATCAATGTGGTCACTTGCCTCACAAGAGCATCCCAAGTGGTCCAATCATAGTCCTTGTGCATCCTTCCAATATTGGTCTTTACCTTTTGTGAGGTAAAGCGTCAATGACCCACCGGGCTTGATGTATCTTAAGCCGCTCTAGGTGGTTCCACATGGAGAAGTGTAGCCATGGCTAGCATAAGAATAATGATATTAACACATTATGCTCCTCTCCATATCTCCTCATACCTGCAAAACCACAACCCCTTACATCCCAACTCACATGAGTAAATGCTATCTCTCCAAACTCTAAAAACTCTAAACTCTCATAATTTTCAATTTCCATCTCAAACAAATTTCAAACTAAGCTCCCATGGAGCTAAAGCATGAATACCAAGAGATTAAAAATGAAAATTCCTAATCCATCACTCTCAATGTGAAAAATCACTCTAAACCCTAAAAAACCTAAAAGTCCTCAACTTAATTCTCCATAGCCTTCAATCTAGGTACCAACGCAACTGAAAAATTGAAAAATGAACAGAATTGTCTACTCATTCATGTGATATATGCGGGTGAGCTCTCCAAAATCCTATAATCTCTTTTCTCTTATCTCTCTCAATGCACCTCTTTCTTGATGCTCAACAATATGTATATATTATAAGTGTTTCTATACCAAGTTGAAAGTTGCGAGTTAAATTGTAAGCAAGAACAAGAACAAACTTTGGTAAATTTATCAAAATGAGAATTACAAATAATATCCATGTCATTGAGGTTAAAGGATTAGAAATCATGATGCCCAATATATTTCTGGTAAAATGTCATTGAGGTTAAAAGATAAGAAATAATGATGCCAATGATGCCCATTTATATTCTGGTAAACTGCCAAAATAAGAATGGTGATGATAAGTGAACTAGTAAGAAATGATAAATCAAGATACTCAATAAAACAAACAAACAATATGTCCATAATATCAGTTTGGTTGATTCTTTTTGTCAATTAGGATATGTTTGAATGAATGGATATCCTTGAGATATGGTTCATCATCAAAGCAATGATTGAATCTAAAGTTATAAATTAAATTATGATTTTTTTTTTAAAATAGGAACTCACTTTGAAAAGTACAATAATTCATTTAAAATTGTGGCATTGTTATTACATATTCATTCACTTAGTTTGTATCATTTTCATTGTATATTTTCTAATAATAGTCAATACTCTTAGACTATGCTCTTATGACACAAAAAGATTCTTATATTAGGATTTCCATTTAAGAACTTATAATGAATAATCAAATGGAAGTATGATCACCATTTTAATTATGTTTAATTCTTATTATGATTTGTCTTTCACCCAATTTCTTCAAAAGTCCCACCTTTCTATCTCATACCAATTTGGTAGAAGAAAAGGGCTGATTAGTTTGGCTCTTTCTTTGCGGTGAAACCAAATAGAGCGAAGGAAAAAAGAAAAAAGAACTAGTTAATTGGGATGTCTAATATGTTTAAAATGGAAGTTAGACATATATTTTTTATAGGATAGGGGTAGTAGTGCTGAATCAAAGTAACATTAGTGGAGCAATTCGAGATAGATTTATGCATATATTATATTATCATCAGTCGCCTAAGAGCACATTTATAGTGTGAGTACATCATAGTTCTGACTCCATCCAACACCATTTGAATATGCAATTCGACCTCAATTAATCTAGTTAAGACGGCCAAACTATCTTAAATGGAACCTCAAATTACTCACCTTTAAAAGGCGACGGTAGCCTACTATAATAGGGTAAGTATCTATACCGACGGATTGAATTCTATTTTGACGAATGGAACTGAGATGGACTGGATGGAACTGTCCCAGGGACAGGATCGACGCGTAAGGATGACAGGACAAAATTGGGACAACGGTGGAAACTGGGACTATGCATATTACTTACCTTTAGGAACAAAGACAACAGACAGGGACAGGGAACAGGGAACAGGGATGTCGGACGGAATTGGGACAAAGGGTGGGTTGGGATTGGGTTGGGGTTGTGGACGGGGACTATGCATATCTTCTTCATGACTATGATTATGGATGGAAATGGGGATAACGGATGGAATTGGGATTACATCATCGGGTTTCTTCTGGGCCCCTGCATCAGGCACAAGGCTCACCCTAGTAATTTACTTAAAAACTATCCGATTAGTCTAGTGTAGCTCTAGTCTGCTTAGCCTCAGCTAGGCTTGCTAAACCTACCAATTATGAAGTCCACGAACTTGCTTTTTAATTCTCGATATAGAGTTCAGAGAAACATTTGTTATTTCCTATCACTTGATAGCTGATTGATCTGGTTGATTATCTTCTATATTAGCTGGCAGATATAGAAAAATTAACTTAAGATGTTAAAAACATTCGATAGTAATCATATCAAACCGAAACCCTCTCGTGCACTCACACTCATATTGCACCTTACGACCATTAAATCCAACGCATACAATCTGTTTCAGGATTAAACACACATTTGGAGTAAAGTGACAAACATAAGCATATTATCTCACATCATCAAGATCGAGCTCCCATGCTACAGGAGAGGATTGTTGTACATAACGTATTACTTTGCTTGTTTAGAAGGCAAAATCGACAACACCAATGGTAAAGCAACAATGCTGGATACTACAGTAGAGTGTAGTCACTCACTGCAGCGGCTGACAAGTTCCTTTGTGATTGATGAAAGTTTAGTGCAAGTTGGAGGAATCGTAAGTGGAGTAGAGGAGAGAAAGCGATAAGAATCACAATCTGTGCATAAGCTTTAGGGATATGCTTCGGAACAACAATCTATCTCTGATTGGCTCTATCTCATTGCAGAGGTTGCCGGGGGCCCAATCGCTACTAAGGGGTTGCTCTCCTCACTCTAGTGTAATAAAGATAGTGGTTTGGGGTATGACTTCCTGTTGTACGGCGGGGGTGGGTGGAAAATCAAAGTCGTTCTTGTTACCACTTTGATAGTTCAAGGCTGTTCTATTTCCACGAATTGAAACTGTCGAATTGAAAATACAGTAGTGAACATATACCACTCGCACGTTTTGGGCCTGTTATCCCGGTTGAAACATCAAACAATTATTGTCGTAGAATGTTAAACTCGTCTGCAACCCTTTAGTAGTCTCTCGATAGAAGGTTTGCTACCAAAATCAGCTGTAAGGATTTGCTTCCGCTCGGATCCTTTGATGGGACTCTTAGATGAAGCTGGACCCGCTTAGGCACAACTTAACTTTCCTGGTAGAAGATTCCTTTAGGGGTATCAGATAGCTGTGTCTGGGTAATCAAGTTGGGGATTTCCCCGCTCCATGAGGGAAACGGGAATCAATCTGACCGGCAATCCAATTCTCGATCGCATCTGCGATTTAAATCGGGTGTTTCCAGACCTGTCATTTTCCGAGGGAGATTCTATGCTACAATCATAACCACATCTGCGTGCCGAGTCAGCACGACAGGCCCTCGGCCTGTTAAGGTCATGAACTGGCCACATAATCTGTCAGAGGTTCATTCCCGACGGATAAGCTATAACATTACATACACAAGATTCATGATATTCTAGTAAAAATACAACAGACGGACGAGCTCTGACGTGCACACAAATGGCATTTCGGCGATTTTTTTGTCATATTAAGGAGCGAGCCCACGAGAAGCAATGAAGCGGAGCGGTATGATGTAGGAAAAGTCCTCGACAGGGAAGGGCCGTTTGCGGTTCTCTTTAACAGAACTCTTGAAACCCATCGTACTACATGCCAGTCCATTCAATTTTTTCAAAAGAAGGTCCCATCGTAGCCTCTAATAAATACGAAAAGCCAAGTTAAAGATGGGACATGAAGTCCAATATACATTTCACCCAAGTGCACAAAAATCGGCTGTTCACTTCATACTACTCCCGTAGAGATCCTTGTCATCCCTGTACCGAGACGCATCTTTCCATCGAGGTGGCGCCGTAATGACTTCTAGTGACCACCCTGCTCTGCTAACCTCCGATTAGGAGCACGAAGAGGAGCTGCTTGGGGAACAACTGGAACAAGAGCGTATACGGCTGTATACGCTCGTCGTATACGGCTGCATATATACTACAAGAGCAGTATATATGCAGCCTTCTAAGTTTTATTCTACTGGAATTTAAAGTCAATATGCTGTTGCTAGTCTGCTTTTACCCTATTTGTCCTGGAAAGGCCAAATAATCCCAGAAACCACCGAAAGATGGAAATAAACCACTGCAATACGCCCATATACCAGGGATCTCTCTTCTTGGGTTTGTCCACAGGAGCAGGGGGGAATAAACCTTTGTACAGCTCCTTTTGCTTCAGGTAAAGTTCGCGGTCCTGCTCTGCTATACTACGCAGCTCACGAACTACTGCCTTGTCACCTGGTGCTAAATTCCTTACTTTTTTAAAGTCTTCCTTCGCTGCATCCGTCTGTCCGAGCGCAGCTCGTGCTTTTCCTCTTCTAAAAAGTGCCTTGGTATTCTTGGCATCCTCTCCAAGAACCTAGGGACATCAATGACGTAGTTAACTTACAGTTTAACAGAAGTTGTGAGAAAATCAGAATAAAGATTTCCACAAAAGGCTGACGAATGGAAACACCAGGCAAAAAGAAGGACTGCGCTGAGACGCTTTGGAAAGAGCCATTCAGTTTGCTTACGATTGTGCAGTGGCCAATAGCTTCCTGATAGCGCTCCAACTTAAGCAAGCTCGCCGCCATATTCAAGTGACATGGTGTTTTGACCGCATCAGCCATATCTTTGTACTTGCCAAATAGCTGAAACATAAAGTCGTCTCCCATGTAGGCTAGAGCCTGCAACAAGTAAGTTCAGGTGTCCAAGCGTTGTAATCTTCGACGACATCTCCCATATCACTAATCTCCCAATCAAGGCGCTCTATAATTTATAGTAGATGAAATAGTCAAGAACATTCTAGCTTTAAAGGGAGCTTCAATACTTGATTGAAGCTTTGGGCGGCAAACACACAGAAGCAGAAACCCGTTAGCTGGATTTTGTAGCAAATTCTATTTGTTTTTTGCCGCTTTAGGCTGTGGGGCCTACTTACTAGCCTTAATAGGAGTACTTACTAGCTACTTACTTACTACTTACTAGCGTGCTTGATTACTAGCGTGTTATACTGTATGAGGCAAGACTGCGGGACTGCGACCAAGATGTTGAATGATTTGAACACAGTACTTTGACGAGAAACTGTAACGAAAAAAAAATATATAGATTTTTTTGCACGTAGGGCGTACTACTCCGGGGGAGGTTTTCTTTGAGTGAGATCTAAAGACGTTAGGGGGTGAGGGGGGCAGAAAACGGAAATTTTCTGGCACAAACGCTTTGAATCAATAGATACAATAAGGGAAAGTGTAATAAAAGTGGAAGTGCAGAAGAAAGTATATTTTGGTACTGGAAGTGTCAATCTTATACTAGCAAGTTACACGTTACAGTAGTAAATATTTTACACTTGGCCTAACAATGGCAAAATGCGTGTCGGCTCAACAGGAAGCCGAGACATATTCAGAAATAAATAGACAGATGAAGATAGACAAAAAAATGGAATAGAGAGAGTAGGTAGAAGAACCCAACACCAAATGATTAGACGCGATGAAACAGAACCTAACCAGAACTGATCATTTGTATCAAGACCAGCGACTACTTAATCAAACTGTTCTATTGTGAATGAACCAGAACCAAAAGTAAACGTGTGTATCGAATAAGCAAGCAACAGATATTCAAAAGGACCTGAAGACAAAACTGGACAGCAGTAAAAGATAGAATTCACGATACAAGTAAATGAACTGCAGGTGGAAAGATGCTGAAGGAAACACGCATCTATACAGACTCTGACACCGCGAGTATATTGAGTGTATGAATATGTATGACACTGCAAGTTTATGTGATTGAAAATACACGGAAAAACTTATGATGTAAATCTACCAAACAAGTCTGCAATTACATATGATAGCACACTTAAGCTTGATTAAAAGAGCGCGAAGCCATGGTCTACTTTGCGGACAGATACGTAGAAGAGATAGCTATAAACAATCATCTAACATCGTGCTAGATCCTTTGATGCTATCTGGATATCAATCAGAGGAACCAACATTTTTGTCGAGTCAAAGGACCGCCGCCTCAGCAAAAACAACGCATCCTTACGCAGAAAACATTTTACTCTGGACCAAAATTATCAAGAGTAAAAAGGACAAACGAAGTTTTGAGGACTAGGATAATCCTGACATGCGCAAGGACCGCATGAATCCTACGACTAACGATCTGTGCGAAGTAGCAAAATTTCTGTTAGAAGTTCTGTCCGGTTCATAGTGCCTTCATGAAGGAACTCATATTGCCGGAGTGGTTGAATGGAGCGTCAGTATCCCTCGTTCCAAGTTTCTGCCGTAGCTCTTGCGTGCTCAAGGATGGTGACGAAATTTAATCGCACTAAAAGATGACTGATCTCACTCAACATAGAACTTGAGGACAACGTCTACACATGATTGCTCCTTTCTTAACCCCCAGCAACCTAGCGAAAAATCTAGTGTACATACAGATGACGTGTGCAAGAACTGACCATTTCATATTGTTGTATAGCATCCTGAAATTTGTTCTCCTTGAAAAACTCATTCCCGTCCACTCTTCTTCGATCTGCAGCCTCAATGCGTTCTTCCACCATCATCTCACCGCGTGGCCTTCCCTAAATTTCCAACCAAGGTTTGGTTCAATATTACAGTTCAACTTGTAACACTTTTGGACAAGGTTAGTACAGAAAATTCTATCGATACGGAACACAAGTAGGTTTGACGCAAAAATATGTTCCATAGCTTCACACTGGTTCCATTATCATCCTTTCATTGCCAGGCTTCATGTGCTTAATGACAAAGTTGTAAATTCTGCCAGCGAGGGGAATCTATATTGGTAGGGTTAGCGGATTAGCTAAACATCAAGATACTTGGAGAGAGAACTTACTTCTTTAGCCTCCTCGAACCCGATTAGAGCCACCTCGTAGATTAGATCGGCCCTCGGTGGTACGTTAGGAAAGGAAAAGTTGCCTTCGTCGCCATAGCCAAGTTTGTGACCGACACGAAACAGTGCCGTTTCACCAGTTTTCATGCTTGCAACGGCAATAGCAAGGCCATGCAGTACCTTCTTCTCTGGTAACAAAACATGTACAAGTTAGACACATGACGGATATTATTGTGCTCGATCTAGCATTCGTGGATTATTCTTACCAGCCCAATTGTCCTACCTTAACAACGTACAAGTTAATTGTAACACGAGAAATTTAAACCTTGTGCATCAATTGTGATCATGCCCACCTGCACTACATCTCGACTCGTCACTCTTGTAGACAAAGCAGACACTTTGTCTACTAATCTACCAACTATGAGCTACCATAGATAGATCACAGTAGGTAGATTTACGGTGACAACCAGCGTATCTGGTGGGAAACTGGAAGTCATATCTATGTTGTAAAATAATTCAGTGTCAGAGAGTGAATAGTTTGGCATCTGTCCCCTCTGGAAGTCGCTTAGATACTTTATGTATAATTATCAGGTGGATACACAATCAAATTTCAATGATAGTTCTTTAAATCACCATATTTGCAGATATATGACGTGATGAATCCACATGTAACTAGTAAAGAGAACCCTCAGAACTGAGCTTCTCTCCAAAGGAATACCATGTCCAAGTATTAGCTCAAAAGGTGCCCCTTCTTGCCAGGTATCCTCAAACTTGTGCAGTGTGCTCTCTGCCCATGCTCTGTAGTGCACTGCAAATCGAACGAAATTCCGCTTTAAAACCTGAGGTAAATGACGAAGATATCGAATGATAAACAGTTGATTTTGAGCTCTGACAGCTGGAAAACTGCAAAATCAGACAAAAAAGAGCGAAGCGTTTGAGCAATTAATTGGGTATAAGAATAGTACAGAAACATGTTGAATGCCTGGAAGGAGTTCTATCCCCACGACCCTCTGTGATAATCTGCTTGGTCACCCCTTCTGGCAACTCTTCTAACGTCGAAGTCACTTTTGGGGGAAGTTTGTCATCTCTCCCCAAAGGTTCCGTGTGCTTGCTGACTGAAGGCTCTTCTTGGTCTGAAGAAGAACTACTACTCTGATCCACAGCCCCTGAAGGTGATTTCTTCTCCTCTCCCGCTCTCTCCATAGACGATTCGGTGATCTGCTTCCTTATTTTCTCAGCATCTGTAGGTGACGATCTGTCCTCCTCCTCCTCTGTGCCCATGAGTGGGACAGTGCTTTCCTCCCCTTCGATCTCTTGACGAGATGCCATATCGAACAGATTCGTCAGCTTCTAAAACCCTGTTCCAGAGCCACAAGACGGTATTCGGTTAATCCACTTGCACCTACTCACAAGGATATTGAATTTTTAAAGGCATATCAACATCCAGAAATTGACGAGCCGGGGACGTCAATAGAGATGAAAAAAAATAAAAATTTGTGAAATGATTATCACTCTTGTTTGAACCTCTCAGGTGTGACGACCTGCGAGCCTAATAGGATGTTGCTAGATGTGCTCATTTAACTTCCAGGCCCGTTAATCGGACGAAGACTTGACAGGAGAACCCTAAGATAATGACCAACACAAATCTGCCTGTCGGTCCTCGTACCAAAGAATCCGCAAACGAAAGAGACAGAGATCACCAAGGTGTGTGCAACGGGCCAGAGTATTGTCCGTCCGACCCTATTCAACGTCAAAGCGAAATACGAAAGCATGATTAAGAACCACAGAGGGAGATCACTAAGATGTATGCCACGGGCAAGAGTATTGTCCGACCTATCCAACGTCAAAGCGAAATACGGAAGGATGATTAAGAACCAAAGAGGAACTCCATATACCCCGAAGTCATAGAAAGCTAACAAAGGTGGTAGGCGAGATTATAATAAAAATTATATGATGTCAGAGGATACTGATAAAGTCACGTGATACTTGCACATATTCGAGGGAAGATGCTCTATGCGCAATCCCGGGGGAGGTTGAGCTTGGAACTATTCCTTCCCTACCATGAATATAAAAGTAGTGAGGGGGGTCTTGAACTTGTAACCACTCCTTCTCGGTCCTATATATAAAAGTAAATTACGATTACAAAACACTAGAATACTAAGAGAAATGTAAACATGAATATTCTTGTTTTGTGCACCGCATTACATTCCACATTTACATTACATAAGCTTGTCATTTTTGGCGGACTTGCCTTTCGTGAAAAAACCCTTGACAAGATGCGAATTAAACGGAGTAAAATTTGTGATTAAAACCATAAAACGTACTGGTCAAAATCTCAAAAAAAGTGTGGTTCAATTGGCATCCTATTGGCTAAATTGTACTCCACTCTGCTTCGTCTACAAGAATTTTACCTTCACTTCAAACAAAGGAGCTCCTTTTCGCTAAAATTGCACTCCACTATGCTTCATCTACAAGAATTTTACCATCAATTCAAACAAAAGAGCTCTGAGTAACTTTTATATTTATCCTTGCACATCAAATAGTTCCCTCTTTTTTGAGTGGGCCACCGGAGAGAAAAAGTAACTGGTCTCCCTATTACTAAACAAACGCTCAACTTTCTATAAACAATCAGATCCCGTTCTCAAAGAACAGCACTTATTGTTTCACGAATCTTTAATGAGAAACATATTTTCTTGGAACATAGAGTACTTCGCTACTAGTTCGTCCAGGTTGACCTACTTAACTTTATTGGTGCTCCAGATCTTTACACATGCAACACTCAGCCTAGTGAACATGATCTTGGACAACATCCCATTTTTGTTTGCATTGTGATTTAAAGAGTAGAGATCCTTTAAAAAATATGGTGCCCCATCAATGTTCCAAATTTGGCTCAAAATTGTCTGAAAGAGCTTCACTTTGAACTTTGCCCAAAGCCTAAAAGAGAATGTGCTAAAAGAGTTGACGACATCAGAGCTCAGGAATAAATTCACAACCAACACTCGAGCAAATTGTGATATTGTCACATATCTCACAAGGCAATCTGTAGTGAAATGCCAAAAAAGAACAATCAACCTCTCTGTCCTCGCCATACAATATATCAAAATATCACAATGGACTATGTACCAGTTTTGTATTCCATACTTCTACTATACCCTTTACAAAACCACCAATTTCCAAAAAGCACAAGATTTTACGCTTGACAAACATTTCCTTAAAATTAAAATCATGTACAAGGACCCTTCCTTCTCATCAATACATCAACAGAGAACATATGACTCATCGTAGGTCAAATTCCAACTAGATACAACCGGAAGATGGTCACACCAATGCGACGTAGCACTTGAAGTTCAACACACCTTGAGGTTTGCTGATCTACATAACTGATGAAATTCCAAAACCTAGCCTCTTCAATCTCAATGTAGTCAACCAGAGAGAACAAGACGCACAAAAAAACTTTGAGATATTGCAAAGACAAGCTACATGCGGCAGTCTTCTGCCTTTGAAGCATCTAGACAACATTGTACGCTTCTTCTGAGCCCCATCCCATTCAAGAAATATTTTCCTTTCTTTCTTTAGTATTTCAGCCCAAGAATACAAAAATCCCCCTAGTAGTCTAGAGATGATAATCATTACAGGAGCCAATTATTATCTAGTGAAATTTACATAGATACCTCCAACAAGTGGAAAGCATCACTCACAAACCGTTAATTGAAAAATACACTTTGGTTCTCTGGTTTTTGTTCCCGGGTGGCTGGACCGGACCCTCAGTTGTTTTTGGTTTCCCGGTAGGGGACTCTTTGGTTCCCACCCCTTGCACCAAAGGATACATAGGCAAGTCAAGGTAATATCAGGTAGGTTAAGATATTCTCCTTTTCACTAAGTGAATCAATCACAAGGGCAAAGTCTTTCCTAAATAAATTGGAAAACCCGGAAAAACCGCTCAAATAAGCAAGGAGAGATTTCTTGAGTTGGGACAAAATCACATGTGATAGCGTGTGGGAATCAAAAAGTCCCTTCCCATAAGCTAAACACCAAACCATAGATCCAAACAGAAGAACCACCAAGGCTCGGTCCCCCACCCGTGACCCCGGACCAACCACGGATACTTTTGTAATTAAGGGTTTGTGAGGGGGTACTTCTGCAATTTCAGAACTTGCGGCGGTATTGTGTAAATTTCTATCTTGTCTAAGTGCACTGTCCAGGTTGTAAATCTTTTGTATGATGAATGGATAGAAATATGTTTTATCTTGTGTGTATATATTGAAAATTACATGAAAAACTATACGCTGGAGTACAAAGTTTTATAAATAATTTGTGGTGAGATAAGGTCCACTTCATCTATAACAATCTTAAACATATTGATAAAGCCTTGTAATCTAGATTTACAATATGTTTTATTAGTCAAACTCGTTTCCTTGTTTCCTTCTTTGGGATTATTTCTTGAAGCTCATTCAACATAGTCATATGATTCGTATATTCCTTGTAATTTCTTTCTTTCTTCAATCAATTGTCCGCTCATGCGAATGCAAAAGTATGGATAATGGGATAATAGATGTAAAAGGAGTCTATAAAGATAGTGGTCATTTATACTCTTAAATTCAAATGGTATATTGTAGAGAGAAGAAAAATAAGAGAAAAATGTTCAGTAGTGAATGGTCTTTAACGTATTGATAGAGATCATTGATTTGATCAACAGCTTAAGCACTTAATGTTTACTTGGCTTAGTTTGTAACTTAATTCTCATTTCCACTTTTTCTGTTCAAGCACTTTTGATTTATAAAAGTAATCTTAAATGATCGAACTGACTTTTGCAGACCTTACTACATACTTTTCATTTACACTGAAGTTTATTGAAATCTCATTCCCATATCAATTATACTGAAATTATGACATTTTCATCAAACATTATTCTTGTGATTCATGTTATGTCTAAAAAGGTATAGGTTATTTGGAAACATCCCTTTGCATTCTAATAGGAGGTTGTCTTTATAGCAAAGTGCATAAAATGAACAAGCTAAATATAATATGGGTTTAGAGTCAATAGAAAACCTCTAAAGAAGATATATACTTACTTTCAAATGTTTATAATCTACTGTTTTATCCTTATGCTAAAGAAGTACAATGTAAGCAAGATTTTATAAAAGTGCTTTAATTTCAAGTGCTTATAAATAAGACTATAATTTGACTCTTACTATAACTTATTTGAAATATTTGGTTATGATGTTGTTTATTACTTTAATTTATTGTATATTTAGTAATATTATTTAAAATAAACTTAGAAACTCTAGAAAGTAAAATCATATTGAGAATTAATCTCATCTCATCTCGTCTCATCTCATCTCGTCTCATCTCATCTTTAGGTTATTAGTACAATATATTAATTTAGGAAGAAATGCCTTTTAGATTAGATAATCTTATCCATGAAGATAAAGGTTTGATTCTTTTACATCTATAAATACTGAGGTTTATTTTGAGAATCTTCACACCAAAAGGAGATTACATAGGTTGCACAATTTTGCTATTAAATTTATTTAAGATTCACCTTCATATGTTATTCTAGTGAACAAAATATTGATTCAATATAACTAATATACCCATATCTAATTTTAGAATACACTTATCCTTGTACTACAAATATTTAGTCAAATTTTAATATGCCACAATAAGTACTATCATAATTTTTCTCACTATCTGATTAGATAACATGACTTTTTTGTGTCCTTTAGTTCACTTTTTATAAAAAATTTAAATCACAAATATCTTTGTAATCACATGTTTTTTTTTTGGAAATATTATTTAGTAACTTGAATTTAGTCAATCAAATTATTTTACATTATATATATTACATACAGTACATAGTACATATAGTACAATGATGATTATTCTTCCTAAATTCTCCTTTACAATCCAGACAAAAGATCCTTGTTCTCCTCATAACTCCAATAGATATTTAAGCTGATATATTATCTGTGGACTATTTAAAAAAAAATTAAAAAATTTTACCAAATAACTATATGGCTGTATTAATATAACACTAAAATTTTAAAATATGAATGGTAGAATTCCATTCTCTTCATATTTGTATATCTTTTATTAATTTTTATATCAAATTAGTTTATTGACTTGAAAATGAAATTTCATGAATAATATCTTGCTCTAATACATTTTCTCTTTATATGAGTTTTAAAAATCTTAGCATTGCATAAGTAATTGTAATAAAAGCACCCTTGATTAAATAGGAAAGTTATACTATTAATTATAATTATTCAAAAATTAAATTTTTTATTTAATACTGATCTTTGACTAGAACATAACAATTTAAGCATAAAGAATTTAAAATAAATTATGAATTATTTTCCTTACTTTATACCTTCACTATATTATGTAATTCTAATTTAAGCTAATTTATATAAGGATATATTGCATATAGCAATAGTTTAAAACAAAAATAAAATTATAAGTTGATAAATTTAATTCTTCAACATAATTATAAAGTGCTTATGTGTCTCGTAAAAAATTTGTATGGACACATTGAAGAAGAAAGACTTAAATGCATTTGAAACTAATATTTTATAAAGAAGTAATTACCAAAAGGAAGACGAGAAAACTCATAATTAATTTTACAAGTTACAAGAACTATTGTTCCATGTCTCTTGATAGTCAAATCAACATATGGTTTTTAAATGAATTTTTAAATTTTTATTTTGAGTTATATATAAAAATTTACATTTATTTTTGAAATAAATTAAGAAGTATATATCTCCCAAGGTAGTCAAAATTAGATATTATTATATTATATTATTTTTTTTAGAGCTTGGTGGAACTATATTGGGAAAAAAATTTGAATCATTAAAAAAGACTATTAGAGGCAAAGTAAGTTAGCAAGCAAGCTCTAAACAAACTTTAAATATAGTGTACTATTTAAGAGCCTTATCCAAACTATTGAATTTTTCAAGTCTTATCTATGCTTTGTAGAATCCTTATATTAAGTATGTATGTTGTGCGTATATATATATATATATATATATATATATATATATATATATATATATATATATATATATATATATATATATATATATATTGCTATACAACATACATCATTGTTAACATCATCCACTATAGAAGCACAACTCACACATAAAGCATACATGAACTCTATAATGTCAGACCCAAAATCTAGGACCATGATTGAATGTAGCAACAATGAACCATGCTTAGAGATACCACCAACACCCTCAATTCTTGCACTGAATTCCCCCTTGATTCTCACTTCTTTGATGTAATCAATTTATTCTTCCACTTTAGTCATAATCAAATCGTATCTATACTTGATCCTTCACTCAACAATATACCAACAATCAAGCATAGATTACAATTAAGCCACACACACTCTAGCTAAGAGATTCCAAGTGACGCTTGCCGACCTCTATCCACCATAACCAAGAATTCAAAGGGTCGACATCAGAGATGTGAGCTCTTTGGAGTTGCACTTCAAAAGTATACTCCTCTGTTTGACCTAGATCTCTACCCCTAATAGTGTTGTTGATGGCACATCCAATGGTACAAATGGTGTAAATGATGGTGGGTCCTACTATGTGATCAATAGCCCTAACATGAAAATTTGTTCACTAACAAGTAGTCCACAAGCAATTACCAAATTAACTATGATTGCCAACACTACCACTCTAATGTATGAGCAAACTAGCTTCGGCACTTCAAATATTGTGATAGTTGTTGTGTGTATGTGCATCGCTACACAACATACATTTTTGTCAACATCATACACTATAGAAACACAACTCACACATAAGTCATACATGAACTCTAAAGTGCCACAATTGCCTCCCTAGCTAGTGGTTATGTCCCTCTAACTCCTTATAGCCATCTACTCCAAGTATGTCATAGGCCTTATGGTGTGCAAAGATCATGAGGCCAGATGCTAACAAGCCCCACCATTGGTTGTCTATCTATAATTTATACTACATAAAGAGTGAACTAGCTATAGGTCAAATACATTAAGGACATAATCACTATCCTTAAGGAACCACAATGAGGAAAGGAATCAAACATGCCATATGCCATCCTCTCAAGTAGCTATCACACACCAACATAGTAGCAACTCAATAAAAAGAGCCACATAGCCTACACCAAAAGCTTGCACGTACAAGTGCCAAGCTTGGGTCCATAGTGCCATCAATGTTTAGGAGGTGGTATGGTGCATATGACCCTTCCAAATAACACCATCACATTCTTTTAACATGAGGACTCTGGAAGGAAAAACCTCATGCACTCTCAAGATAGTGCGGCTTGTAGTAACATCAAGTGTCATTGGTGCAATTTTCTATAGATGTACATAATCACCTAATGAAATTGACAAATCAAGGGTCTATAACCTCCTCCTCAAATAATAGCATAACATAGTGTATCTCTATGTTGAGCAATCACTAAGTTCTCAAAGGCCATCGACATCACTCATTGAGAGAACTCTACTTGTTGAGAACACACACTCTTCTATACTTCTAGATCATCCAAGTCCAAAACTATAGTAGTATCCCAACAAATGGTTGTGGGTAAATCTAGATCTCATCCATAGAGTAAAAAGTAAGGAGAGAATGGATGCTAAGGAGGCTTGCCAGCTGAATGGATAGCCCATGACCAACCAAGGTAATTGGAGATCCCAATCTCCCAAGTGACCTCTTTGCAAACCATACTTATGCAATCCTCCCTTCGTCATCTGAACCACTCTCTTTGCTAATCCATCTGCCTTAAGGTGATCTTGGGAGGTAATACAATGATCAATCAAGGCCTTGTCATACAAGACCTAAAACTCTCCAAAGAACTTCATACCTTGATTAGTCAAAACCTCAATTAGTGCACCAAAATGATTAAGAACTTGATCCAAGAACAAGTAAGTTGTCCTTTCAATGGACTTGTTAGGAAGTGCTACCTCAATGCACTTGGAGAAGTGCTCCACCATAACCAAAATATATTGATGATATCTCACAACGGATAGTAAAGGTCTAGCAAAGTTCAAACTCCAATGGTAACCCAATCCTATGATAGGTAATGGGTGTAACTATGGTGTAGGAGCATTAAATGATGCTCTAACTTGGTCACAAACCACACATTTGGTAACAAATTGATGTACATCAGTCTACATAATGGGCCATTAATAATAACTCTAGAGTAAGCTATATGTCTACTTTATTCCAAAATGTCCTAGCTCTTCATGAGCATGATGTACAAATTATGGTATTTGATATGGAAATGATACTACTGGCACTCTACCATCCTCCTATACAAAACAAAGGTGTCCACTCTCCAATCTAAACCACCTAGCTCATTGAAGAACATAGTCTCTCTCTTTGGCACCAACTATGCCACTCATAACACCAATGCAAAGATAATCCATCACTAAGATATCATCATGAATGTCTTGCTGACCTGCACCAATATCTCCACTCTTTGGGTCTATGACCTCAACAACTCCTCTTGTATGTATTGAGAGATACCACCAAGGCCTCAAAAATTATACATAGAAAGGTGGATACATGCCAACCTGGCACCATCTCCTCATCTATCTCACCATGCCAATATGCTTTGGTCTGATCTTGCTAGTTGAGATATGGGTTTCAGCCATATATCAACCTCTCCTTGAGCTCTATAAAAACTTTCTCTTGCTCATCTCTCCAACACCACTTTTGTGTAAGCTTGGTCAGCTTGGTCAAGGCCTTGGAAATGGCAATAAATCCTCTGACATCAATGATAGAACTTTGCAAACCCAAGAAATGCTCACACTCTACTCACATTTTTAGGCTAAGGAATACATGCAATAGCTTCTACCTTGGTTTGCTAATGTGATTCTCATAGGACAAGGGAACTCTTCAAGAGATATACAAGAGAGAAAACACATATTTCACAACTCAATCCTCCGATATCCCAAAGGAGCACCTTCTCTTTATTATATAGTCAAGGAGTCTTTCTACCAAGGAAGCTCCACCATAGAATTAGGTACATGGATAGGTGACATGTTAGCAAGCTCCACCCTTAGATTTACTTGCTTGGATGGATGACATGTTGGTCCTAGTCCCATCTGGTTGGTCAAATAGGCTTTGATTGGAGGGAGTCTTTTAGTGAATCTTCTTGTAGGATTCTTAAAATCATGTAGGTGAGGTAACATTGGAAAGCTCTCAGTGAGAAAAATTAAGGGAGACAAAAGGCTTGTCATTCTTCCCTATTTTTGAGGCCTAGTTCATCCGTTTAGGTCTCCAAAATTGCCTTTGAAGTTTTCAGGCCTATTTTGACTTTTGCGCTATTTGTAGAAGTGTTCTTTTGGTGTCACTTCTATTTGATCTATGTTCTCTATCATGTGTAACATCCTTCTAGATATCTCCACTCCAAGTTTCACCTCTAGATCTTATGCCTAGCTATTGATTCTAAAGTTTCCAAACATGTTTTGATTTTGAGACTATTAATAGAAGTACTCTTTTGGTAATATCTCTAGCTTATCTACTTAGTCCATCATGTACAACATCCTTCCAAATGTTACCAAACCAAATTTCATCTCTAGATCATCTATCTAGCTATTGGTATTACAACTAAACACCAAATCCTCCAAGGTAGATAGTATGACTCAACTTGCTCATGGAAGAATCTACACTTCCCAAGATGTGATTCAAGTCCATGAGATCTCAACCTCAAACACCCCCAAAAAATGTCTCTCATGTGCCTCCACAATAGTGCTATAGACCAAAATGTCATCAATATAGCACCAAGTAAAACCCAATCTTGCTAGGATCTTATCCATAAGCCTCTAGAACTTGACAAGAATATTCTTTAACCAAAAAGGTAAGAACCTCCACTAATATAATACATCCTTACCGTGAGAATAATAGGTGAAATTTTTGTCTTGGACTTCTCTTTGTCCTTGATCAATAATTGATGATATCCTACTCAAAGATCCAAAGTACTAAAGACCTATGCATGCCCAATCACATTAAAGATCTCCTCCGGTATAAGCATGACATACAAATTAGTCCTAATTTGTTGGTTGATAGGATAATAATCTCCATATATATCTGCCTATTTGTGTAGTTATCATGCATTCCCTCTTGGCTGACATCATTGTAGCTGAAGCATGCACTCCATGTGAAATCTCTACCAAAATAGCCTCAAGAAGGTCTCTACTCTAGCTCTAAATCAATGCTCTCTCCATGTCACTAGATCTTTAAGGATGTCAAAAAACTAGTGTATCACTAGTCAACTCAATCCAAATACCAAGTCCTTTTAGAGCATCCAAATCCTTCATATTAAAAGCCAAACAACTTGTATAGCTCCTCAAGGACCTCCAAACTCTATGTCTTTCTCCTCCTATAAGCTTGAGTGCAATGTTTGGCTCCCAAGTATCCTCTATGATTGATTTAGGAGTGGAAGATACATTGCTTGGCTACTGCATTAGGCACTTGGGAGCAATAATATCATGCTATAATACTATTAGCTAGACATATTATCTAGAAGTGAAAATTGGCTTGGTAATATTTGGAAGGATGTTATATATGATGGTCTAAGTAGATCATATAAAGGTCACCAAAAGAATACTTCCACTAATAAGGCAGAGGTCAAAAACACCTTGGAAACTTTAGAGCCAATTTAGAGACCTAAATGGATAAATTAGGCCTTAAAATGAAATATTCTACACTCTAAGGGAAAAAGTGTTGCCTTCTCTCCCTATTTGTCTTGTTGAGAGCTCTTTAACTATAAAAGACCAAGGAGAGAAATAAGAGAATGGAAGATTGGAGTGAAAGATCACATTGGGACTCTTGAATGAGAGAAACTCTAAATGCTTAGCATGAGCTTGGGCTATGATGTTTATAGTGAACATATAAGGCTATTGAAAAGATTCTCAAATTTTTTCCTAAAAGCCACTTTCTTTGAGTGCAAGCCAAGTTAACCTTCTTCGAGTGCAAGCCAAGTTAACCTTCTTTGAGTGCAAGCCAAGTTAACCTTCTTTGAGTGCAAGCCAAGTTAACCATGAAGCTTCTTGAGAAGCTTACTCCTAGAAGCCATCTACTTGGCATGCAAGCTATGCTAGTTAGGAAGGTTCCCAAGAAGCTTCCTTCTAGAAGCCACCTACTTGGCTTGCAAGCTAAGCTAGCCAGGAAGCTTCCCAAGAAGCTAAATTCATAGAAGTCACCACTTGGCATGTACATTACCCAATACTTGGAAGGTACTAAGTAGCTTCATAGACGTTTCTTGAATATTCTTATAATTCTTGGCTAATTTGGCCTATTTTCTACTTTGGTAGTCTCAACTAACTCATTTGCAAACTCCATATTGTTACTTATTCCCCTACCACTAGTTGGTGACATCCTTGTCACCATTGAAGCTTCAAACTCCTAAATAACCATTTGTGCATTCAGTAGATGAGAAAGAGGTTCTCTAGTGGCATCATGAAGGGGATTGTAATACCAAGGGTTAGCCATATGATCTAGATGTGAAATTTGGTTTGGTGACATCTAGAATGATGTTATACATGATGGTCAAAATAGATCAGATAGAAGTATCACCAAAAGAGTACTTCTACTAATAGGGTAGAAACCAAAATAGACTTGAGAACCTTAGAACCAATAGCTAGACATATGATTTAAAGGTGAGAATTGGTTTGGTAACATATGGAAAGATGTTACACATAATGGACTAAACAGATCAGAAAGAGGTATCACCAAAAGGGGACTTCTACTAATAGAGTAGGAACCGAAATATGCCTGAAATCTTTGAAGGCAATTTCGGAGGCCTAAACGGATGAATTAGGCCTAAAAAATGTGTAGATTCCCCCCCAACGGAGGAAAGGCTGGCCTTCCCTCCACCTTGGTTTGTCTCGTCGAGAGCTTTCCAACGGTACCTTACTCATGTGATTCTGAGATTCCTACAGGAAGATTCCCTAAAAGATTCCCTCCGGTCAAAGCTCGTTTGACCAACCAGATAGGACCTAGACCAGACAGGTCACCCATCCAAGTCAGTAATCCAAGGGTGGAGCTTGCTGACATGTCACCTATCTATGTCCCTAATCCTATGGTGGAGCTTCCTTGGAGGAGATCCTCTTTGTCTATATAATAAAGAGAAGGTGCTCCCTTGGGGCATTGAATGTTTGAGTGTGCAATCTGTGTTTTCTCTCTTCTCTTGTCCTCGGAGTATTACAGGGATACCCTTTCCAAAGGACTTTGTATGCAATATATTGGCAGCCATGTTGAATGTGGCGATGTGCAAGGATACTATCAACTTCTTACTCCTCATGATTGTTGATAAGGATGAGAGGAGGAGGAGGAGGTTGGGCACAAGGGGAAGATGGATTAAACAAAGGCATATGAAATACAAGATGGATTTGCATATGACAAGGCAAGGCAAGTTGATAAAAAATTGGAGAAGTGATTTTGGTAACATCAAAGGGGCCTATCCAATTAGGTATAAGTTTACAGACTTGGGTACCAAGTAGAAGGGGTAGTTTATTAAAAGAAAACATGACAATCATTAAGTTGAAAGGTGAAATCATGATGATGTTGGTCAGTATATTGTTTTTGATGATTTTGAGCAACAAGGAGATGATATTTAGCTTGTTGTAGGGATTGTGATATCATGTTCAAGAAGGTGGAAGTATGAGAGACATGAGATGGAAGAGGAGCAAGAAGGGAATCTAGAGTAAGTCAGTCTTGGCCAAAATTAAGAAAGTAGAGAGAGAATTTGGTGCTTGCATGTTTGGAATTATTGGAAGTAAACTCAATAGCTACAAGACATTCATCCCAATTGGTCAGGTGAACATTGAAAAATGCATAAAGTGTATCTTCTAAGGTCCAATTTGCACATTTTGTTTGTCTATCAATTTGTGGATTATAGGCCATGGACAAAGCTAACTTGGTGTCAAGTATCTGAAATAATGCTTGCCAAAATTTTTTGGTGAATCAAGGATCATGGTCAAAGATGAGTACATAAAGCATCCCATGAAACTTGAAGACATTATCAAAGTAGATATGAGCTAATGTTTGAGCATCCACTATATCAAAGGTTGGTGCCAAATGGATTTACTTATTAAGCTTATCCACAATCACCATGATTATGGTGTGACCTTGCTTTGTCTTGGGCAAGGAGGTGATGAGATCTAAGCTCACATGTTCCCATCAAACAAATGGGATGGAAAGTGGTTGAAGGAGGCCACTCAGTTCCTTTTTGTTGGCCTTGTTACGTTGGCAACTCTCACATGATCAAACAAACTCTCATACATCTCATGCCATGTTGGGCTACCACCATAGGTATTATAGGGTACCCAAGGTCTTGTCCTCACCCATGTGACCAATGATTGGTAAGTCATGGGCTTCTTGAAGATACACAAGTCATTTATCACCCTTGGTTGGAACATAGATCTGGTCCTCATAGAATAGAAGGCCTTCATTGAAAGAGAAGGTGTTTCATTCCTTGTTGCGTGTTGCAAGACAACCTTGTATCATCTAAAAGAAGGAGTCTTGTTGTGAGGCAACCTTAAACTCAATTTGGACTTTTGAGTCAATTGACACTATCATAATTGCCGCCATGATGAGAGGAAGAGTCTTCAAATCAAGTTGTTGTGATATGGCATTGGGGATGACATGGAACCTATAGGTTTGTACTAAAGTTTGATATCAATCAACTATATTTGTTCCTCACATTGATGGTGTTGACACTTCATGTGCTCTAGATGGAATGTCTACAACAAGGGTTTGTGATTGGTTCACATGATCACTTGTTTCCCCAAGAGATAATACCTCCATACCTTGGTAATATATACCATTGCTATTTGTTCTTGATCTTGAGTAGAGTAATTTCTTTTTGTGGTATTTAGTTGGTGAGATACAAAGGCAATGGGATGGAACCAATATGGAAATTCCTATTGCAATACAACTCAAATGGCAAAGTTAAAAGCATCAGTATCAACCACACAAGGTAATTAAGGATCTTATGGTTGAAGAATAGGTCTTGAAGATACCATATGTTTTAGCTTCTAGAATGCTTCTTTGTGCTTGGTATCCATTAAAAGCTTGAGGCCCTACCTAAGAGGTTGGTTAATAGTGTATCCATATGAGCATTTCAATGGATGAAACATTGGAAAAAACTTGCCAATCCATTAAATGCCTTTACTTTTGTGGCATCCTTTGGATTAGACCAATCAATAATGGCCTTTATTTTCTCCTCTTCCATCTTGATCCTCTTTGATAAGATCTTATGACCCAAGAAGATAACTTCCTTCTACCAAAAGGCACACTTTGACTTCTTGCAATAAAACTTCCGTTGATGTAATCATCTTAAGAGTTCTTGCATGTGATTTGTATGCTCTACCTCCATTTTGCTATAGATTAAAATATCATCCAAGAACATCACTATGTATTGATCTAATAGCCCATCCAACACCTTATGCATCTGATCCATGAAGAATATTGGAGCATTAGTGAACTTGAAAGGTAGAACTCTCCATACAAAGTACCCATACCTTGTGCAAAAGGTAGTTTTTTGCACATTCTCTCTATCAATAGGAATCTACCAATAGCCATTTTAGAGATCCAACTTGGAGAAATATTGTACTACACTGAATTGATCTAGCAAGTCATCAATTTGAGACCAAGAGATATGCATTCTTCATTATTTGTTTATTGAAGTCACGGTAATCAATACAAAAGTGAAGTCCTCCATCCTTCTTTGGGACAAATAATACCTATGCTCCACAAGGAGATATATTATTTTGTATAAAATCCTTCTCCAACAATTCTATCAATTCTATTATTTTATTTTATTAATTCTATTATTTTATTTTATCAATTTCATTAATTCTATTAAAAGCTCATCCAACTCTTTTGGTAAGAGCCAATAGATTGGTCTACTCATTGGAGTACTTCTTGGCAATAACTCAATCTTCAAGCATACCATGATCAAAGGGTAATCCCTTTGGAAAATCATCCAAAAACACATCTACAAATTCCTAAACTATTTGATCAACCATTGCTTGATGAGGCTTTTGGCCTTATTAGATTCTCCATGTGCAACTAGCTTGATCCACACCGCAAAATAGGCTTAACTTCCTCCAAAGCTTGCTCTATGGTTACTTTATTGACAAATATCTCATCTTAGGTGTAAAAGACCAAGACCGAGGAGAGAAATAGGATAATGGAACTCACATTGGGACACTTGAATGAGGAAAAACTCCGTATCCCTATTATGACTCCGGCTTTGGTATTTATAGGTAGCATACAAGGCCCTTGAGAAACTTCTCAAGAAGCTTCCTTGAGCCGCTTTCTTAGAGTGCAAGCCAAGTTAACTAGGAAGCTTCTCAAGAAGCTTCTTTCTAGAAGCCACCTACTTGGTGTGCAAGCTAAGCTAGTTAGAAGTTTCTAGAACCTTCCTTCTAGAAGCTACCTACTTGGAGTGCAAGTTAACTAGTCGGAAAGCTTCCCTAGAAGCTTCTTAGATGCTTTTAGAATATTCTAGGCTAATTTGGCTTATTATCTATTTTGTTAGCCTTACTAACTATGTTGCTTAACTCCATACTATAACATATTCCCCCACCGCTAGTTGGTGATGTCTTTGTTGCCATTGAAGCTTCAAACTCATGGATGACCGTCTGTGCATTTTGGAGGTGAGAAAGAGGTTCCCATGTGGCATCATGAAGGGGATACCCTTTCCAAAGGACCGTGTACTCCGTATGTTGATGGCGTCCTCGTTAGATGTGGCAACGTGCAAGGATACAATCAACTTCATACTCCTCATGATCATTGATAGGGATAGGGGGAGGAGGAGGTTGGACTCGAGAGGAGAAAGAAGAGGGGTTAAGAAAAAATGGTTTCAACTTGGAAATATGAAAGATAGGATGGATTTGCATATGACAAGGTAAGGCAAGTTGATAAGCAACAGAAGAGACAATTTGGGTGACATCAAAAGGTCCTATCCAATTAGGGGCAAGTTTAAAAACTTGGGTATCAAGTAGGAAGGGTAGATTACTAGAGGATAGCATAACTTCATCACCGACTTCAATGGTGAGATCACAATGATGGTGGTCTGCATATTGTTTTTGACAATTTTGAGCAACAAGGAAGTGAGATTTGGCTTGTTGGAGAGATTTGGAGATGGTGGTCAAGAAGGTTGAAGTATGAGGGACCTGAGATGGAGGAGGAGTAACAAGAGAATCTAGGACAAGTGGATCTTGGCCAAAATTGAGAAAGAAAAGAGAGAATCCGGTGCTTGCTTGTTTAGAATTGTTGTATGCAAACTCCATAGCTACAAGACATTCATCCCAATTGGTATGGTGAATGTTGATGAAGGCACAAAGCATATTTTCCAAGGTGCAATTTTCACATTCAGTTTGTCCATCATTTTGAGGATGATAGGCTATGGAAAAAGCAAGCTTGGTGCCAAGTATTTGGAAGAGGGCTTGCCAAAACTTTCTGGTGAAGCAAAGATCATAGTCAAAGATGAGTACATGTGGCATCCCATGATGTTTGAATACATTATTGAAGTAGAGTTGCGCCAAGGTTGGAGCATCCAAAGTATCAACCATTGGTGCCAAATGGATTTGCTTACTAAGCTTATCCACAAACACCACAATTGCTATGTGTAATACCACAAGCTAGCCATATGATCTAGATGTGAAATTTGGTTTGGTAATATCTAGAATGATGTTATACATGATGGTCAAAATAGATCAGATAGAAATATCACCAAAAGAGTACTTCTACTAATAGAGCAGAAACCAAAATAGACTTGAGAACCTTAGAACCAATAGCTAGATATATGATTTAAAGGTGAGAATTGGTTTGGTAACATCTAGAAGGATGTTACACATGATGGAATAAATAGATCAGAAAGAGGTTTCACCAAAAAGGGACCTCTACTAATAGAGTAGGAACCAAAATATGCCTGAAATCTTTGAAGATAATTTTGGAGGCCTAAACGGATGAATTAGGCCTAGAAAATGTGCAGATTCCCCCCAACAAAGGAAAGGTTAGCCTTCCCTCCCCGTTGGTTTGTCTTGTCAAGAGCTTTCCAATGGTACCTTACTTGATTTTGAGACTCCTACAAGAAGATTCCCTAAAAGATTCCCTCCAATCAAAGCTTGTTTGACCAACCAGATAGGACCTAGACCGACATGTCCCCCATCAAGTAAGTAATCCAAGGGTGGAGCTCGATGACATTTCACCTATCTGTGTGCCTAATCCTATGGTGGAGCTTCCTTGGAGGAGATCCTCTTTGTCTATATAATAAAGAGAAGGTGCTCCTTTGGGGCACCGAATATTGAGTGTGTAATCTATGTTTTCTCCCTTCTCTTGTCCTTGGAGTATTACACTATATGACCTTGTTGTGTCTTGGGCAAGGAGGTGATGAGATCTAAGCTCACATGTTCCCAATGGGTAGTTGGAATGGGAAGTGGCTAAAGGAGTCCACTTGGCTTCTGGTTACTGGCCTTGTTGCATTGACAACTCTCACACAATTGGACAAACTCCCAAACATCTCATGTCATGTTGGGCCACCACCATTGGCGTTGGGGTACCCAAGGTCTTATCCACCTCCATGTGACTAGCTATTGGTAAATCATGGGCTTCTTGAAGGCGCACAAGTCAGAGATCATCTTTGGCAGGAACAAAGATCCGGTCCGCATGGAATAAAAGGCCTTCCTTGAAGGAGAAGGTGTTGTACTCCTTGTCAACTATTGTCAAACAACCATGTACCATTCGGAAGAAGGGATCCTGTTGTAGAGCTGACCAAAACTTGTTATGGACTTTGGGGTCAATTGACACCGTTGTAATTGCCACCATGATGAGAAGAAGAGATTTCAAATCAAGTCGTCATGATAGAGCATCATGGATGACATGGAACCAACCTGGTTTGTACTCAAGTTTGATGTCAAACAATTGGAGTTGCTCTTCCTATTGATGATGTCGACTCTTCATGTATTCCAAGTGTAAAGTCTGCAACAATAGCTTGTGATCAGTTTGCATGACCACTTGTTTCTCCAAGAGGTAATGCCTCCATACCTTGGTGGCATATACCATTGCAAGTTGTTCTTAATTGCAAGCAGATTTATTTCTTTCAAATATATTTGGTCAGCCAGACACAAAGGCAATAGGATGTAGTCCATCTAGGAATTCCTATTTGCAACACAGCTCCAATTGCAAAGTTAGAAGCAGCAAAATCAACCACACAAGGTAGTTGAGGATCATATGGTTGAAGAATGGATCTGGAAGACACCATATGCTTAAACTTCATGAATGCTTCTTCATGCTTGGTGGTCCATTGGAAACTCAAGTTCTTTCCCAAGAGGTCAGTCAATGGTGCAGCCACATGAGCATAATAGTGGATGAACTATCGGTAAAAACTACCAAATCCATTGAATGCCCATACTTCTGCAGAATCCTTTGGGGTAGGCCAATAAGTAATGGCCTTGATCTTCTCTTCTTCCATCTTGATCCCATTTGATGAGATCTTATGACCTAAGAAGGTAACCTCCTTTTGCCAACAAGCACACTTTGACTTCTTGTAGTAAAATTTCCATTGTTGTAGTAGTCTTAGGACTTCTTGCACATGATGCATGTGTTCTGCCTTTGTCTTGCTATAGATTAAGATATCATCCAAGAACACCACTACGGACCAATCCAATAGTCCTTCCAGCACCCAATGCATCTGATCCATGAAGACGGTTGGAGCATTAGTGAGTCCGAAAGGTAGAACTCTCCACTCAAAATGTCTATACCTTGTGCAAAAGGTAGTCTTTTGCACATCCACTCTCTCAATAGGAATTTGCCAATAGCCGCTACAAAGATCTAGCTTGGAAAAGTAGTGTTCTCCACTTAGTTGATCAAGCAAGTCATCGATCCAATGCAGGAGATATGCATTCCTCATGGTTTGCTTATTGAGTCTACGATAATCAATACATAAACAAAGTCCTCCATCCTTCTTTGGAACAAATAGTACCGGTGCTCTCCAAGGAGAGGTACTATGTTGTATGAAATCCTTCTCCTACAACTCAATAAGTGTTGTTCGCAACTCCTCCAACTCCTTTGGTGAGAGCCGATAGATCGGTCTACTCATTAGAGTACTCCCTGGCAATAACTTGATCTTGAAGTGCATACCTTGATCAGAAGGTAATCCCTTTGGCAGATCATCCAGAAACACGTCCGCAAACTCTTGAATTATCCAATCAACCATTGCTTGATGAGGCTCTTGTCCCTCCTTGGATTGTTCTTGTGCAATAAGCTTGATCCACACTGCAAATATAGACTTATCTTCCTCCAAAGCTTGCTCTATAGCTGCTTTACTAACAAACTTCCCTTCCAGGGACTCATCTCTCTTCCAAGCTTGCTCCATGGTTGCATTCTTGGAAAACTTCCCATCTTGGGACTCATCTCCCTTCCAGATTTGCTCTTTGGCTACCTTCTTGAGAAACTTCACATCTTAGGACTAACTATTCTTAGTTGTCTTACTTAGAGGTGCCAAACAACCTAATTGGAAATTCCTACCTTGGTGTTGTACTTGAATTTGTCATCGGGTCCAATCAAAGTGAACCTTATGATGTTCAAGCCAAGATAGACCCAAAATGATATCATAGTGTAGAGGTGCCACTACAAACCTCATACACTCCAAATAATCCTTCCCAATCTTGAAAGTAACAAGGTGTGAGGTGCAGAATGCAGGACCCTTTCTACCATCCACCATTATCAAACTACTTCCAAACATTGGCTTGATAGAAATACCCAATTCCTTTGCTATTTTCATAGACATGCAATTCTTTGAGCTTCCAAAATCAACCAAAATCCTACAACCCCAATTAGATATCATACCTTGCAAGTGAAGCAAACTTGCATAAGTTGAGTCTTTAATCCCATTGAAACTAATCAAGCTCCCAGTAGGTGGCTCAAAATCTCCTGAACGGATTCCTCATTTCTGTGATCATTATGTTCCACAATCTCCATCTGGGCAACTTGTCGAGGTTACCCATTCCTAAGTGGGCATTCAATAATGCAATGTCCAACTTGGTGACAATAAAAACAACCTTCATTTTGTCGCAATCTTTCTCTATCCATTGTACCAAGTGGTCTTTGTTGGATAACATCAATCTCCATTGGTGCTGGTTCTTCCACCTATGCATAGTGTACTGGTAGGTCTTGTGTAGGTTGAGGGCGAGACCAAGTTGTCACAACCAAGGAATCAAAGTGCTTAGCCAATTGCATGGCTTCTTCTATCTTTTGTGGCTCCCGCATGGTCACCTCCTATTTGGTTTGTGACTTCAATCCTCAAACAAATTGATCCTAAACTTCAACTTTTTGTATATATGGAATTTGCATGATAATGTTTTGAAATTGTGTGATGTAGCTCCTTATGAGCCAACTTGCTTCAACTCCGCCAATTTATCTCGTGTGGCACGGGTGGCATTTATAGTTTGAAAGCAACCCAATATTGCATCCTTGAACTTGGCCCATGTCAAAATTGGTGCAACAATCTATCGTTCAACTTGCTCCGTTGGAAATTGCCACCAAAGTTTTGCCACACCTTCTAATTGGCTAGAGACCAAGAGAATCTATTTCTGTTCATCTTGAAGATTGGTGGCTTCAAAGTAACATTCACAGTCAAACAAAAAATTTGCCATTGTGCTCAAAAGATTCTTGCCTTCAAACACCTTGGGTTTTGGAATTGAATGTGATCTTTTCCGTCTTGAATGTTCTTGTCGTTGCTGATCTCGTTCATTTAGTAATCAAGTAAGGTGCTCAATTTGTTGTTGCATCGCAAGGATGACATATGGTATTGCCGCCATAGCTACTACTCTATCCTACTTCTCCAACTTTATCTAATTTATTAATACATAGATGTAGCACGTCCGCCGTTCTCCATAAGCTACAACCGGAAGTATCAAGGGTTCCTTAGACACGGTGATCATATGTAGAAAATCTTACCCAAAGTGTGAGGTGATGAATTGTGTGAAATGATGCTTGGGTAATATCTGGACATGAAAATCCCAATGGTTTGGCGGAAATGATTTGGTGGTCCATAAATTCCATCCATCCCATTCTTGCTCTAATACCAATGTAAAAGACCAAGACCAAGGAGAGAAATAGGAGAATGGAACTCACATTGGGTACTTGAATGAGGAAAAACTCCCAATGTCTAGCATGACTTTGGCTTTGGTATTTATAAGTAGCATATAAGGCCCTTGAGAAGCTTCTCAAGAAGCTTCCTTGAGCCGCTTTCTTAGAGTGCAAGCCAAGTTAACTAGGAAGCTTCTCAAGAAGCTTCCTTCTAGAAGCCGCCTACTTTTTGTGCAAGCTAAGCTACTTAGAAGTTCTAGAAGCTTCCTTCTAGAAGCTACTTTCTTGGAGTGCAAGTTAACTAGTCAAGAAGCTTCCTAGATGCTTTTGGAATATTCTAGGCTAATTTGGCTTATTCTCTACTTCATTAACCTTACTAACTATGTTGCTTAACTCCATATTGTTACATTAGGACTGACTATTCTTAGGGTTCTTACTCAAAGGTGCACAAAAATCTAATCAATTACTCCTTCCTTGGTGTTGTATTTGAATTTATCATCTGGTCCAATCAAATTGAACCTTATGACGTTCAAGCCAAGGTAAACCTAGAAGACATCATAACATAGAGGTTCCATTACAAACCTCATATATTCCTTATAAGATGTGAGATACAGAATGCAAAACCCTTTCTACTATCTACTATCATCAATCTACTTCCAATCAATAGCTTAACAAGAATATTTATTTCCTTTGCTAATTGTATGAACGTGCAATTCTTTGAACTTCCAAAATCAACCAAAATCTTACAACCATGATTAGATGTCATACCTTGCAAGTGAAGCAAAGTTGGATAGGTTGGGCTTTCAATCCCATTGGAATTAACAAGTTCCCCAATAGGAGTTTCAAGTTCTCATGTTAAATTCCTCATTTCCTTGATCATTACACTCCATGCACTCCATTTGGCCGATTTGTTGAGATCATCCATTCTTTAGTGGACATTCCATAATACAAAGCCCAATTTGGTAACAATAAAATTCAATCACTATTTTAAATCAATCTTTCCCTATCTATATGCTAAGTGGTTTTTGTTGGATGGCATCAATATCTATAAGTGCTAGCTCTTCCATCCGTATATACTATGTGAGTAGGTTTTGTGAAGATCAAGGTCAAGACCAAGTTGTTGCAACCAATGGGTCAAAGCACTCAACCAATTACATGGCTTCCTCCAAGTGTTTGGGCTCTTGTATGGTCACTTTTAATTTAGTGCATGACTTCAAGCCCTTCAAAAACAAATCTAGAGCTTCACCTTCTAATCTAGAATTTGCATTATGATGTTTCAGAGTTGAGTGATGTATCTTCTTACAAAATCAATCTATTTCAATTCTTTCAAACTATCTTGTGCGGCTCGTGTGATATTTATAGTTTACAATTGCCCAATTATTGCACTCTTGAATTCTTCCCATATCAATATTTAGCTCACTTTGCTTACAATTACTACCATAATTTTGCCACCCCATCCAATTGGCTTCAAGCCAAGAGAATCTATTTCCATTCATCTTGAAGAATTGTAGCTTCACAATATCATTTACAATCAAACAAAAAATTCTTCATGATGCTCAAGAGGTTCTTGCCTTCAATTACCTTAGGCTTTGGAAATTGGATTCGCTCTTCTTCTTGTTGAAATGATGCTCTCTCTACTTATTCTTGGCATGATGATGTCGTTCTTTCAACAATCAAGTAAGGTGCTTGATTTATTACTGCATGGTAATGATAACTTTGGGAATTTTTGCCATGGCTACTATTCTATCAAACTACCTACAATTTACCTAAGTCAACACATAAATACAACACATCCATCATTCTCCATAAGTTACAATCAAAAGAACCAAGGTTCATCAAACAAGGTGATCATATTTAGAAAATTTTGCCCATGAGATGATGAACTACAAACTGAGATAATGAACTACAAACTGAGATAATGATGCTTGGGTAGTACATGGACATGAAAATCCAATATTTTGGAAAAAATGGATTTGGTGGTCCATAAATTCCATCCATCCCATTCATGCTTTAATACCAATGTAAAAGATAGAAGGAAATATGAGAATAGAAGATCAAAGTGAAAGATCAAGTTAGGACTCCTCAATGAGTGTAACAATATGGAGTTTAGCGATGAAGTTAGTCAGGCTCACGAAGTAGCACATAAGACAAATTAGCCAAGAATATTCCAAAAGTATTTAGGAAGCTTCTTAGGTTACCTTCTTGGGTCATAAGATCCCATCAGAGAGGATCAAGATGGAAGAAGAGAAGATCAAGCTATTACTGATTGGCCTACCTTGAAGGATGCTATAGAAGTACGGGCATTCAATGGATTGGCCTGTTTTTACTGATGGTTCATCCATTATTATGCTCATGTGGCTGCACCATTGATTGACCTCTTGGGAAAGAACTCAAGCTTCCAGTGGACCACCAAGCATGAAGAAGCCTTCCAAAAGTTAAAGCATATGGTGTCTTCAAGACCCATTCTTCAACCATATGATCCTCAACTACCCTGTGTGGTTGATTTTGATGCTTCTAACTTTGCAATTTGAACCGTGCTGCAACAAGAATTCCCAGATGGACTCCATCCCATTACCTTTGTGTCTCGCCGACTCAATATGGTTGGAAAAAACTACTTTGCCCAAGATCGAGAACAACTTGCAATGGTATACACCACCAAGGTATTGCAATACTCCGAGGACAAGAGAAGAGAGAAAACACAAATTGCACACTCAAACATTCGATGCCCCAAGGGAGCACCTTCTCTTTATTATATAGACAAAGAGGATCTCCTACAAGGAAGCTCCACCATAGGATTAGGGACACAGATAGGTGACATGTCAGCAAGCTCCACCCTTGGATTACTTACTTGGATGGGTGACCTGTCTGGTCTAGGTCCTATCTGGTTGGTAAAACGAGCTTTGATCGGAGGGAATCTTTTAGGGAATCTTCCTGTAGGAATCTCAGAATCACATGAGTAAGGTACCGTTGGAAAGCTCTTGACGAGACAAACTAGGGGGAGGGAAGGCCAGCCTTTCCTCTATTGGGGGGGGGGGAATTTGCACATTTTCGAGGCCTAATTCATCCGTTTAGGCCTCCGAAATTGCCTTCCAAGATTTCAAGCATATTTCGGTTCCTACTCTATTAGTAGAAGTCACCTTTTGGTGATACCTCTTTCTGATCTGTTTATTCCATCATGTGTAACATTCTTCCAGATGTTACCAAACCAATTCTCACCTTTAAATCATATGTCTAGCTATTGGTTCTAAGGTTCTCAAGTCTATTTTGGTTTCTGCCCAATTAGTAGAAGTACTCTTTTGGTGATACTTCTATCTGATCTATTTTGACCATCATGTATAATATCATTCTAGATGTTACCAAACCGAATTTCACATCTAGATCATATGGCTAACCCTTGGTATTACAGACCTCCCTCCTTTTAAGACGCAACGTCCTCGTTGTGCAATTGTTGCTCAAATGCTTGCACCAACACCGGTGCATGTGCCAAATTGGCAGCGGGTTCCCAAGTTGCTTCATAGAGGGGGTAACCTTTCCATTGTACTAGATATTCCACCCACGGATGGCGAGTACCACGCATGCGCTTTTGGAGAATCCGCTCCACTTCATATTCCTTTGTGCCATCAATGACTGTCGGACAAGGTCGAATGTCCGGTGTGGAAGTACCTTGGCCTGATCGGGGAGCATATCTGCGTAATAGGGAGACATGGAACATTGGATGGATCTTCATGTGTGGTGGTAGCTCAAGGTGATAGGCCACAGCGCCGATGCGACGAAGAATTGAGAAAGGCCCAATAAAATGAGGTCTGAGCTTACGAGATCCAACTAATGTGAGGTTGGTTGTCGATAGCCACACTTGATCCCCAACATTGAACTCCATGTGCCTACGGTGTGCATTAGCATACTGTTTTTGTCGATTTTGTGCAATCTGTAACCTGTGCTTGGCGCTCTCCACACCTTGTTGGATTCTAGAAACAAATGTGTTGACTACATCAACCTTGGTAGTCATTGGACGGATCTTCATCAAGCTAGAAGGTGTGAAGGGATGCTCACCATACATGAGGAAGAACAGAGTGACCTGGGTGGAGGCATTCACTGAATTGTTGTAAGCAAATTCCACCAACGGTAGTAGGGTGTCCCACCTCTCTTGCTCTTCTAAGGTGAAGCCGCATAACATGTCTTCAATCGTGCGATTAGCCTGCTCTGTTTGGCCATCTGTTTGTAGGTGGTAAGCTGTAGACATGGCCAACTTGGTTTTGAAGAAACCAAAGAGTGTTTGCCAAAACAACAAACTGGTGAATTGGGTGCCTCTATCGGTGATGAGTACTCTAGACAAGCCATGGTGAGCAAAGATTGCATCTAAGTATAGTTGAGCTAGTTGTGGAGCGGTCACCTCCTTGGTGGTAGGGCATACATGAATCATTTTGCTGAGCCGGTCCACAAAGACCACAATGGAGTCAAACCCTAAGGTGGTCTTGGGTAATTCACAGACAAGATCCATACTCACTTGTTCCCAACGTTGGGTAGGAGTGGGAAGAGGTTGAAGGAGCACTGCAAGAGCTTGATTAGAAGCTTTGTTCTACTGACAAAGTAGGCAGCTACGCACATAGTTCATCACGTCATTGCTCATCTTGGGCCAATAGTAATGGCGCTTGACTGCTTCCAAGGTCTTGTCCACTCCAACATGAGCTGCAATGGCCAAATCATGACATTCCGCTAGAATAGTGGTGCGTAATTTTGGGACATTTGGGATCCACAATCGGCCCTCCCAAAAGGTGAGTCCTTGGGTGCTGGTGACACCTTTGGACGATTGCGCTTCTACAATCTGTGGATCAGTTTTTGTAGCAGCTAGAATCTCTTGCCAGAATTAAGGGTTAATCTTAACCTCTGCCGCCAAGTTGTTGACCATTGGCATGCGGGTGAATGCATCTACAAGTTGCTTCTTACCTTCCATGTAGGTGATTGTCATGTTGAAGTGTTGTCGCCACTCTGCCCACCGAATTTGGTGACGAGATAGATCCTTCTGCGTCTCGAGGTAGACTAGAGGTTTGTGGTCTGTCTCTACTACAAATGCCTTGCCTTCTCACCCAGGTAGTGCTTCCAATGCTTGGTTGCTAGAACGATGGCCAGCTCTTCTTGTTCTGTGGTGTGGTAGTTGCGCTCTGCCGGTAAGAACTTTCAAGAGAAATATGCAATTGGATGCCATCCGTCATGCCACTCTTGTTGTAGGACTGCTCCTATTGCTACGCCTGATGCATCCGTAGCTAACTTGATTGGACGTTTTGGGTCATATTACTTCAAGATTGGTGCATGTAGCAAGGCGACCTTCAATTCTTGAAAGGCCAACTCTTAAGCAGTTCCCCATGTCCACTTCTTTCCCTTGCCAAGTAGTGCCGTTAAAGGCTGTGCAACCTTGGAGAAGTCCTTGACAAATCTACGATAGAATCCCGTCAACCCCAAGAAGCTCTTAAGTTGAGTCTGATCTTCTGGGGCACTCCATTTTTGAATGACCTCTATTTTATCTGTCAATACTTGAATGCACTCTGCACTTACTCTATGCCCTAAGTAGTCTACTTCAGACTTGCCAAACTCACACTTTGAGATTTTGGCGTAGAACTGATTCTGTCTTAGAATCTGGAGGACCTCTTGTAGATGTTGTTTGTGTTTTGTCATCGTGCTACTATATACTAAGATATCATCCAAGAAGACAATAACAGACTTATCCAAGTATGGACGAAATATGTCATTCATTAGGCTCATGAAAGTGGCAGGTGCATTGGTGAGGCCAAAAGGCATCACAAGATACTCAAAGTGGCCATACCTGGTTCGAAAGGCAGTTTTGTACACATCCTCCTCTACAATTCGGATTTGATTGTAACCGCTCCGCAAGTCCAGTTTGGTGAAGTATCTCGCTCCATGGAGTTGATCAAATAGGTCATCCATGCAAGGTAAGGGGTATTTGTTCTTCACTGTTTGCTGATTGAGACCCCGATAGTCAATGCACATGCGCATTGTACCATCCTTCTTCTTCACAAACAAGACAAGGGCCCCATATGGTGATACGCTAGGTTGGATGAACCCTTTCTGTAGAATCTCCTCAATTTGAGTCTTACACTCCTCCAACTCATGAGGTGATAGGTGATATGTGGCCTTACAAGGAGGTGTCTTCCCCGGGAGTGTCTCTATTTTTTGATCTACTTGCCTTTTAGGTGGTAATCTTGAGGGTAGATCATCGGGAAAGACATCTTGAAACTCATCCACTACATCCTTCAATTTCTTAGGAATTTGTCCAGTGAGTTCTGCACTCTGGACTTCTCTTATTAGACCCATAAAACATCTATCCGTCTTACAGACAGTTTTCGTCCCTACGACATATAGAGGCTGTTTCTACGTGTGTGATTTTTCTTTAACCCCAATGATTGACCATTGGTAGGTTCTCACTACTTTCTTCCTCCAATCCACCATTGGGTTGTATTGCTCCATCCATGGCATGCTTAAAATTGCATCATAACGGGCTAACTATATCACTCGCCACTCAATTGCTTCCTAATGTTCTCCTACAGAGAGGGTTACCCGTCTAGGTAATGATTCAATCCTCTCTGTTTGCCCATTTGGTAATTCTACTTCTTCACTTCCATCTCTCTCTAGATCCATTCCCAAGCTTATTGCAACAGAGCGAGACAAGAAATTCTCTGTTGCTCCCGGATCTATTAATACTCTTACTTGATTACCTTCTAGGATTCCATTCACAACAATCAATTGTGAGGTTGCCTTTTAGGATCTTTGCGCATTATTCTTCTTCCTTCCCTCACTTCTCTGCTTCCTTATTGAGCCATCAAGGCCGCGAGGTACATTTACTGGCGATCTTTGTTTTCCAAAGTGGTTTCCACCTCCTCCTCTTCAATGTGCCTCTCCATGTTGTTCAAAGATCGCCTGTACGAAGGCCGAGTGCCTCTAGGGAAACAAGTGCGACAATTGGAAGATATGTGCCCAATACGGCCACAATTGTAACAATGGCGTTGTTCTCCTCGAGTCCCTTGTCCTCGTGGGACTCCATCTCTTCGTTCTTCTACCCGTCCCGCTCTCCTTGAAGCGGCCGTGCTCCTTGATCCCGGAATCGAAGGTTGCCCAATTCCATCGGTATTGGTCCACCCATGTGTGGCATTTCTGCCCGATAATGTTGAGGTGGAACTACTCCTTCACCTCCACCTAATGCTCTGGCTATTCTCTGCGCACAAGCAATAGCTTCAAATACCGTGCGAGGGTTTTGCACCATGACTTCTTGGCGAATCCGCTCTTTCAACCCTCATTTGAAATTGTCGAGAGCCTCTGTTGGACTCATGTCGGTAATTGCAACTTGTAGATCTAGAAACACCTCCACATACTCTTGTACGCTATTCTTTTGTCTCAATCTCCATAGTCGGGTTCGAGCCATTTGCACAGAATCCACCGATTGGAAATTCTTGAGCAGTCCTTCTTGCATTGCTGTCCATGTGACCTCCCTTCTCTCTGCCAGCATGGATCATTCCCAAGCATCATACCATGTGAGGGCTTTATCAGTCAAGTACCCACATGCGAACACGCCTACAGCATGCTCTGTGATCTCTATTGAGAACAATCAAAAATATCGATTCATTCTCGAGATCCAATTCTCCACTACTCCCATTGTACGCTGCCCCTTGTAAGGCTCGATGTTGCAGGTCTTCTTCATCCGGAGTAGCAATGTGGCTTCATTGTTGATAGGGTTCGTAGGCACGGGTGCCTCTCCAAGTACTTCAGTCGCAGGTACTGGGTTTTGAGACGGCTCTTCTTCTTGCATGGCTTGATCGTTCTTGAGGATCTGCACTTGACTTTGCAATGTCTCCATGGTCATCTTAATCTCTCGAAATTCATTCAACATCCCTTGCATTCCTTGCACCAGCTCTTGCAACTGCGGATCCATGGTTCCTGCAACACCCCAATTGCTAACGTCTACTTCAATACAGAGTCAATATAATCACTCTGGAAGGCGCACGAACTATCGGAATTACCATTGGGACCTCAGAAGCTATCACTCGTTGATAATACTCCTCACCAAAATTCCTAACCACAAAATCTCTAAACATCAATTTCGGCCTCACTACATAACGGATTTCTACTTGAGTGTTGAAAGGGAGAGGATTTGGGACATTCATATCCATATTATCATAATAGAATGTAGATCATCAAATCCCACTCTCTGTCATATATCACCACAGGTAGAATCACCGGGTTTGGTGAGTTCATCACTCTGTCCATGAATTCCACACCAAAGTGATAAACTAGCGATACTCTCATCTGCTCATGCTGGATGTACATAAACTTGATGTGGAATGGGTTTGAGAATGGAAAGCTAGGTGCGGGAAATTGTCCCCCTGGCGCATCCATCCCATCCGCTCTCTAAAGTCCTTCCTAAGTCTAGCGATTACTCTATGTTCTCCACCTCAAATTACTCAGTTTCAGTAGTTCGTGCTATTCCAAGAGGGGTGATCCACTCTCTTGGACTAGAACACTCGCTCTGATACCATTGTAATACTCCGAGGACAAGAGAAGAGAGAAAACACAGATTGCACACTCAAACATTCGATGCCCCAAGGGAGCACCTTCTCTTTATTATATAGACAAAGAGGATCTCCTACAAGGAAGCTCCACCATAGGATTAGGGACATAGATAGGTGACATGTCAGCAAGCTCCACCCTTGGATTACTTACTTGGATGGGTGACCTGTCTGGTCTAGGTCCTATCTGGTTGGTAAAACGAGCTTTGATCGGAGGGAATCTTTTAGGGAATCTTCCTGTAGGAATCTCAGAATCACATGAGTAAGGTACTGTTGGAAAGCTCTCGACGAGACAAACTAGGGGGAGGGAAGGCCAGCCTTTCCTCTATTGGGGGGGGGGGGAATTTGCACATTTTCGAGGCCTAATTCATCCGTTTAGGCCTCCAAAATTGCCTTCCAAGATTTCAGGCATATTTCGGTTCCTACTCTATTAGTAGAAGTCCCCTTTTGGTGATACCTCTTTCTGATCTGTTTAGTCCATCATGTGTAACATTCTTCCAGATGTTACCAAACCAATTCTCACCTTTAAATCATATGTCTAGCTATTGGTTCTAAGGTTCTCAAGTCTATTTTGGTTTCTGCCCAATTAGTAGAAGTACTCTTTTGGTGATACTTCTATCTGATCTATTTTGACCATCATGTATAATATCATTCTAGATGTTACCAAACCGAATTTCATATCTAGATCATATGGCTAACCCTTGGTATTACAGGTATGGAGGCATTACCTCTTGGGGAAACAAGTGATCATGCAAACTGATCACAAACCTTTGTTGCAAACCTTACACTTGGAACACATGAAGAGTTGACATCATCAATGGGAAGAGCAACTCCAACTATATGGTATCAAACTTGAGTACAAACCAGGTCGGTTCCATGTCATCCTTGATGCTTTATCACGATGACCTGATTTGAAATCTCTTCTTCTCATCACAATGGCAATTTCAACAATGTCAATTGACTCCAAGGTCCAAAATGATTTTCAGTCAACTCTACACCAAGATCCCTTCTTCCAAATGGTACATGGTTGCCTTACAACATGAAATAATGAGTAAAATATCTTCTCCATCAAGGAGGGCCTTTTACTCCATGAGGACCGGATCTATGTTCCAGCTAAAGGTGATCTGACTTGTGCACCTTCAAGAAGCCCATGATTTACCCATTGTAGGTCACATGGGTGTGGACAAGACCTTGAGTACCCTCCAACGTCAATGGTGGTGGCCCAACATGACACGAGATGTTTGAGAATTTGTCCAATTGTGTGAGAGCTGCCAATGTAACAAGGCCAGCAACCAGAAGCTGAGTGGACTCCTTCAACCACTTGCCGTTCCATCCGCTTGCTGGGAGCATGTTAGCTTGGATCTCATCACATCCTTGCCAAAGACAAAACAAGGATACACCGCAATCGTGGTGTTTGTGGGTAAGCTTAGTAAGAAAATCCACTTGGCACCAACCTATGATACTGTGGATGCTCCAACCTTAGTGCAAATCTACTTCAACAATGTCTTCAAGCATCATGGGATGCCATGTGTGCTCATCTTAGATCATGATCCTTGATTTACTAGAAAGTTTTGGCAAGCACTCTTCTAGATACTCGACACCAAGTTTACTTTGTCCACGGCCTATCATCCTCAAACTGATGGACAAACCAAACGTGCAAATCATACATTAGAGGATATGTTGCATGCTTTTGTCAATGTCCACCATACCAATTGGGATGAATGTCTTGCAGCTATAAAATTTTCCTACAACAATTCCAAACAGGCAAGCACTAGATTTTCTCCTTTCCTCCTTAGTTTTGGCCAAGATCCACTCATTCCAGATTCTCTTCTTGCTCCCCCTCCATCTCAGGTTCCTCATACTTCCACATTCTTGACCACTATATCCCAATCTCTCCAACAAGCCAAGTCTCACCTCCTTGTTGCTCAGAACCGCCAAAAACAATATGCGGACCACCATTGTTGCAATCTCACCTTTGAGATCAGTGATAAAGTCATGTTATCCTCTAGTAACCTCCCTCTCCCATTTGATACCCAAGTTCATAAAATTGCCCCTAATTGGATAGGACCCTTTGATATCACCCAAATTATCTCTCTTGTTGCTTATCGACTTGCCTTGCCTTGTCACATGCATATCCATCTTGTCTTTCATATTTCCAAGTTGAAACACTTTGTTCCTAACCCCTCTTCCTTTTCCTCTCAAGTCCAACCTCCCCCTTTCCTGTCCCTATCAATGATCATGAGGAGTACAAAGTTGATTGTATCCTCGCACGTTGCCATATTCAACGAGGCCGTCGCCAACATACAAAGTACAAGGTCCTTTGGAAAGGGTATCTCTTTCATGATGCCACATGGGAACCTCTTTCTCATCTCCAGAATGCACAAATGGCCATCTAGGAATTTGAAGCTTCATTGGCAACGAGGACGTCACCAACTAGCAGCGGGGGAATATGTAACAATATGGAGTTTAGCGACAAAGTTAGTAGGGCTCACGAAGTAGCACATAAGACAAATTAGCCTAGAATATTCCAAAAGTATCTAGGAAGCTTCTTGGGAAGCTTCCCGGCTAGCTTAGCTTGCACCTCAAGTAAGTAGCTTCTAGAAGGAAGCTTCTAACTAGCTTAGCTTGCACATCAAGTAGACGGCTTCTAGAAAGAAGTTTCTTGAGAAGCTTCCTAGTTAACTTGGCTTGCACTCTAAGAAAGAGGCTTGAGGAAGCTTCTTGAGAAGCTTCTCAAGGGCCTTGTATGCTACCTATAAATACAAAAGCCAAAGCTCATTCATGCTAGGCATTCAGAGTTTTCCCTCATTCAAGTGTCCCAATGTGAGTTTCCATTCTCCTATTTCTTTCCTTGGATTTGGTCTTTTACAATGAGAGAAACTCTTAATGCTTAACATGAGCTTGGGCTAGGGTATTTATAGGAAAAATACAAGGCTCTTGAAAATCTTCTTAGGAAGCTTCCTAAAATCCATCTTCTTTGAGTGCAAGCAAAGTTCTAGAAACCGCCTACTTGGCATGCAAGCTAAGCTAGTTGAGAAGCTTCCCAAGAAATTGCCTACTTGGCATGTAAGTGAAGCTAATTAGGAAGTTTTCCAAGAAGCTTCTTTCTAGAAGTCACCACTTGGCATGCATATTATCCGATACTTGGAAAGCACTAAGTAGCTTCATAGATTCTTTTAGAATATTCTTATAATTCTTGCTAATTTGACCCATTTGCTACTTTTTTAGTCTCAACTAACTCATATGTAAAATCCATATTGTTACACCAATGGTACCTCACCCATGTTGTTCTATGTTTTCTATAAGAAGATTCTCCAAATATTCTCGTTGGTCAAATTGGATGAGGACCAACATGGGACAAGGATCAACATGTCACCAATCCATATAATTAATCTAAGGGTAGATCTAATTGACATTGCACCTATCTATGTATCTGATCCAAGAGTGGAGCTCCCTTTGATTGGATCCTCTTTGCTATATAATAAAGACAAGGTGCTCCTTTGGGGCATCGGAGTATTGAGAGATGAAACCTTGTGTTTTTCTTGGAGGTTCTTCTACCTCAAAATATTACAGTGATAGCAGAGTAGGTGTTTTGATCCAAGAGAGTGGATCATCTTTCTTAGAGGGACATGGGCTACTAAGGCTACATAATTTTGAGAGGAGAATAATAATAATGTAGTGCAATTGATAGATTGAGGGTGTTTTAGAGAGGATGGGATAGATACTCATGGAGGACAATTTCTTGCACCCCACTTTCTATTTTTGAATTTGTTCTACATCAAGATTATATCTTGATGACCATTTTGGAGTAGAGTTCATGGATATAATGATGAATTTGCCAAACCCAATGATTCTACCTATGGTAATATATCATAAAGAATGGGATTTGACAATCTACATCTTGTTATGATGTAATGTATATGCATATACCAAATCCTCTCCCTATAAACACTCAAGTAGAAATCTATTATGCAATTAGACAAAAGTGTTATCTTTCAAGGGTAGGAGACTTGAAGAGAAACATGCAGTAAGAAACACACAATTTCACACTCAACCTCCAATGCTCCAAAGAAGTACCTTGATGGTATTATATAGCAAAGTGGACTCCTCCAAAGAAAGCTCCACCCTTGGATAAGATACATGGATTGGTGACTTATAAGCAAGCTTTGCTCTTAGATTGGTTGCATGCATGGGTGACATGTCGGTTCTAATCCTATCTTGTTAGTCAAACCATCTTTGATTGGAGGGAATCTTTAGGGAATCTTCTTGTAAGAATCTCCAAATTGTGTGGGTGAGGTATCGTTGGAAAGCTCTTGATGAGACAAACCTAAGAGTAAGGGAAGGCCAACTTTTTTCTCTTTGGGGGAAAATTTGCACATTTTTTAGGCCTAATTCATCAGTTTAGGCCTCCAAAATTGGCAATGAAGTGTTCAAGCTATTTTAGGCTCCTACCTTATTAGTAAAAGTCCTCTTTTGGTGACACCTCTATCTAAATTACCTGGCCCATCATGCATAACATCTTTCTAGATGTTACCAAGCCAATTTCCACCTCAAGATAATATGTCTATCGTTTTGTATTACAAATTCAAGCTATTTTTGGCTCTTGCCATATTAGTAGAAGTACTCTTTTGGTGACACCTCTATCTAATCTACCTAAGCAATCATACATAACATCTTTCTAGATGTTACCAAGCCAATTTCAATTCTAGATGATATGTCTAGCTATGGTATCACAAAAAGTGATATTTAGGGATTTTGTTACCACAATTTCAATGAGGAATATTATCAAGAAGTGATAGCCTTTGAGGTCCTACTAGTAGTATCAATTGTCCTTGCCACCTCCCAAGTGGTCATATTAATCCTGCATTGAAGTAGGAAGTAGCATTTGAGCGTTCGCCATATTTACAAATCATGAAGCCGTAGTTGTAGGATTTGATGCAAGGAATGCAAGGGATATTGAACTAGTTTTAGGAGATCAAGATGATAATAGAAACATTGAAAATTCAATTATGCACCTTCAAGAATGATCATGTAATGCAAGAAGGAGAATCATCCCAAAACCCAATAACAATGGCCAAAGTACTTGGAGAATCACTCATGCCAATGACACTAACCTTGGTCAACAATGAAATCACATTCTGATTACAAACAAAGAAGACATGCAACATCAAGCCTTAAAAGGGATAATGTTCTATGGGAGTAATGGAAAACTAGATTTTAAGAATGAATTGATACTTTTGATAATTCATAATTATTATCACCAATCATTCTGTAAGTGTGTCTGCATGTGGGTACTTGACCAATAAAGCCCTCATATGGTATGATGCTTGGGAATGATCAATGTTAGCTCAAGGAAGAGAGATCATTTGGAGTGTAATCTAAGAAGGACTATTGAACAATTCCCAATGTGTGGATTCTATGTAGATGGCTTGAACCTGACTATGGAGGTTGAAGTAAAAGAACATCATACAAGAGTACATGGAGGTATGTCTCAATCTCTAGGTCATGATAACTAATATGAGTCTAGAATAAGCTCTTGACAATTCAAATGGGTGTTAAAAGAGCAAATTCACCAAGAGGTAATGGAACAAAATCCTTGCACTATTTTTGAAGCCCATTGTGTGTGCTTAGAGAATAGCAAGAGTGCTTGGAGGAGGTGAAATGGTAGTCCTAATTCAACACAATCAGAGCTAACACACCACACTTTGGTGGATCAATTCCTATGAAATTTAGCAACATTTGTTTTTGATACCAAGGAGCACAACCGCTCCGAGGAGAATGGGGACAAATCAAAGAAAGGAGAGATTGAATCCTACAAGGGGAAGGGGCTTGAGTAGAACAGTGCCATTATTACAATTGCAGCTAAGTTGGGCACATAATCATCTATTGTCATGCTCATCTTCCTAGAGGCCCTCGGCCTCCATAGAAGCAACCTTTGAACAACATGGACGAATTGAAGAGGAAGATGCTAAAATCACATTGAAAAACAAATATTTCCACTAATGTACTCTCACACTTATGAGTTGGAGGATTGCAAGGCTCAAATTGAGTGCTACAAAAAACGTTTATCCAGCCCAACGTATCACCATATGGGGCTCTTGTCTTGTTTGTGAAGAAGAAGGATAGTTCAATGCACATGTGCGTTGACTAGTAAGGCCTAAATAAACAAATGGTAAAGAACAAATACCCATGACCTCATATGGATGATCTATTTGATCAACTCAACAAGGCAAAACACTTCACCAAAATTGATTTATGGAGTGGTTATAATCAAATCAAGATTGCAAAAGAGGACATATACAAAACTACCTTTTAAACAACATATGATCACTTGAGTACTTGGTGATACTATCTGGTCTCACCAAAATACTAGTAACTTTCATGAGTTTGATGAATAATATTATTTTTCCATACTTGGATAAATCTATTATTTTTTTCCTTGATGATATCTTATTCTACAATAGGATGATGATGGAGCACAAACAACATCTATGAGAAGTTCTCTAGATTTTATGACAAAACCAATTGTATGATAAAATCAAAAAATGCAAGTTTGGCAAGTTTGAAGTAGATTACTTGGAGCATAGAGTAAATGTTAAAGGTATCCAAGTGCTACTAAATAAAATAGAGGTCATTTAAAAATAGGGTGTTCCAAAAGATCAAAATCAACTCAAGAGTTTCTTGGGATTGATATGGTTCTATTTTTAATTTGTCAAGGAATTCTCCAAATGTTGCACAACCTTTAACGACACTACTTGGCAAGGAAAAGAAGTGGATGTGGTGAACTGCACAAGAATTGAAAGATGCATTACTACATGCACCAATTTTGAAATGATATGACCCAAAAAATCCAATCAAACGGGCTATAAATGTATTAAGAATTATGATAGGAGCAATCCTACAACAAGAATAAAATGATAGATGGTATCTAATTGCATATTTCTCTTAAAAGTTGTCTAGCAAAATGTAACTATTTGTAATACCAATAGCTAGACACATGATCTAGAGATGAAATTTGGTTTGGTAATATCTGGGAGGATATTATACATGATGGACTAAGTAGATCAGATAAAGGTATCACTAAAAGAGTACTTCTAATAGTAGGCCAAAAACCAAAACATGCTTGAAGACTTTAGAATAAATAGCTAGACACATGATCTAGAGATGAAATTTGGTTTGGTAACATCTGGAAGATGTTATATATGATGGACTAAGTAGATCAGGTAGAGTTATCACCAAAAGAATACTCCCATTGATAGAGCAACAACCAAAATAGGCATGAAAACTTCAAAGGCAATTTTGGAGGCCTAAATGGATGAATTAGGCCTAAAAATGTAAATATCCTTCCAAATAGTGAAAAGACAAGCCTTTCCTCCCCCTTGGTTTGTCTCACCAAGAGCTTTTCAACTGTACCTCACCGACGTGATTATGAGATTCCTACAAGAAGATTCCCTAAAAGATTCCCTCCGATCAAAGTCTATTTGACCAACCACATAGGACTAGGACCAACATGTCACCCATCCAAGCAAGTAATCTTAGGGTGGAGCTTCCTTGAAAGAGATCTTCCTTGGCTACATAATAAAAAGAAGGTGCTCCTTTGGGGCATCAAAGGATTGAGTGTGAAATTGGATTTTCTCTCTTGAAGAGTTCTCTTGTCCTCAGAGTATTACACTATCACACTACCAAATGAGAAGATTTTTCCATTTTCCTTGCAACCAAAAATTAGAAGCACTATCTTGGTGAGAAGTATTTATAGTGGAGATAGACCATAAACATCTAGTCTACCTCAAGACACAAAAAGATCTATCTCATTGATAGATTCATTGGGCAAAGTGAAGATGATGGTTCAACTTGACAATCATATATGTGGAAGGCAAGAAGCAACTTGTAGATGCATTCACACAAATGCTTATGATAAATAATCTAGTGGTAGAGGTCAAGATGAACTTCAAATTCTGGTTAAGGATACTTATTGCTATGAAGAATGACCCACAAATTGTTGGAGCTCAATCATCCAAAAGCATAACCAATACAATAACTCACTTTTTGTGATGGTAAGTTATGGATCCCAAATACCCCATACCTAAGAACCACCATCTCAAAAAATATCATGATTCTACTATTGTAGTTCATGTTGGAATAGACAAGACCTTAGATAAAGTCAAACGCCATTATAATTAGCCCAAGATGAGCAACAACGTGATGGAGTACATTCAAATATGCCTACTTTGTCAGCAAAATAAAGCCTCTAATCAGGTTCCCATAGGAATATTTCAACCCCTCCCTACTCTTATGTAATGTTGGGAGTAGGTTAGCATAGACCTAGTTTGTGAATTGCCAAGACCACCTCAGGGTTTGACTCCATTGTAGTCTTTGTAGACCAACTCAGAAAAATGATTTATATGTGTCCTATGACCAAGGATATGACTACTCCGCAATAATCTTAATTGTACTTAGTTGTAGTGTTTTCTCACCATGGCTTATCTTGAATGCTCATTATTGATTAGGGCACTCAATTCATTAGTTTATTATGAAAAACACTCTTTGGCATCTTCAAAACCAAACTTGTCATTTCCATGGCATACCATCTACAACCCAATGGACAAATAGAGCGGGCTTATGAAACTATTGAGGAAATATTGCATGCAAGATTTCACCTTAGAGGAGCAAGAAAGGTGGGACAACCTTACTTTCACTGGTGGAATTTGTTTATAACAATTCAGTGAATGCATCTACATAGGTCATGCTGTTCTTCCTCATGTATGGAGATCACCTTTCACACCATCAAGCTTGGTAAAGATCCACCTAATGGCTAAAAAAGTTGACCATGTCAATAATTTTATTTCTAGAATCCAACAAGGGTGGAGAATGCTAAGCATAGGTTGTAGATTGCCTAAAATTGGTAGAAACAATATGTAGATGCATATTAGAGGCACATGGAGTTTAGTGTTAAGGATAAGTTTGGTTTCCACAACTAACCTCATGTTAGTTGGCCCTTGTAAGCTCAAACCTCATTTTATTGTGCCTTTTCCCATCCTTTGTCAAATTGGTGTAGTGGTCTATCACCTCAAGTTGCCGCCATAAATGAAGATCCATCCAATGTTCCATGTTTCCTTACTACATAGATATGCACTCCAATTGCCCACTTTCCTTCCTTACAAGAAGTTAGACCTTGTCCAACACTCATTGATGGCATAGAGGAATACAAAGTCAAATGCATTCTCTAAAAATGCATCTATGTTACCGACCATCCATGTGTAGAAGATCTCATACATTGAAAATAGTACCCATTGTATGAGATAATATGGTGTGATACCCATATTTTTTGTTTGTTTTAATTTGTTAAAGTTTTGAAGAAGAAGTGTATTGAGGGAGCCAAATTACAAAGTAAAGAAGGGACTTATGTGTCTTCGGTGGAAACCTAAAGAAGTCAACCTAGGGTCAGGAACCGGAAGTACTTGGATGGGGTTATGAAGAGACAAATCCAAATAAGGGCATCTTTGGACCAAGAAGCAAAGGTCAATATGAAGACGGTGTAACAACCTTTCTACGTGTCAGGCAAGGCAAGAAAGTACCCTTCAAGAAACAGCGGAGGCAAGAGAAGAATACCTTGATAGTGACAAGAAATGTAAAAGACCAAGACCAAGGAGAGAAATAGGAGAATGGAAATTCACATTGGGACACTTGAATGAGGAACAACTCCAAATGCCTAGCATGAGCTTTGGCTTTGGTATTTATAGGTAGCATACAAGGCCCTTGAGAAGCTTCTCAAGAAGCTTCCTTGAGCCGCTTTCTTAGAGTGCAAGCCAAGTTAACTAGGAAGCTTCTCAAGAAGCTTTCTTCTAGAAGCTATTTGCTTGGAGCGCAAGTTAACTAGTTGGAATGCTTCCCAAGAAGCTTCCTAGATGCTTTTGGAATATTCTAGGCTAATTTGGCTTATTCTCTACTTTGTTAGCCTTACTAACTACATCGCTAAACTCCATACTGTTACATATTCTCCCACTGCTAGTTGGTGATGTCCTCATCGCCATTGAAGCTTCAAACTCCTGGATGGCCGTATGTGCATTTTGAAGGTGAGAAAGAGGTTCCCAGGTGGCATCATGAAGGAGATACCCTTTCCAAAGGACCTTGTACTCCATATGTTGGCGGCGTCCTCGGTGGATATGGCGAAGTGCAAGGATACGATCAACTTTGTACTCCTCATGATCATTGATAGGGATAGGGGAAGGAGGAGGTTGGACTCAAGAGGAGAAAGAAGAGGGGTTAGGAACAAAGGGTTTCAACTTGGAAACATGAAAGACAAGATGGATGTGCATATGACAAGGCAAGGCAAGTCGATAAGCAACAAGAGAGACAATTTGGGTGACATTAAAAGGTCCTATCCAATTAGGGGCAAGTTTACAAACTTGGGTATCAAGTGGGAGGGGTAGATTACTAGAGGATAACATAACTTTATCACCAACTTCAAAGGTGAGATCACGACAATGGTGGTCCGCATATTGTTTTTGACGATTTGAGCAACAAGGAGGTGAGATTTGGCTTGTTGGAGAGATTTGGATATGGTGGTCAAGAAGGTTGAAGTATGAGGGACTTGAGACAGAGGAGGAGCAAGAAGAGAATCTGGGACAAGGGATCTTGGCCAAAGTTGAGAAAGAAAGGAGAGAATCCGGTGCTTGCTTGTTTAGAATTGTTGTATGCAAACTCTATAGCTGTAAGTCATTCATCCCAATTGGTATGGTTAATATTGACAAAGGCACAAAGCATATATTCCAAGGTGAGATTTGCACATTCAGTTTGTCCATCAGTTTGAGGATGATAGGCTGTGGACAAAGAAAGCTTGGTGCCAAGTAATTGGAAGAGGGCTTGCCAAGTAGAGTTGCGCCAAGGTTGGAGTATCTATAGTATCAACCATTGGTGCCAAATGGATTTGCTTACTAAGCTTATCCACAACACCACAATTGTTATGTAACCTTGTTGTGTCTTAGGTAAGGAGGTGATGAGATCTAAGCTCACATGCTCCCAACAAGTAGTTGGAATTGGAAGTGGCTGAAGGAGTCCACTCGGCTTCTGGTTACTAGCCTTGTTGTGTTGACAACTCTCACACGATTGGAAAAAATCCCAAACATCTTGTGTCATGTTGGGCTACCACCATTGGAGTTGGAGGGTATCCAAGGTCTTCTCCACCCCCATGTGACCAGCTATTGGTAAATAAAGGGCTTCTTGAAGACATACAAGTCGGAGATCACCTTTGGCTGGAACATAGACCCGGTCCGCATGGAATAGAAGGCCTTCCTTGAAGGAGAAGGTGTTGTACTCCTTGTTGCTTGTTGTCAAACGACCATGTACCATTTGGAAGAAGGGATCTTGTTGTAGAGCTGACCAAAACTCATTATGGACCTTGGGGTCAATTAACACCATTGTAATTGCCGCCGTGGTGAGAGGAAGAGACTTCAAATCAGGTTGTCATGATAGAGCATCAAGGATGACATGGAACCAACCTGGTTTGTACTCAAGTTTGATGTCAAACAATTGGATTTGCTCTTCCCATCGATGATGTTGACTCTTCATGTGTTCCAAGTGTAAGGTCTGCAACAATGGCTTGTGATCAGTTTGCATGACCAATTGTTTCCCCAGGAGGTAATGCCTCCATACCTTGGTGGCATATACCATTACAAGTTGTTCTTGATTTTGAGCAGAATAATTTCTTTCAACTTTATTTAGTTGGCAAGACACAAAGGCAATGGGATGTAGTCCATCTAGGAATTCTTGTTGCAACACAACTCCAATTGCAAAGTTAGAAGCATCAAAATCAACCACACAAGGTAGTTGAGGATCATATGGTTGAAGAATGGGTCTTGAAGACACCATTTGCTTTAACTTTTGGAATGCTTCTTCATGCTTGGTGGTCCATTAGAAACTTGAGTTTTTTCCCAAGAGGTCAATCAATGGTGCAGCCACATGAGCATAATAATGGATGAATTGTCAGTAAAAACAGGCCAATCCATTGAATGCCTGTACTTTTGTAGCATCCATTGGGGTAGGCCAATAAGTAATGGCCTTGATCTTCTCTTCTTCTATCTTGATCCCCTCTGATGAGATCTTATGACCCAAGAAGGTAACGTCTTTCTGCCAACAAGCACACTTTGACTTCTTGTAGTAAAATTTCCATTGTTGTAGTCATCTTAGGACTTCTCGCACATGATTCATGTGTTTTGCCTTTGTCTTGCTATAGATTAAGATATCATCCAAGAACACCATCATAAACTGATCCAATAGTCCCCAAAACTTGATGCATCTGATCCATGAAGACTATTGGAGCATTAGTGAGTCCAAAAGGTAGAACTCTCCACTCAAGATGCCCATACCTTGTACAAAAGGCAATCTTTTGCACATCCTCTCCTTCAATAGGAATTTGCTAATAGCCGCTACAAAGATCTGGCTTGGAAAAGTAGCGTGCTCCACTTAGTTGATCAAGTAGGTCATTGATCCAAGGCAAGGGATATGCATTCTTCACAGTTTGCTTATTGAGCCCACGGTAATCAATACAGAAACTAAGTCCTTCATCCCTCTTTGGAACAAATTGTACTAGTGCTCCCCAAGGAGAGGTACTATGTCCTATGAAATCCTTCTCCAACAGTTCTGTAAGTGTTGTTTGCAACTCCTCCAACTCCTTTGGTGAGAGCCGATAGATTGGTCTACTCACTAGAGTACTCCCTGGTAATAACTTGATCTTAAGGGCATACCTCGATCAAAGGGTAATCCCTTTGGAAAATCATCCGGAACACATCTACAAACTCTTGAGCTATCCACTCAACCATTGCTTGATGAGGCTCCTGGCCCTCCTCGGATTATTCTTGTGCAATCGGCTTGATCCACACCATGAATACAAACTTATCTTCCTCCAATGCTTGCTCTATGGCTGCTTTACTAACAAACTTCCCTTCCAAGGACTCATCTCTCTTCCAAGCTTGCTCCATGGTTGCCTTCTAGGCAAATTTCCCATCTTGGGACTCATCTCCCTTCTAGATTTGCTCTATGGCCCATCTTCTCAACGAACTTCCCATCTTGGGACTGACTATTCTTAGGTGTCTTACTTTGAGGTGCCAAATAACCTAATAAAAAATTCCTACCTTGGTGTTGTACTTGAATTTGTCGTTGGGTCCAATCAAATTGAACCTTATGACGTTCAAGCCAAGGTAGACCTAGAATGATATCATAGTGTAGAGGTGCCACTACAAACCTCATACACTCCAAATACTCCTTCCCAATCTTGAAGGTAACAAGATGTGAGGTGCAGAATGAAAAACCCTTTCTACCATCCGCCATCATCAAACTACTTCCAAACATTTGCTTGATAGGAATACCCAATTCCTTTGCTATTTGCATAGACATGCAATTCTCTAAACTTCCTGAATCAACAAAAATCCTATAATCCTAATTAGATATCATACCTTGCAAGTGAAGCAAACTTGCATAAGTCAAGCCTTCAATCCCATTGGAACTAATCAAGCTCCCAATAGGCTGCTCAAAATCTCCTCTTGGGATTCCTTGTTTCCCTGATCATTATGTTCCACAATCTCTATCTGGGCAACTTGTTGAGGTCACCCATTCCTAAGTGGGCATTCAAAAATGCAATGTCCAACTTGGTGACAATAAAAATAACCTCCATTTTGTTGCAATCTTTCTCTATCCATTGTACCAAGTTGTCTCTGTTGGATAACATCAATCTCCATTGGTGTCGGTTCTTCCACCCGTGCATAGTGTACTGGTAGGCCTTGTGTAGGTCAAGATCAAGACCAAGTTGTCACAACCAAGGAATCAAAGTGCTCAACCAATTGCATGGCTTCTTTTATGTTTTGTGGTTCCTTCATGGTCACTGCCAATTTGGTTTGTGACTTCAATCCCCACACAAATCAATCCAAAACTTCACCTTTTTTTATATTTGGAATCTACATGATGACATTCTGAAATTGTGTGATATAGCTCCTTATTGAGCCAACTTGCTTCAACTCAGCCAGTTTATCTTGTGTGGCGCGGGTGGCATTTATAGTATGAAACCAACCCAATATTGCATCCTTGAACTCGGCCCATGTCAAAATTGGTGCAACAATCTGTTGTTCAGCTTGCTCCACTGGAAATTGCCACCAAAGTTTTGCCATACCATCTAATTGGCTAGAGACCAAGAGAATTTGTATCCGTACATCTTGAAGATTGGTGGCTTCAAAGTACCATCAAACACAAAATTCTCTATTGTGCTTGGAAGATTCTTGCCTTCAAACACCTTGGATTTTGGAAATTGAATGTGATCTTCTCCATCTCGAATTGGTGCTCTCTCTATATGTTCTTGTCATTGTTGATCTAGTTCATCCAACAATCGAGTAAGGTGCTCAATTTGTTGCTGCATTGCAAGGATAACATCCGGTATTGCTGCCATAGCTACTATTCTATCCCACTACTCTCACTTTATCTAATTTATTAACACATAGATGCAACATGTCCACCATTCTCCATAAGTTACAACTGGAAGTATCAAGGGTTCCTCAAACAACGTGATCATATGTAGAAAATCTTGTCCAAAGCGTGAGGTGATGAATTGTGTGAAATGATGCTTGGGTAATATCTGGACATGAAAATCCCAATGGTTTGGCAGAAGTGGATTTGGTGGTCCATAAATTCCATCCATCCCATTCTTGCTCTGATACCAATGTAAAAGACCAAGACTGAGGAGAGAAATAAGAGAATGGAAATTCACATTGGGACACTTAAATGAGGGAAAACTCCAAATGTCTAGCATGAGCTTTGGCTTTGGTATTTATAGGTAGCATACAAGGCCCTTGAGAAGCTTCTCAAGAAGCTTCCTTGAGCCACTTTCTTAGAGTGCAAGCCAAGTTAACTAGGAAGCTTCCTTCTAGAAGCCGCCTACTTGGCATGCAAGCTAAGTTAGTTAGAAGCTTCTAGAAGCTTCCTGCTTGGAGCGCAAGTTAACTAGTCGGGAAGCTTCCCAAGAAGCTTACTAGATGCTTTTGGAATATTCTAGGCTTATTTGGCTTATTCTCTACTTCATTAGCCTTACTAACTACGTAGCTAAACTCCGTATTGTTACAAGAAACCAACACGTAGAAGAAGTGGGGGTCAATTTTGAAATTGACTGAAGAATGACTACACTTTGGGGTACTATAAAATTACAATTGCGCAAGGGGAGATTGAATATGTCAAGTATATATCATGTTCCTTTGAGTAGTCATCCTGTAGTGCGCATCAAGAAGCTAATTGAGAGTGAAATTTTCCGAAGTCCAAAAGGGGTTAGAGTGTCGCATGTAGGATAGGGGATTTTTTTTTAGTGTTAAAGAACCAGAGAGCAAATCATGGCAAAGAAGACTAAGAACACACTTGCAGTGAGGAGTTTTGCAATTTGGAGGTTAGATGTCATAGCTAGGATTGAGGTCTTGAATAGACTTTGGATTACATTCATGGCATGGAATTGGAATTTTATTTTCCTTGATGTTGTGGCAAAAATAGTTGCCAATAATTGTGAGGAAGGCCCCAAATTTGTAGGGAAGAGAGGAAATCCGGCTTGATGGACTGAGTCGGATTGGAAGTTAGTATTGGGGAAGGAAGTAAGAGAGGCAATTGGGGTCACCTTCTAAAGTGTGATGCTGCAGAGGAGACCACAAAAATCAGAAACTTGTTCTACGCTTTGCAGACCAACAAAGGGTACAAAGTAGAGTCATATAGGAACCTAATCAAGCAGAGCATTGTTGGAGCAATAATGGCCATGTTCAAAACCAAAAGAACAACATACATGAACATGCAGCAGGCAGTCTTCTTCCACCAAATGATTGCCAAAGTGAAGGTGAACTGGGCAAAGTGCTTCCACCAGAGAATGAGGCATATGATAGTCAATTGGAGAACCAATTTGCCTCCACATTACTTCGCACCATTTGCAGCACACTTCTACTTTGGATTAAATTTGCTAACAATTGAGGAGAGGTAGCATATGGTGTCATATTTCTATCTTGATCTACAACAAGAAGAGGATGAAGAGAAGCAGCAATATATGTTACAATTTCAAGCCAATGATGACCACTTTGTTAGAATGGGACAGAGGGAGATGGATAAAGGAAGAAGTCCAAAGACAAAGAAGCAGACTAAGCCCAAAGAGGTTGCATTTCCCCAACCACAACAAAAGACCCAAATACTCAATCCGTGAGGTAAGCAGGTGGTGAAGGAGAAGACCTCAGAGACAGAGTCTAAAGGAGAGATAGAGTCTAGAGGAGGAGACTCAAAAGAAGCCAAGCCACACTATAGAGTGAGGAATCCAAAAGTGAGAGTGATGGTGAAGAGGAAGTCCAACAATCAACTAAGGTGGGAGAAGATGAGGCATTCCATGCGGTGATTAATTGTATCAAGGGAAGAGATAACCCTTACTTAGAATTGGCCATAGAGGAGATGAATGAAGAGCCAAAGAAGGAAGACCAAAAAGGAGGCAGTGCCAAGAAGTCAATAATAGTTGAACCTGCAGTCCGACCTTAGTCTGTAAGGAAGAAGAAAGCTCAAATGCAATGTTGCTGAAGGTATGAAGAACGAGACTTTGGGGGAAGGCTCTGGCGGAAGAAGCAAGGTATGAAGATGAAGCTAAAGACAAAGAAGGCTTTCAGGAAGTAAAATACTTAATGCAAATTGTGACTCCATTGTTAGTACATTTGAAAAAAAGTTGAATACACAAAAGAAGGTAATCTCACAAGATCATATGAAGGTGAAGAATGAGTTGCAGGTGGTGAAGTATCTACTAGATGAAGTGAAGGGATTAAAGGAGAGTGTAACCCAAAGAGAAGAAGAAGTTGAGGAACTTTGGGTAGATGCAGTCTTGAAGAAGAAGACTTTAGAGAACTTGCAAGAGAGTTTCAAGAAGCGGGGAAGAGAGATGGACAGTTGAGCCAAAGAGTTGAAAGAGCAGACGGTATTGTTGGCAAAGATGAAAGAGGAGGTTAGTGAAGCTCACATCAAAAGTATTCATGTAAAAGCAATGACGGTTGTGATGGAGCAGGAGTTAGAGAGCCTAAAGAAGAGTGCGGCCGAAAAAGATCAAGCATGGTAGAGAGAGTTGGCAACCCAACACCAAGAGGATGTAAGATTGCAAGGCTTAGTTAGAAGTGCTGAGATGCAAAGTGCTCAGTATGAAAAATAGAAGAAGATGCTTGCTGCTGAGTACGAAGATGAGTTGAAGATGTGTAGAGAAGAATTGAAGGTAGAATGATCTTGGAAGTATGCATCAGAGTCAATAGTGGAAGTTGTGGGAAGACTACAGGCAATGATAAGCACGGAGTCTGAAGGAAGATTGGAGGAAGCGAGACTGCACAAATTGAAATTGCTTGTACAAGAAACTCAAAAGAGAAGAGAGAAAGACGTAGAAATGAATACTATGTTAATACATCTAAGAGAGCGAGTAGATAGGAAGATAATTGAGGTAGGAGATAATGTAAGTCTTAGATTAGATTTAGTGAACTCAAAGTTAGAGAGACTTAAGAGTAGTGTTAAGGAGGAGAAGAAGTCTGAAGTTGTAGAAGTAGGAGTGCAAGTGTCTTTGGAGTTGTCACCTAAGACATTAGAGAAGAGAGAGTCAAAAGATAAAGATGTAAATAGATTAGATATGGGTGCAATTGTAGTTCAGAGTAAAGAAGTGGTAGAGATAGCAAAGGAATTAGTAGAATTAGATAGACCCAAAGACGGAGAAATTCTTGGAGGATCATTGAGTTTGGAGGCTGAAGAAGAGGTAGATATTAAATCGGGGTAGAAACAGATTGAGATATGAAGAGGTAGATATGAAGGGGTGCATTGTCATTTTGGATCTGCAGGTTGGTAAAGTTGTTGTGGAATGATATAGTTGTTAGCAACTATCAATTGCTCTACTATTTAAAGGGGGCATTTGAAGTGTTTTGTTGTTCATTATTTGCAATTTCTGAAAGATAGATAAAGCAAAGGGTTAGTTTCTCAGCACTCATCACTTAAGCTTGATTCCGAGTATCAATCATGTGATTGTCTTTGTGAGTGTGGAGAATTCCAAAGTGCAAGTCAAGATGCTTGTTGGATGTTGGATTTTGCAGCCTAGATCTTCATTCTTTGTGTTTGATCCTGAGTGAAGTGCAATAAGAGCAATGCCTTAACAGATCTTAGAGGAATTGTAGTGTTGGTAGTATTTTGCATTTGTGAGTGCAGCGTAGGGTTGATGCAAAGCAATTTTGATTGAGGAATTTGTGCCTTCAGTGGAGGAGTGGAACACAATTTTGAGGTAAAAGTGTTTTGTAGTGAAGTAGTTGTCTTTGGAGGAATCTGAACCATCACAATCAAGTTTGTTTGGAAAGATTTGAATGAGTTGTGATTAGTGAGTATTAATTCATGACATGATTGTGATTAGTGCTTATTCCTCTCTTTTGGGTGTGGTTTCTACCTGAGTATTAAAGATGCAACCAAGAAGAGCTCCTTGTTACCATTTGTCTTTGTATTTGAACATTTTTTATTTGTATCTCTATGGGAACAAACTTTATTTGCCTGATTACCACAAAAGTGATACTTGTTGGGTTTTCACACATGGGAATTAATAGCATGCTTGATCCATGCACCGGTGTTAGTGCAATGTTTTGAGCAACAACTCCTCAATGAGAACATTATGTGTTAAAAAAAGGGAGTTTTGTAATACTATTAGCTAGATATATTATCTAGAAATGGAAATTTGCTTATCCATATCTAGAGGGATGTTATATATGATGGTCTAAGTAGATTAGATAGATGTGTCACCAAAAGAGTTCTTTCACTAGTAGAGCAAAGGTCAAAAACACATTGAAAACCTCAAAGCTAATTTTTGAGGCCTAAACAGATGAATTAAACCTCAAAAATGGAGATTTCTTAACATTTTTAAGGAAAAAGGTATTGCTTTCTCTCCCTTGTTAGTCTTATCAAGAGCTTTCTAATGGTACCTCACCCATGCTATTCAATGCTTCTTACAAGAAGATTCTTTATAGATTCCCTTTGGTGAAACCTATTTGACCAAGTAGATAGGACAAAGGATCAACATGTCACTAATCCATACAACTAATCTAAGGTTGGAGCTCACTATCATATCACCAATCCATGTATCTCATCCAAGAGTAGAGCTACTTTTGATTGAATCTTCTTTGCTATATAATAAAGACAAGGTGCTCCTTTGAGGCATCAGAGTATTGAGAGATGAAGCCTTGTGTTTCTCGTGGGGGATTGTAATACTCCGAGGACAAGAGAAGAGAGAAAACACAGATTGCACACTCAAACATTCGATGCCCCAAGGGAGCACCTTCTCTTTATTATATAGACAAAGAGGATCTCCTCCAAGGAAGTTCCACCATAGGATTAGGGACACAGATAGGTGACATGTCGCAAGCTCCACCCTTGGATTACTTACTTGGATGGGTGACCTGTCTGGTCTAGGTCCTATCTGGTTGGTCAAACAAGCTTTGACCAGAGGGAATCTTTTAGGGAATCTTCCTATAGGAATCTCGGAATCATGTAAGGTACTGTTGGAAAGCTCTTGACGAGACAAAGCAGGGAGGAGGGAAGGCCAGCCTTTCCTCTGTTGGGGGGCATATGCACATTTTTGAGGCCTAATTTATCCGTTTAGGTCTCCGAAATTGCCTTCAAAGATTTCAGGCATATTTTGGTCCCTACTCTATTAGTAGAAGTCCCCTTTTGGTGATACCTCTTTCTGATCTGTTTAGTCTATCATGTGTAACATCCTTCCAGATGTTACCAAACCAATTCTCACCTTTAAATCATATGTTTAGCTATTGGTTCTAAGGTTCTCAAGTCTATTTTGGTTTCTGCCCTATTAGTAGAAGTACTCTTTTGGTGATACTTCTATCTGATCTAATTTGACCATCATGTATAACATCATTCAAGAAGTTACCAAACCAAATTTCACATCTAGATCATATGGCTAACCCTTGGTATTACATACCTCCCTCCTTTTAAGACGCAACGTCCTCGTTGCACAATTGTTGCTCAAATGCTTGTACCAACACCGGTGCATGTGCCAAATTGGCAGCGGGTTCCCAGGTTGCTTCATAGAGGGGGTAACTTTTCCATTGTACTAGATATTCCACCCGCGGATGGCGAGTACCACACATGCGTTTTTGGAGAATCCACTCCACTTCATATTCCTCTATGCCATCAATGAGTGTTGGACAAGGTCGAACGTCATGTGTGGAAGTACCTTGGCCTGATCGGGGAGCATATCTGCGTAGTAGGGAGACATGGAACACTGGATGGATCTTCATGTGTGGTGGTAGCTCAAGGTGATAGGCCACAGCGCCGATGCGACGAATAATTGAGAAAGGCCCAATAAAACGAGGTCTGAGCTTACGAGATCCAACTAATGTGAGGTTGGTTGTCGATAGCCACACTTGATCCCCAACATTGAACTCCATGTGCCGACGGTGTGCATCAGCATACTGCTTTTGTCAATTTTGCGCAATCTGTAACCTGTGCTTGGCGCTCTCCACACCTTGTTGGATTCTAGAAACAAATGTGTTGACTACATCAACCTTGGTAGTCACTGGACGGATCTTCATCAAGCTAGAAGGTGTGAAGGGATGATCACCATACATGAGGAAGAACGGAGTGACCTGGGTGGAGGCATTCAATGAGTTGTTGTAAGTGAATTCCACCAACGGTAGTAGGGTGTCCCACCTCTCTTGCTCTTCTAAGGTGAAGCCGCGTAACATGTCTTCAATTGTGCGATTAGCCCGCTCTGTTTGGCCATCTGTTTGTGGGTGGTAAGCTGTAGACATGGCCAACTTGGTTTTGAAGAAACCAAAGAGTGTTTGCCAAAACAAACTAGTGAATTGGGTGCCTCTATCGGTGATGAGTACTCTAGACAAGCCATGGTGAGCAAAGACTGCATCTAAGTATAGTTGAGCTAATTGTGGAGCGGTCACCTCCTTGGTGGTAGGGCGTACATGAATCATTTTGCTGAGCCGGTCCACAAAGACCACAATGGAGTCAAACCTTGAGGTGGTCTTGGGTAATTCGCAGACGAGATCCATACTCACTTGTTCCCAACGTTGGGTAGGAGTGGAGAGAGGTTGAAGGAGCCCTACAAGAGCTTGATTAGAAGCTTTTTTCTACTGACAAAGTAGGCAGCTACGCACATAGTCCATCACGTCGTTGCTCATCTTGGGCCAATAATAATGGTGCTTGACTGCATCCAAGGTCTTGTCTACTCCGACATGAGCTGCAATGGCCAAATCATGACATTCCGCTAGAATGGTGGTGCGTAAGTCTGGGACATTTGGGATCCATAATCTGCCATCCCAAAAGGTGAGTCCTTGGGTGCTGGTGACACCTTTGGACGATTGCGCTTCTACAATCTATGGATCAGTTTTTGTAGCAGCTAGAATCTCTTGCCAGATTCAAGGTTAATCTTAACCTCTGCCACCAAGTTGTTGGCCATTGGCATATAGGTGAATGCATCTGCCAGTTGTTTCTTACCTTCCATGTAGGTGATTGTCGTGTTGAAGCATTGTCGCCACTCTGCCCACTGAATTTGGCGACAAGATAGATCCTTCTGCGTCTTGAGGTAGACTAGAGGTTTGTGGTCTGTCTCTACTACAAATGCTTTCTCGCCCAAGTAGTGCTTCCAATGCTTGGTTGCTAGAACGATGGCCAGCTCTTCTCGTTCTATGGTGTGGTAGTTGCGCTCTGCTGGTAACAACTTTTGAGAGAAATATGCAATTGGATGCCATCCGTCATGCCACTCTTGTTGTAGGACTGCTCCTATTGCTACGCTTGATGCATCTGTAGCCAACTTGATTGGAGGTTTTGGGTCATACCACTTCAAGATTGGTGCATGTAGCAAGGCGGCCTTCAATTCTTGAAAGGCCAACTCTTGTGCGGTTCCCCATGTCCAGTTCTTCCCCTTGCCAAGTAGTGCCGTTAAAGGCTGTGCAACCTTGGAGAAGTCCTTGACAAATCTATGAAAGAATCCCGTCAACCCCAAGAAGCTCTTAAGTTGAGTCTGATCTTATGGGGCACTCCATTTTTGAATGACCTCTATTTCATCTGTCAATACTTGAATGCCCTCTGCACTTACTCTATGCCCTAAGTAGTCTACTTCAGACTTGCCAAACTCACACTTTGAGATTTTGGCGTACAACTGATTCTGTCTTAGAATCTGGAGGACCTCTCGTAGATGTTGTTTGTGTTCTGTCATCGTGCTAAAATATACTAAGATATCATCCAAGAAGACGATAAGAGACTTATCCAAGTATGGACAAAATATGTCATTCATTAGGCTCATGAAAGTGGTAGGTGCATTGGTGAGGCCAAAAGGCATCACAAGATACTCAAAGTGGCCATACCTGGTTCGAAAGGCAGTTTTGTACACAACCTCCTCTGCAATTTGAATTTGATTATAACCGCTCTGCAAGTCCAGTTTGGTGAAGTATCTCGCTCCATGGAGTTGGTCAAACAGGTCATCCATGCGAGGTAAGGGGTATTTGTTCTTCACTGTTTGCTGATTGAGACCCCGATAGTCAATGCACATGCGCATTGTACCATCCTTCTTCTTCACAAACAAGATAGGGGCCCCATATGGTGATATGCTAGGTTGGATGAACCCTTTCTGTAGCATCTCCTCAATTTGAGTCTTACACTCCTCGTACTCATGAGGTGATAGGCGATATGGAGCCTTACAAGGAGGTGTCTTCCCCGGGAGTGTCTCTATTTTGTGATCTACTCGCCTTTTAGGTGGTAATCCTAGGGGCATCATCGAGAAAGACATTTTGAAACTCATCCACCACATGCTTCAATTTCTCAGGAATTTGTTCAGCAAGTTGTGCACTCTGGACTTCTCTTATTAGACCCATAAAACATCTATCAGTCTTACAGACAGTTGTCGTCCCTACGACATATAGAGGCAGTTTCTGCCTGTGTGATTTTTCTTTGACCCCAATGATTGACCATTGGTGGGTTCTCACTACTTTCTTCCTCCAATCCACCATTGGGTTGTATTGCTCCATCCATGGCATGCCTAAAATTGCATCATAACGGGCTAATTGTATCACTTGCCACTCAATTGCTTCCTGATATTCTCCTACAGAGAGGGTTACCCGTCTAGGTAATGATTCAATCCTCTCTGTTTGCCCATTTGGTAACTCTACTTCTTCACTTCCATCTCTCTCTAGATCCATTCCCAATCTTATTGCAACATAGCGAGACAAGAAATTCTTTGTTGCTCCCGGATCTATTAATACTCTCACTTGATTACCTTCTAGGATTCCATTCACGACAATCAATTGTGAGGTTGCCTTTCGGGATCTTTGCGCATTATTCTTCTTCCTTCCCTTGCTTCTCTGCTTCCTTATTGAGCCAGTAAGGCCGCAAGGTACATTTACTGGCAATCTTTGTTTTCCGAAGTGGTTTCCACGTCCTCCTCTTCAATGTGCCTCTCCATGTTGTTCAAAGATCACCTGTACGAAGGCCAATGGCCTTTAGGGAAACGAGTGCAACAATTGGAAGATATGTGCCCAATACGGCCACAATTGTAACAACGGTGTTGTTCTCCTCGAGTCCCTTCTCCTCGTGGGACTCCATCTCTTCGTTCTTCTACCCGTCCCCGCTCCCCTTGAAGCAGCCGTGCTCCTCGATACCGGAATCGAAGGTTGCCCAATTCCATCGGTATTGGTCCACCCATGTGTGGCATTTCTGCCCGATAATGTTGAGGTGGAACTACTCCTTCACCTCCACCTAATGCTCTTGCTATTCTCTACGCACAAGCAATGGCTTCAAATACCATGCGAGGGTTTTGCACCATGACTTCTTGGTGAATCTGCTCTTTCAACCCTCGTTTGAAATTGTTGAGAGCCTTTGCTGGACTCATGTCGGTAATTGAAACTTGTAGATCCAGAAACGCCTCCACATACTCTTGTATGCTATTCTTCTGTCTCAATCCCCATAGTCGGGTTCGAGCCATCTGCACAGAATCCACCAATTGGAAATTCTTGAGCAGTCCTTCTTGCATTGCTGTCCATGTGACCTCCCTTCTCTTAGCCAGCATGGATCGTTCCCAAGCATCATACCATGTGAGCGCTTTATCGGTCAAGTACCCACATGCAAACACGCTTGCAGCATGCTCTGTGATCTCTGTTGAGAACAATCAAAAATATCGATTCATTCTCGAGATCCAATTCTCCACTACTCCCATTGTACGCTGCCCCTTGTAAGGCTCGATGTTGCAGGTCTTCTTCATCCGGAGTAGCAATGTGGCTTCATCGTTGATAGGGTTTGTAGGCACGGGTGCCTCTCCAAGTACTTTGGTCACAGGTATTGGGTTTTGAGACGGCTCTTCTCCTTGCATGGCTTGATCATTCCTGAGGATCTGCACTTGACTTTGTAATGTCTCCATGGTCATCTTAATCTCTCAAAATTCATTCAACATCCCTTGCATTCCTTGCACCAACTCTTGCAACTGTGAATCCATGGTTCCTGCAACACCCAATTGCTAACGTCTACTTCAATACAGAGTTAATATAATCACTCTGGAAGGCGCACAAACTATTGGAACTACCATTGGGACCTCATAAGCTATCACTCGTTGATAATACTCCTCACCAAAATTCCTAACCAAAAAATCTCTAAACATCACTTTCGGCCTCACTACATAACGGATTTCTACTTGAGTGTTGAAAGGGAGGGGATTTGGGACATTCATATCCATATTATCATAATAGAATGTAGATCGTCAAATCCCACTCTCTGTCATATATCACCATAGGTAGAATCACCGGGTTTGATGAGTTCATCACTCTATCCATGAATTCCGCACCAAAGTGATAAAATAGCAATACCCTCATCTGCTCACGCTAGATGTACATAACCTTGATGTGGAATGGGTTTGAAAATGGAAAGCTAGGTGTGGGAAATTGTCCCCCCGGCGCATCCATCCCATCCGCTCTCTAATGCCCTTCCTAAGTCTAGCGATTACTCTATATTCTCCACCTCAAATTACTCAGTTTCAGTAGTTCGTGCTATTCCAAGAGGGGTGATCCACTCTCTTGGACTAGAACACTCGCTCTGATACCATTGTAATACTCCGAGGACAAGAGAAGAGAGAAAACACAGATTGCACACTCAAACATTCGATGCCCCAAGGGAGCACCTTCTCTTTATTATATAGAAAAAGAGGATCTCCTCCAAGGAAGCTTCACCATAGGATTAGGGACACAGATAGGTGACATGTCAGCAAGCTCCACCCTTGGATTACTTACTTGGATGGGTGACCTGTCTGGTCTAGGTCCTATCTGGTTGGTCAAACAAGCTTTGACCGGAGGGAATCTTTTAGGGAATCTTCCTGTAGGAATCTCAGAATCACGTAAGGTACCGTTGGAAAGCTCTCGACAAGACAAAGCAGGGAGGAGGGAAGGCCAGCCTTTCCTTTGTTGAGGGGGGGGGAATCTTTGTTGGGGGGGGGGGGGGAATCTGCACATTTTTGAGGCCTAATTCATCCGTTTAGGCCTCCAAAATTGCCTTCAAAGATTTCAGGCATATTTTGGTCCCTACTCTATTAGTAGAAGTCCCCTTTTGGTGATACCTCTTTCTGATCTGTTTAGTCTATCATGTGTAACATCCTTCCAGATGTTACCAAACCAATTCTCACCTTTAAATCATATGTCTAGCTATTGGTTCTAAGGTTCTCAAGTCTATTTCGGTTTCTGCCCTATTAGTAGAAGTACTCTTTTGGTGATACTTCTATTTGATCTAATTTGACCATCATGTATAACATCATTCTAGAAGTTACCAAACCGAATTTCACATCTAGATCATATGGCTAACCCTTGGTATTATAGGGATCTCTTGTACTCAAAACATTACACATAGCTCCAACCACTAGAGTACTCAACCTTAGTGCAGAAAACTCTCTCTACTCTAATTGCAAGCTATATATGTCTTCTAATTGCATCCTAGGTAGACCAAGTAGGCATGCTCACTTGGATGGACCCCAAGTAGACTACTCTCATTAGTAGCCATTGTTTGTGCCCCAAGAATACCATGCCCTCTCAATCCATTGCCCCCATCATGTGCTTGAATCATCTTGATAAGCATAAAGCTCACAAGTGTACAAGCTGTGATGTCTATCAAGTGCCATCCTATGCTACTCTACCAAGTCAAGGCTCACAAACCAAGTCAAACACTTCATGTCCATAGCTTGACGTAATACCTAATGCTTGGATGCCTCTTACACTATTGTAATATCAATAATACCAATACAAAAACCTATCACCCACTCCCTCTCATTGATGTTGTAGTCCACCAATTATTGTAACTATGAGTTCCAAAAGAGTCCATGGCCTCCTTCTCAAAAAGCCTAAGAGCCTAAGAATATCATGAGTGTAGGTAAAGTGACTTCAGACTGTCCAACAAAGTTCACCACCATTCCATAAGTGACATATTAGCCACTACCATCATTTGAGATTAGCATCCAACATCCAAAATATCATTGATAGTAAGGTGGTCTAGTCATTAAATCCCATCATAAGCACGTTATAGAACATCTCTACTTAAGAGGTTCATCCACCAAATACAAAGAGGTTTGTACACCAAGGACAAAGATGATAAGCCCATGATCCCACTTTGGCTACATCCAACAACATGGTAGGTCTTATCCAAGAATGGATCTGATGTGTACTCACCACCACTTGTGTACAAGAATCACCTATCAAAGGGACATTCTCCAAAATGTAGGTAGGAGAAATAGACTAATGAACCTAGAGATGTCATAATATATGTAATATCTTCTAAAATACACCAAAATGTGGATCTTGTAGACCCTGACCTTGGCCAGCATGGGTATGGCCCTAACATGGCCATCCAAAAATCACCAAATGAATAGGATTATGTCTCTCCAAATCCTATATCTCCCATAAGGAAATATTTGATGGTAAGGTTTTTTGGTGACCCTTGAATATTAACATTGGTAAATAACTCAAGATATCAATAGGCCAAGTGTGACACATGATATAGAGAGACTTGCCTAATAGTCTCATCTCTCTCCACATATAAGTATCTTTGTACTTGTATACTTACATGTATTATTGTAGCTAGTCAATGCTAATCCCACCAAACAACTCCAATAGACATACTCCCTTTGCTGGATACTACCAAGCAATGAGTGTGGTATCCAAAGGTGGTAATGTAATAGACTCCAAAGGCTTATCCTCACATTGGTCACTTGAGGGTACAAAGGCTCCACTCCAAGTTTATTGCAATGATTGATTCACATGTTGCTAAAATGCATGTAATACCAATAGCTAGACATATTATCTAGAGGTAAAAATTGGCTTGGTTACATATGGAAGGATATTATATATGATGGACTAAATAGATTAGATAGAGATATCACCAAAAGAGTACTTCTACTAATAGGGTAGAAATTGAAAATAGCTTAAAAACTTCAAAGCTAATTTTGGAGGTCTAAACAGATGAATTAGGCCTTGAAATTAAAAAACTTTTCCCCTTCATGATAGTAGACTTGCCTTCTCTTCCCATTATTTATCTCATCAAGAGCTTTCCAATAGTACCTCACCTAAGCAATTTTGAATTTCATATAAGAAGATTCCCTCAAGATTCCCTTTGATCAAACATGTTTGATTAACCAAATAGGACAAGGACCAACATGTCATCCATCTAGGCAACTAATCTAAGGATGGTGCTTGTTGACATATCACCAATCCATGAATCTGATCCAAGGGTAGAGTTTTTAATGAGAGGATCTTCTTGGCTATAAAATAAATTCAAGGTGCTCGTATAGGGCATCGGAGTATTGAATGTGAAGCTTAGAGTTTCTTCTCTTGTTTTTCTCTTAAGGTCTCCTATCCTTGGAAGATTACAATGCCTCCTTAGAACTCCATAATGGAACATCCAAGGTGGATAAGAAGATCTCACTGTACTCTGAATCCGAGTGATCACCTATAGTATTGGGGTATCCTTTGCATGGGTGTTCCTCTCCAATAAGTCACTTGGCCAAGTAACGTAACCATTGAAAGTTGAAACTAATACTATGGTCCCTAACTATAGTAAGCAAAGACTACCACTACTAAAGTGTACATGTAGGTGACATACATGTCCCTTACCTAATTGCCAACTTGGCCTATAGGAGGCTATCTCCTCCCAAGAGTCAATATTGAAACCCATGGAGTATAAAATTATTCCACCAACTAGCACACCATATGACTTTGTTAATATTACAATAGCTTGAGTTCTTACCATAGAGCTCTGCATAGATTTTATGACATCTTTATCACCAACATAAGAGGTGGAAGACTCAACACCCAAATCTGACCTCCTCTGAGCTATAGCCATGCTAGCCAATCTTAAATCCAGTTGCTCAATTAGAGTAGCCATGGCTATATTAAAAGCAAGGGTAGGTATTATGCCCCTACCGGGTGTGGGTCCTCTACCACCTCATCCTCCAGGACTTGGAGCTCTCTATTGCATACCATAGCAACCCTACCACTCTATAACTCAAGGTGAAGATCAAAGCATTGGTCATTGGTGTGACCAAATCTATGGCAATGATCACATTGTCTTTGTGCTAGCTGTGATGCACCAAAGGTATCATGTCCATTGCCTTGAATGCACTTTTTCTTGTAATGAGGTCCACCATAAGTCAAACAAGCAACACCACCCCTCATTGGCTATTGTTGACCCAAAATGAAGATAAAGGTCTAGTTGCACTAGGCTCTCTACTCACTCCATAAGATCTAGGCTGTCCATTCTCCCCTCAAAAGCCAACACAATGTATTGCACTTTATTGCACTCTAGAATAAGAAACAATTGTGGATGAGTGTAATGTGATGAGGATAAGAGAACCCCTAGGAGGCATACCAAAGAAGCAACACAAGAGAAACACAAGGCTTCATCTCTCAATACTCCAATGCCTCAAAGGAGCACCTTGTCTTTATCATATAACAAAGAGGATCCACTCAAAAGGAACTCTATCCTTAGATAAAATATATGGATAGGTGACATGTCAAGAAGCTCTTGTTGGGTTTAGTTCCACCCTTAGATTAGTTGTATGGATTGGTAACATGTCAATCCTTGTCCTATCTGGTTGGTCAAACAAGTTTGACCAAAGGGATCTTTGGAGAATATTCTTATAAGAAGTTCAAAATAGCATGGGTGAGGTACCATTGGAAAGCTCTCAATGAGATGAACAAGGGGGAGAAGACAATAAATTTTCTTCAAAAGGTATGAATCTTTCTTTTTTGAGACCTAATTCATCCATTTAGGCCTCCCAAATTAGCTCTAAAGTTTTTAGGGTGTTTTTGGCCTCTACCCTCCTAGTGGAAGTACTCTTTTGGTGACACTTCTATCTAATATACTTAGACCATCATATATAACATCCTTCCAAATATTACCAACCAATTTCCATCTCTAGAGAATATGTCTAGCTAATGGTATTACAATGAGATCTCCTTACCAAATCCAGACATCACCACTCTCTCCTCCACCATGTTGAGCTCAATGCGCTTAGCCAAACTTAAGACCATCGCAAAAGTAGATGAGGTAGAAGGTAACAACATAACATCATGTACTTTATGTCACAACTCTCTATCTAGGATCCCATATCAAAACTAGATTGTCTAGGCCTCTAAAACTCCTTGAGTGCAATTGATCAATTATCTTATGCAAATATATACCTCACATAGGCTCTCTCCAACCTTTTGTTTGGAACTCTTGCACGCTTCTTAGCTTGTCAGTCTGAACTCTTTGGTAGCTTTACCTCAAACACTAGAAGAACTCCACCATGGGGTTAAACCATAATATTGCACCACCTCTTGCATTAATATCCTTACTTGTAGTAGCACCATCTCCAACTAGTGAACTTCCATTAGATACAAAAATGCTACTAGAGCTAGAACTCATGGGTACTACCAATCTACCCCTAGCAACCAAGCCTAAAGTGATAGAAATGTAGTTTGGAGACCATCATTGTCTTTATAGCTCAATCTCCTCCAATTGAGCTCTTGTGAACTCATAATAGTCATCCATTGGTGGATCCTCCAATAGTTAGAACAACCCCTTTATGCCAAGAAGAGTGTAAACAAAGTTGGGTTCCGCATCTACTATAGATCATACCAACTATCAAACTCCTGGATGAAGTCATCCAACTCAATGGTACCCATTGTACCTAAGTAGCACCTAGGGCCTTTGGAGGCTTCCATAAATCTCACCCATGTCCCATAATAATAATGTGGATATCCCAAGTGCACTCTCAACTAAATCAGCTCATGTATCAAACTCCAAATCAAAGTCAATCTCCTCCCTCACTAGGACTTGAGACATAGGTTGATATTGTGCACCACTCCATGTAAACCCACTATGTATTGTAGCAACATCTCCTTTGAGATCCCCAAAGGACTCCATCTTCACAATGAAACTCAAGATGAAACCATAACCACCACAGGGACCTCACCAAGGATCACCACCAAATACCATCACCAACTAAACACCACTCACTAATGTACCTCTAAATATGACAATTACACTAAGAGAAAGAGCAACCTATAATGTGCTATCACAACACGTTCTCTCATGATCTATAAGTCATCACTTCTTGCGTCACCAAAGAGAAACATAGGTAGTCTGATTGGTTATCACTCCAACCTCACTATCAAGAGCACACTAGAGCACTAATGCTCTAAAGTCAAGGCACTTCACACAAACAAGAAGTAAAGAATGGACGGGATCCCATCAAAAGAAGTTTAAACAAAACCCTTTATCTCATAAATCAACATTGGATTGACTCTACCACCATTTGGCATTTGACATAATAATAGTGTTTATTTACTCCTAAGCTACCAAGATCACCAAGGCTAAGATCAAATTGCATCTCTTAGCCAAAGCTACATGTGTGTATATGTATCAGTCAACCAGTCATAGTTGAGTCCATATGACAACAATTGAGGCCGGACTAGTTGGCTAGAGCATTAGTCTAGGAACCATGGATTCAGGGTTCAAACCCTATTGTGCACATCTAGAAGGATGTGCAAATTTTGCCAAACTATTACCAAAAACTCATCTAAATTGGCTAGGCCCACGCCAATAAGTTGGCTAAATGGCCCTTCATAGTCTCTCTAGCCCACTACCCTATACCTTGGAGCCTCTAAATGCCCAAATGAGGCCTTTCTTATTGCCAATTTGAACCTTCTCCAGATCTAGCTAAGCCTCACCAACTTGAGCACTAGCTAGGGCAATATGAGCAACCTCCACCAACTTGACCTCCAAATCAAGACAACCCTTGCCAATCTCATCACCTCCTCTACGATTGGCTCACTATCAAATCCTTTTCTAACTATCAACTCAAGCCAAATTGAAAGGATTGGAATCTCCAAATCCCTAATTTGAGGGGATAGGTTCCCAAATCCATCTCCAATTTTGCATTTCATGCTCAATTTTCACCAAAAAAATCTACTTGATTTCACCTCTTTTGAGCTCAAATCAAACATTCATTGTCTCAATTGACTCAATTCCCATTAATTTTGCCAATGCTTCTGCACATTGTCTATCCCACTACCAAATCTACATCAACTTAAACAGTGCTTCCGCACACTTTCACTCTCAAAAAAATCTAGGACCATGATCATATGTACCAATAATCAACTAGGCTTGGGATACTACCAACAACCAACCCTTAGTTTTTGCACTTGATTTCTCCTTTATTCTCACTTCTCTAATATGATAAATTCATTCTTCCACTCAAATCACAATGAAATAAGATCTGTACTTGATCCTTCACTCAACAATTTGCCAACAATTGAGCACTTATTACAATCAAGTCACACCCACTCAAGCTAAGAAACTCCAAGTGATGGTTTTTGACCTCTGTCGACCATAACTAAGAACTCAAAAGATCAACATCAAAGAAGTGAGCTCTTCAGAGCTACACTTCAAAAGTATACACCTTTGCTTGACCTAGGTCCCCAGCCCTGATTGCACCACTGGCGGCACATCCAACAATACAAATAGTGCAAGTGACGGTAGGTATCACCATGTGATCAATAGTCATAATATAAAATCTGGCTGCAAAAAAGTAGTCCATGAGCAACTACCAAAATAACTATGACTACCAACATTACCAATCTAGTATCTGAGCAAACTAGCTTTGTCATTACAAATGCCATGACATGTAATAGGTCTTGGAAAAATTAATTCAGAAAGTCTTTGATGTTATGATGCCTCAAGAACTTAAGGAGTTATAGCAATATTGCTTAAAAGTTAATAAATATGATATTGTTTAATTTTCCAATTTAAAAGTAAAAAAATATTGCACTTATTTAAAGATGTAAACTACACTATCAATATGATAGTCTAGATTGTCTACATAGTGTAGTTTGTACCTCCATTAATTATATTCAGAATTAGATTAATTTCCTTGAAGAATATAAGATAAATTTAAGTAAAAGAATTATAATAAAAATTGCATTCTTGATAAGAACTTTTCTTTTTGGTCTATAATCCATATTATTTTGAAATACTTGAGGTAATTTTCCAAAACTTTAGGAAGAGCAGATTCCACAATTGATAAATAAATGTATTGTGATTCATAATTCATAAGTATCTTATATTTTCTAACTACTAGATCCAATAACTAATAACCATCACAAACAAAATGAGATTACCATTTCAAATATTATGGAAAGTTAGTTAGATAATAGTATGAATCTTTATGTAAACTAGTTGTTAAATATACCATTGCTATTTAAAGTCTTCAAGAATTAATTATCAAGCTATGTGGACTAATTGGTGAGAATTTATTTTATCTAAAATTTAAAGCAAACATGAAGACTAGGAGAATGTATCTTGAATATACATATAGTGATCCACTTAAAAATATATAATAAACCAACCCAAAATTGAAAATTGGTGAGAACTTAATATGGATTTGCTTTGAAGTACTTGGACAAGCTTATAATAAAAGTACACTTTACACCAAAGCACACCAATTTAAGGTACAATTTTAGTTTAGCTATACTTTACAACTATAGCTTTAACTACAAGTAAAAGCTAAAATTATAATCAACCATGAAGAAGTACAAAGCAAGTAATATGAAATTTATTTTGTGAGAAACTTCTCAATAAGGAACTTAATTCTTTTCCTAATGTTTTGAAGCAAGAAGTAGAATGAAACTGAAGTAGAGAGCACGGAGTATAAATTCATTTGGTAAGAAAGTTCTTATAAAGGAACTTAGTTTTAGAACTTGATAGTTTGAAGGAAAGGAATACAATTATATGGATGCAATAGTAAAGTGTGTGAAATTGACCTTAAAAGGAGAAAGAAGCTTGTATAAATTATTATAATCCTAGTAGATAATAATTATTATAATATGAAGTAAATTTTTTTCAATTTGCAAAATTTTAAATTTTAAATTTAAGAGTATATACTTCATTAAAAATGAAAAAGTAAGAATTATTCTTGAGAATTTTGCATTACTCTAGCTCTTTGCTAATAATTGAGTATATTTAAAATATTCTAGCCTAGTATATTGATGATAAGATGAGAGTTGATCTTAAGCAAAAGGTATTATTATACCTTTTTTCACAATTAAGAAGAGAGCATCTATTCCAATTCAATCATCAATAAAATCTAATGTTTAAATTTGATGGATAGCATTGCATTGCAAATTGGGTATAAAAATACAATAAGAATACCCAAAGCTAATGAGAAATAGTAAGCTTAAGTGAGATGGTCAAAAGTAGAGTCAAAAGTCAAAAGTAGGCCTTCCATCCTAGCAAAAATCCATGATTTGGAATGAAGCAAGATGTTTGGAAGCTATATGATCCGAGTAAAGTAAGATGAAGGTCAAAAGTTGAGAAGATTGTCACTAAGTGCAATGATGGAAATATCACATGGAAATATCACATGAATACAATATTGAGATGAAAGATTTGAGTATGGCTTTATATTTGTGTATTCGTATACCAAATCTGAGTGAGGAGAATTTTCTTAAAAAAATAAAAATAAAACTCATATTTTAAAATTAAATAAGGATGAAATGAATATTTTGTAGATGAATTTTTCATGGATTTAGAAGGTCTTTTCTAATGCTAAAAAATGAGAAAAAGGTTGATTAAGAAGAGAAAAATGTGTATTTTCTCTGCTCAATAAATAATTGAAATTATTATCATTTATTTATATTACTCTTTTTATGGAAAATCTTCCATTTAGTGCTATTATAAGATCCAGAACTTGGAGGAACCTTGAAGTATTATGAAAATGATAATTGAAACCTTTATATCCGGGAAGAACCATGGAGTTAGGGAGTAATTTGCATGAATGATAACTAGTGTTTATGATCTTCATTAAATTGGAGTTTTATTTATCTAAGGAAATCCGTATATCCATCCTACTCGTACCACCATCAAGAACCATATAGTCCTTAATTAAGAGAGGGTCTTTGTTGGTGTTTATGAGTCACTCGATGACCAAGCTATGGTTGTTCTAGAACAAGACTTTATACTATTTGAGAAATGGTGCCAAATGACAACCTCGGGAAAACAAGAGGCCTGCTTGTTGAGAATTAATCAGAAATATGACTTTAGTTCTATTACTCGGATATCTTGGAGTGGCCAAGGCGATTTTCTACTTTCAACCATAATAAATAAAAGAGAACTATTTTATGGAAGAAAGCATTCCAAAAAGATTTATCACCGTGGTAAGGAAATGATTTGATCTCTCTTTATTTAAATTGCATAGTGTACTTATATTATACCGTAATTTTTGTGTATGGAAATTTGAAATGCATCTGCTTTAGATCATTTAGTATTCTGATCGCTAAATATATGCTCTACGGCAAGCTATTTTGATACAAAATTATGCATGTTCTATGTCAAGGTTATGATGACAAGAATTATATGTTCTACGTGAAGGTTCTTGTAATGTATGTCCATTCGTCCATGATCTATAGGGTCAAGATTAAGATTATATTTGTGTTTGTCGCGTTATAGATAAAAATGAACTGAATTGTCTGCAAAATCAGGCACCCCTTTAGCAGATGATTGTGCACCGCTTGATCCAAACAAACGTTTAATACATTCCTTGATTAGGATGATTTCCACATTGTGTCCGATAGATCCGACGGTAGAAAAATGGGACACATGCTTTAGATTTGGTTGTTTATTCTGAAATACTTTCTCTTTTAGTGTGGAACATGCAACCAACATGGCAGAATTATAAACCTCAAATAAATAAAATACTAGATAGACTTGCTTTTGTTCTATTGTACACCTTAAATCAATTCTCCCCCTATGGTGGTTGAATAATAATTTAACCTTCCTAGATACTACAAATTATTAAATTATATATTTTCTATTGATTCTCCATTTTTTTCCATTCTCCCCGTATGGTATGGTGGTTGAATAATAATGAAACCTTCATAAATACTATGAATTATTAAATTATACATTTTCTCTTGATTCTCCAGTTTGTTTCCATTACTCTTGCAAGATTAAGACTCTTTGGACCATTTGAGGATGGACAAATCCACCCTCGAATTGGTGCATCTAAGAGTTAAATACATCACTTTTGGTCTTTTTTAGTTTTTCTTGATTTCTTTGACAATTGCTCTAATCCAAAGGTGGACAAACCTCAAGTTCAACAATAAATACATCTGGAACTAATTGCATTACTACTACCTCATTCATACAAGAATTTAACTCAAGACTATGGAGACCATAATCTAATAGTACTATGAGACTTCTTAAAGTCAATTTAGAAGCCACTAGAGCACATGTTCGCTCTTGTTCTGACAAGGGTGCAGGCTCTTGGATCCTAGCTCAACCATGCATTGGGGCATTCTCACTTGCACTAGTTACCTTCTCTACAACAATGAGGTTTTGCTTAGGTTTTTCCATCCATTTGCATTTTCATTATTCACTTGTGAGTGTGGTTCTACACTAGATGGAGCACTTGTCCATATGACACTTGTCTTTTTGGATAACTACCCATGATACCATCAAGGATATAATGTTTGCCATGGCACAAGAGGGTGGATACCTTCCTTGGAAGGAGCGCTTGCATGCTTTGCAAACAACACATGTAAGAGTAGACTACTTTGTTGGACATGATAAGGTAACAATAGAAGATGTTGTGGTTACAAACCCTATGCATAATGTAGTCTTGGAGGGAGTGATTGTTCATCCCTTGAATGGGTGATGAGTAGAGTAGCAACACGCAAGGTCTCCAAGTATAGGGTTATGTAACAAGGTCACTTCTTTGTTCCTCTAGCTTTGGAGTTATGTGGAATGATGTACACGACGTTTGATATATTTATCAAGGAGTGCATGAGAGCTTATCATCTTAAACAACAAGGAGTACCATTCTATTCTCACAAGCATAATTTGTAGCATATTTAGACAAGATGTGTCTATTGCTCTATGGAGAATATTGGTTGGTGCAATCCGTAGGAAAAAAATCATATTAGGCGATGCTAAGGCACTCCAAATTGTAGACCTTACAATCTGCGTAGGTAGAACATCTTAGATGCAAAAGGGAAGATTTATCATATTGATCCTATTGGTTCCATTGGAGATCTTTTTGTGTTTGGTCAGTCACACCATTGTCCTTCAACATCATTCTCACTTCCGATAGCAACTCAGTCCACATCAGTTTAGAGTAGCTACACTTGGAGGATATGAGGATATATCTTTAGGTATTAGTGCACTCCTAGATATCCATTTAGAGTAGGTTGTCACACAAGTGGATGTTGAGAACATGGTCTCACAAGAATTCATCTTTAGAGAGCTTAGGAAGGCTGGTGGATCCTTTGCAAGTCTTATTCCTTTTGTGCGGTCTTTTTATGGCTCTCATGCTTTCCTTTACTACCAACATGGTTGTTCATAGGAAGGAGTAACCATCTTGGTGTCAACTGTTGGTACATGTCAAGGAGATCCTTTAGGGGACCTTTATTTACCATGGCTCACTTTAGAGCTTTCTTATCTACTACTTTGGCCATGCCTGGTTGTGTATTTCCTTCCTTGGTAGATGATACACACATTGTGGGCCTATAGATCAGGTTAGGTAGGCCTTTGATCACTTAAATTTCAACTATATTTAGTAGGCTTGAGAGTTAAGGTATCAAAGTGCAGGGCATAATTCCCTTTAGGTATCCCTTCCCACCTTGAACTTCTAGAGGGGTGTATCACATCTATAGATGGACTCCATGTTCTTGGAGTGCCAATAGGATCCAAGGATTTGTCACATGCTTCTTAGAGACGTTGCCTTTGCAAAGGATATTCTCCATGTAGATGACCTTCCTTTACTAGGAGATCCATAGGTGGCATTTAGTATACTCTTCTCTAGTATTTCTCGCCGACTAACTTACCTCCTCCGCAGAGTTCCTCTCTCATTGACCTTCCTATCATGTTGGAGAGCCTTTGATAGGAGGATTATGGGAGTAGTTGGTGATATTATTGGACCAAGGACATTTGAGTGTGTGGAAGGGGATTTGACACACAAACAAACATCTCTACTGATATTGTGTGGAGGGGTTGGCTTGCTATCTATGGAGGAGATGACACTTATAGCATTTTGGGGTAGTGTGCACTCTAGGCAGCTCTACTTTCCTCTTGTTTTATTAATGTTGAAAGGTCTGTTTTGGAGACTTATATGATAGAGGTGGAGGAGGGATCCTTTTCTTTCCATTTGTTATTGTGGTAGACAAGAGATAGTCTATCCCCACGGGCAGAAGAAGACCTTCCATCTTTTGCTTCACTATTGTCATATTGGACTAGAGATTTACAATCTTCCTTGATGGAGCAACAATGTCAACATGCATTATATATTCTCTTAGTTGACTTGTCCATTTCTCATGCTACTAGAGCACGTCTTTGCTCTTGTTCCGACAAGGGTGCATGCTCTTGGATCCTAGCTTGACCGTGCATTAGGGTGTTCCAACTCGCACCAGCTACTTTCTCTACAGCGAGGAAAATTTGCTTAGGTTTGGTCCACCCATCTACATCTTCATTACTCACTTGTGAGCGTGGTTCCATACTAGATCCAATTGTGGTCCATATGACACAGTGTCCTTTTGGAGGACAAATGATAGCTACCCATGTTGCTATTAGGGACATAATGCTTGCTGTGGCACGAGAGAGTGGATACTTGGCTTGGAGGGAGCACTCATATGCTCTGCATACGACACTTGTTAGGGCAGATTTATACTTGGTCCGAGATGATCAAGTGACAATAAAAGATGTTGTGGTTACGGACCTTATGCATGATACAATTTTGGAACGAGTGATTACCCATCCCCTTGGATGGGTGGTGAGTCAGCAATAGCTTGCAAGGTCTCCAAGTATAGGGGTATGCCGTGAGGTCACCTCTTTGCTCTTCTTGCCTTGGAGTTATATGGAGCGATGGACATTGCATTTGACATATTTGTTAGGGAATGCGCAAGAGCTTATCATGTTAGGCACCAAGGTACCACTCTCACACTCCTGCTTTGTAATATATTTTAGACAGCGCGTGTCCTTTGCTCTATGGGGTAGTGGCTGGTTCAATCCATAAGAGAGCAATAAAACTAAGTGATGCTTCTTCTGTTGCTGCAATTGTTTATAGACTGTAAGACATGCATAGCTTGGATATCTTAGGTGAAAAAGTGCAGATTTATCGTATAGACTCTATTGGGGCTTAGCCCTATTTTACCTCAGTCTCACCCTTGTACAGCTTGATGAGGAGGCCTTCCCATCCTTCGTGTTTTCTACGCGGTAACACTTTCTCTCATTTTACCTCTTTTGTCTATGGTGGCTTGATGGGGTCTTTCCCTCCTTCGTGTTTGCTACGCGGTCGGCTTTTCTCTATTTACACAAGAATTAAACTGTAGACTATGGAGACCATAATCTACCAGTACTTTGAAACTTGCTGAAGTCTATTTAGAACCTTGAAATTTCACCTTTCTTATTCGGCGAGCAGGTAAAGTTGAACGGATTGCCCAGTAAGTACCTTTTTACTACAGTAGAACGTTAGGGGGCTTGTAAGTTCCCCGCCGTCTCCTCCTCTCCCATTTACCACGGGTGAAGGAGTCTGGTCTGACCGAGATCCCAAGTCAAGAAGGAGCAGCGAGGTTTCTCTCGTGAAATAGGACTTTCACTCGTCGCGCAGAAGGATTCATACAAATCTTAAACCAAGGATTCAGAGCTGTACCCGGGATTTCCCGTAAATTGTCAGAGAGACAGGTCAAAGAATCCCTCCGTGTAGGTTACTCGAATGATGGAGAACGCTTTCTGCTTCAGAGCGGCAGTAATATTACTGTTTGCGAGCTTGGCAGCAGGGCCGGTCCAAGGGGTCCGATTTGTTCTCGACAGGAAAGAATGTTTTAGTCACGAAGTCCACTATGAATACGATACCGTGCATGTCTCTTTCGTGGTTATCAAGGCTGACAATCCCTGGTCCTTCAACCGTCTGGGTGTCGATCTCACGGTAAACCCTCTCCCAGTTCGCCTACATGAGAATTTATAGTTATACTTGTTTGTTTCAATATATAAGAAAATGTTTAGGGCTGAAAACTACATCGCACTTTTTATGCTGGATGCGGGAAATCCATGAGCTGCAGTAACCTCAGATGAACAAAGTTCAAGAATTGTTGTCTACTTTGAGCCCTAGATATTCAATCTTGTCTTCATAGAGTGGTTTTCAGAATTGAACCAGGAACATCACGCAGTTCCTATTCCGTCGTAAGGCTTTTGGATCTGAACGTCTCAATCTAGCTTATAATACTCCTCTGATTTCTTTTTGATAAGTAAAATTAATTACGCATCTGACTGAAGGAAGAATTCTTGTTGAGAATCCTTCGCCAGACAAGCGTCAGTTGACTTTAGTCCAGAAGAGAAACTAAATGAGTTCAAAATTTGAATTTGTAAGCGATGAGGATTCTATTTCCGTTTCTTGACAGTAGGATCGATCAAACGAAGGAAATCTGGTAAAATTCAAGGGCGGAGACTGCAGATGTTTGAGCAAACTAGAACAAACCGGTATCTGTCTTAACATAGGAGTGGAAACTGTACTGTTTGAGCGGGAGGTGCAATCCGGAGCTCCAGTTTGTCGATTTTGCCTGCAATATATACGCACAATCGTCATCTGAAGTGGTACTGACTGAATGGAAAACAGATAGAGTAGGATAAATAGTCCTCAGAACAACAACCAATGCGAGATTTTAAAAGACTAAAAGCTTCTAAACAGCTACCGTCGCATAGGGCCGTTGTCAGATTGTAGGAACAATTGCATACTTTCAGTAGTAGAATCCTAATCCATTGTCTAAGTTTATGGGTTACGCCAGAAAACCATGTGGAGTTTCTTCTGCATCCAGCTCACAGCGTCATCAGTGCCAGAAGTGCATGTGCTGGAGAATGCCACTAAAATCAAGTTCATCATCTGGTAGATTTGTTAACTAGTGTGTAATTTTTAATGCCAGTTTGAACTGCTTCGTCTTTCTCATCCTAGTTATTGGAACTCTGAGTAATGCATTATAGTTCTTTTCACTTTCTATATGACCTTAGAGAGTAGTTTGCGGTACTGTAAATCTGTCTACTTGATATGATACAGTGAGTGGACCTATCTCCAGGGAATAATGCGAACAATGGGAATAATGCGAACCCCTTTCTACTATAGCGGGAATATTTGGTATCAATGCATTTGCACAAATCTTTGTTTTGTTCCTCTTGGTCCTTACCTTAGCGGAGAGAAGTATCTACACTTGCTGAATATATGTATAATCCAATACTCCTGATCCATATGGAAATGTTTAGAGTGGTAATCTCTGTTTCCTGGTTAATTTGAACCTCATACAGGCCATACGAGATGTAGTGAGTTACAGGATGAATTAGATGAACTTCCAGTAATAAGAGGATGTGACCTCATTGATTCAGAGATTCGGAACCCAGAATAACTTCTTATCCTCGTGAATGCAGTTTCATACTCCGAAGAGTCCACCTGCAGTCAAGTATCGAAATGGTTGATTTTAGCATTGTTAAGCTTGATAAGATTCACGTCTTTGGAAGATGTCTAAATGTCAGTTTGCCACGCTTACCTTATGACGCTCTTTACTAATTTACCTCAGACGTGGGTATGGAACTGGGTTGTTTACAACGGGTTGTATTCCATTATTTAAATATGTGTCAGTTTGACACTGGCTTAAGTTTTATAGGGTGAGTGGGCGGTGGCTTTGCAGGTAGAGGCACCGACAGGTAGGATACTGTACAATGGTCATCAAAAGGAAGAGGATAAATTTGAGCTTCAGGCCCCTATCAGAGGATTTTATAGGTTTTGCTTCAGCAATATTTCTCCCATGCATGAGACCATCGACTTTGATGTGCATATTGGACACATTCCTTCTCGAGAAGAGTTTGCAAAACCTGGTAATATCTTTACCTTATACTGGAATCCGTTTTGAGTATAGTTCCAAGGGTTGTGCACTGTGCCATGTCTTAGTAGCCAGCAATTATAGGCTATAAAGTTGTATCTCAAACTATAGGTAAAACTTTTGTGGTCATATGTGCTTGTGAGTCACAATAGCAGATCAAGTTACTGTACGTATCGTTCTTCCTAGAGTGAATAGCTGATTACCTACTTCCGCAATTCACCTCCTTTCTGCTAGTACATAATTGTTAGCATATTGTAGTTCTTGTCTACTCCGGCATGGTCAATTTTATCTTGTCTTGGATGCGGAATGAAGCTGATTTATTTCCAATGCCTTACACTGGCGTGGTTTGCAGAGGATTTTGATCCTTTGATGCACCAGATTACTAGGATCGAGGAAGCGGTGTATTCAGTTCGATTTGAGCAACATTGGCTCTCTGCGCAAACCGATCAGCAGGCTATCAGTAAGTTAATGAGTGATGGTTGTGCGTACATTATTGTTTGATGGACCTGTTTTTAGTCCTAAGAGACAAGGTGTGGATACTGTCGAACCGCGAGTGAAACAAAGAAAATGTCTTACCTCATATGACCTTGGTGGTTTCTGCAGTGAACGAGACAATGAGCAAGAGGGTGATATATAAAGCTTTACTGGAGTCAATAGCGCTTGTCGCGTGCAGTTTCTTGCAAGTGTTTTTACTGCAACGTCTTTTTGAAAGGAAACTTGGCAAGGGATCACGAGTATAGATATCCCATTCTTATGCCCTTGGTGAATTCCCGTTTAACTCAGGGACACTTTTATGGTCATTTGCTCCACTCATAACAGATGAGGTTTGTCGGAACCAACATAATTTAAGTAGTCTAGAATACACACACGGTTACTCATCTGAGGGATGCCCGAAGAACAAATTGTAGCCGGTTAGATTTTCAAGACACTAAAGAGAAGAATGGTTACTAGATTGACTCACGTCATCTTCCTGATGACGCAGTGCGTCAAATCAGAAAGAATGTGTGTATGTCGTTTCTTCGTACGTTGTTCTTTGCCATACTTCCCAACGTCGTTAGCGAGCAACAGACCATGTCTTCAATAGCAGAAATAGCACCTCCGGGAGATCTACGAAAAGACGAGGTTCCGAGGTAAATCGTGGAGGATTTTCGTAAGTATGGCCTGTGCGTAAGCAATCAACAAGAACAGGGCCTCGTGACGATTTGGTGCACACCAGGACGGAGAGCAGGATAGGTGAAAGCGTGGAAGGGCTGGTTTTATTCTCTCACTGAATGTACTGGAGTCAATATCAGAACAAGACAAGTCAGTGGACTCGACGACCGGGACGCGGCCTGGGTTTGGAACAAACGTTACGCCAGCGCGATGGAAGTGGAGCTAGTGTATTTAGGAAAGGGATCTCCTAAGATTTAGAAACGGAACGGAAAGACATTTTGTTGGCCATGTAGCTCCGATCTCAAGCGTTAGCTGCTGAAGAAAAATGGACTCCTCTTAGCCTTAGGTCATTGTCAGTTGTCGTGAGGCCTAGAGAACCAAAGAGCCAAGTTCGACGCACTTAGACCCCTCCCCTCTGATTTAGTGAGGGCTTCGTTGGAGAAGGTGGAAAACGGTTGTCCATTGCTACATTCGTCTATACTGAGCTTGTTGAAGAGTACTGAATTCGTCTTCCACATAGTGCAAGAATCTTTGGAAACGCTCGTAAGACGCATCCAATGCTCCTAAAGATTATAGAATTCTACGAGCCAGTCCTCAGTGGTCGGAAGGGCTCTCGAGATTTGCGTTTACTCCAAACCCCTGGTACCTAGTGTATGATCTGGTTTTAACTCCGCAAATATTTCTTAGAACCAGAGAAGAAGCACGCATCCCGGGCTCCTATCAATGTGCACACCATACCTCAGTAAGAGGCGAAGGCGAGAGACCCCAAGAGGATTTTGTGTAGTGTGACTTCCAGCATCCTTGGCTCGCTAGCCCTGATAACTCAGCCTAATCGAAAAATAGATACCCATCTAAGTACATCAAAGGGGATGTATAGTGGTTTCCAGATTGAGTCTTGCGGGACATGACAGGATGCCGTGTCACATGAGAAACCTCAATCTGGGAAGTCCCAAACATTTCACTGGAGTTTTGCCCACACGTGATGACTTTCAAATTATAATTTAGAATTTCAAAATATAGACCGATGGTAAACTTGTGAGGAGATTATGAAAGACCTCAGAAACGGAAAAGGAAACAAGTTAGAAATTCAATCAAAGTTTGTGCTCGATCATCAAACTGTCAAGGTTTTACGTATACGCGACTGGAAATACTGCTATTGCAACCAAAAGCCCAACTTCGTCTGGAGGTTATATGGCAACTCCTCGTTTCCTCACTTCATCCTTCATAACTTGTCTTGTCGTATTGTCTTTTGGTTTATGCCAACATTGGATATCCACGGACAATGTGCAAGGACGTAAGACGAGTGTGTGATAAGAAAATTTGGTTGGTGCTAATTTCGTTGAAGAAAGCCTGATAGAAGCTCTCTAATTTCTTCAGCACGTGAGTTTTTATTTTTTATAATTTTTATTTATTTATGTTACCTTATTGAAGTAACCAGATTTTTCATAAGATATTCACAAGATACTGTTTTAACTTCATAAGCAACCGTAAGGTTGGAGTACTGGAATAGGAGTATGCATCTCCAGTTTCTCGTATAGCAGTCAAGAGCGCAAACTTAAACGTTTCCCGTAATTGTGTTTTTGAATCACTTTGTCCCTGGATATCCAATATTTGCATTAACCAATACAATATGACAAGACAAGTGATGAAGGATGAAGTGCGGAAAGGTAGAGTTGCCATATAGCCTTGGGATGATGTTTATGTGATAAAAGAATTTCGTTGGTGCTAATTTCATCGAAGAAAGTCTGATAGGAACTCTCTGAATTCATGAGCTCCCTGAATTTTCGATCACTTTATTGAACTAACCAGACTTTCATTAAATATTTACACGATACTGTTTGACTTCAGAGACCTTCATAAGCAACCGTAATGTTGGATGCTTATCCTAAGTCAGAGCAGTTCTTACTATTGTGAGCAATTGTGCCAATGTGTGAAATGAAAGAGTACATTCATTCTTGTTACTGTGTCAGTATGTATAACAAGAGTAATAATTCATGAACGAGATAGGTAGCAAGACTGACGTGTTAAGAACCGTAAATCCTCGTGTTTATTTCTAATGTCACGGTAGTTCGATGGCTACGTCGACTCTATATGCCTTTCAGAATGGATCTCATGATTAAGCAGCGAGTCTACACGATTGTCTCTTTAACAGCATACCAATTATAAACAGACGCTTTATATACAATGCAGAACTCCTTCAGGCCTCCTAAACCCACAGCAAGGACTAAACGGGCGGCATGTCTTCCTACTCGTGGTACCCATAGCTTTGTTGACAAGCAGATGACACGTCCAGAAGAAACAGAATTCAAAATTCTGTATGAAAATTGTCCAAAGTCGCATCACCTTCTACGATGTCGGTTAAAATACGTCTCATTCTTTGCAAGTTTTAAAGGAGCATACACTGTTCAATCAGTTGATTCCCAGGATCAATCTGTCTTCGTGGTGAGATTGAAGGAAACCCATACGGTAGGTCGAATTGCATCCGGATTGTCCATAGTTTGCGTCGATGCCTCGTTTCCCTAGGACAATCGACCTCATGTGCGTACGGGCACAGTACGAGTCCACATTCCGGACAAGAACTCACCATGCTGTCCCACAGCTCATCGACATTACGCGTCGTAGGATTTACCTCACACGTGTTAAGATATGGACACGTGTGTGAGAGCCGTCGTTATAAACTGCTAGAGCTGGAGAGCCCTGGTGCGCTGATATGTCCGTGCATGGATTTGGAGAAATACGACACGTGGTTGGGGCGAACACTCAAGAGTTGCTGGGCTCTAGTATGAAACCAAGCAATAGACCGCACAGAGAGCAGAACTGAGTGAGTGAACGATCGGAGACAGGTCCTGCAGCGCTGCCTACACCGATCGACGAAGCTAACTCACGAGGAGATTTTGTTGCTCAGGAAATCTCTGCCAGAGAAAGCAGAGTTCACTCCAATATGGAGCGAAGAGAAGATAAATCAGATGTGGAGGCGGCCCGAGGAGACGGCCAGGTCTCTGGAGCAGATCCAGGAGGCAGGACTTATTACATTAGTATCCCAGTGCGGCCCTTGTCTGCTGATGTGCCCGATGATCATCTGGAGAGATTGACCCTCTACTACACTCTTTATGGAGCAGTCTTCGGAGTGGTGGGAGTGATAGCAATTGTGGTGCCCCTGTGCTTTGGACTCGCGGTAACGGAGTTGTTGCCGTGGCTGCTGGTGCTCGGGGGAGCTGTCACACTTCTACAATTTCTTTTAATCTGTGGTGCCCCAGGTACCACCGCTTTCTTGCTGCTCGCTGTCCTGCACTTAGCTGCTGGAATATGGATGCTCATGAGGCCCGTAGCTGGACAAACTTCGGTGACGTTTCTTCTTGCGGCATGGTTCCTAGCTCACGGGGTTATAAAACTGTTGATGGCATGTCAAGTGCGTAAAATTACTACCTGGCCCGCTGTACTCATAAGTGGGTTTATTTCCATCGTCTTGGCATTCGTGACCTTGTCTCTAACGCCAAGGTTTGGTTTGGTGCTGGTTGGCATTTGTTTCGGGGGAGACTTGGTACTCACGGCATGTGCCCTCCTCCTGATCGCACTCATGGCATTCCTTGGCGAGGGACACAGAGCAATTACCGACGCTGATCTCCCACATACTAGTAAGGAGCCTCTTCTAGGGGGCGGACACGCAGCTGCATCGTCAGCTTAAACAGTCTCTGCACTCTGATCACGAAAATGTTCACAATCTGGTCATTTATCACATCCAAATCAGGAGCGTGTTCTGTGGACTGATGACAAGAGCTCTTGAGCTAATATTCGCCGAGCTGCAATCTACGCTGGCATGCGATCTCTGAATTTCAATGCCGATTATGTCTCAAGTGTTGTCTGAAAAGATGGTATGTACTAAAGTGTGTAATAGGTACGCTTTACCCTGAAATTCGAGTTTGTCGGAGGTTCTGAGAAAATTTAGTTTGAGCTCGAGATCGAAACTGCACAAGCTCTGAATACCCTGGAAAGTTCCCTCAGTTATCAATTGTAACATTCTTTTGAGGTTTTCGGAAGTAGTTTGAGGGAATCATGTTAGCATGTGTCGAAAGATTTTAGAATCCAACAACGGGTTCTCTGTAATATCGTATATACTGTATACACTCTTGTTTTCTACAAAATTACATGTAACGCATTTTTGCTTTATCAAACGTCTATCCATGTCTTTCTCTCCGACTAAATTCACTGCTTTCTAAAAGTAGCATATTACATTACTTTCCACATGTCCTTCCCAAAGTAGACCATGTACTTTACACTTGTACGTCCCCAATTAGACCAATAGCCACTCCTTGGGAGTCTTTTGTGACCTTTATCTGCCTCTCCGCTATATTGAAGCTCATGTGTTTAATGTTTTCACATTTAATTCTTGGATTCCTTGGTATCCATCTCCCCCAACCAGGACTACATGAAAAAGAATGAAAAAGCTACCTTACCACCTAATTACCATCAATAATCGAACAAACGTTTACAAACATGCATGCTGATTATATCTGTAATCATAATTGTAGCCCGGAAATTTGAAAGAAATAGACAATAAATTTTAGTATCTCAGTAAAAATATTAAAAATATTAAAAGTTGAAGTCGGAATTGCTCTAAACTGTTTAATATTTACCTTCACACAATTTAAGAAGACTAAAATATGTAAAGAAAATAACTCCAAACTATTTCGGATTTACAAAATTGAAGTAGAGTAAAAAATGAAATAGAAAGGGAGAGGAAATTATGAAGGAAAGATCGATAGAAGAGGATAATTACATGACAGAAGAGGTGTGACACTAAAGTGCTTCAAATAAAACCGTCTAAGCGCGGGGCGAGAAATATTAAGGATGATAAGATGTTAAACATGAAATCCCTTAGGAAAAACTAATTTAAAAGGGCCATCCTGTCAACATAAAAATAGGATGACTAATGAAAAGTGAAAATTCAGTTAGTAGATCGATCGTACATTTTCCGTCCAATTCTACACCCAAACGTATTTATTTTAAATAAAGAATAAGCAAACTTGAAAGAAATATCTGTAATATTAACAAAAGCAGACCAAGATTTAATGTCGTGAATATTTCAAATCTTATACTGTTATGATTATTTTCCATGAGACACGACTGTACATGAGTCTTGATCGAAAGTATATATATATATATATATATATATATATATATATATATATATATATATATATATATATATATATATATATATATAGAGTAATCCTTAATTGTCGTCATCTTTAATTACAATGGTCTTTTTATTTCTATATATATATGGATTCACAAAACTTTTTCATCTCTTTGGTGAAAAAATAATTTATGAGAAATGTTGGCATTATTATTCTTCATAAGTAAAACTTGAAATATCGTATATGAAAGTAGAAGAATCAGATTTCTTATCCACTCAGTTTAACAAATCCACTAGTTCTTTACGACCTCTTTGTTTTACTTAGACTTAATTTAACTTGCTATGTAGATATTTTATATTGATTATGCAGAAAAAAAATTCATAAAATTTAGATAATCCGTCTAACAATCATTCTCAATTTAGATAAGTTTTTTTTTCAAATATCTGCTTGATATAACATAAATTCACTATTTAAAACAAAAGTAATATAATACGTACTTAAACTTAAAATGATAAGACAAAATATATCTCGGGTACAGCGCATGGTTTAAACCAATCCCACAAAGGTTGAAGTAAAAATCTTCTTTTTGGAGTTTTGAGATAAGATTTGATATTTCAGATGCCAAACTTGGAATTCATATGGCTACTATTGTATGTACAATGCATAATATGATATATTCATATTAATTTACATATCAAGTTTACAGTCATTGGGTGTGCTTCTTGGAATCCTCTGAGGATAGGAGATCTGAAGAGAATCACATAAGAAAAAGAAACAGACAATTTCACATTCACCCTCCGATGCCCTAAAGGAGCACCTTTTGATTGTATTATATGACAAAGGGGACTCCTTTGAATGAAGCTCCACCCTTGGATCAGATACATGGATTGGTGACATGTAGGCGAGCTCTGCCCTTAGATTGGCTGTAAGCATGGGTGACATGTCGGTTGTGATCCTTTCTGGTTGGTCAAATCCCTTTTGATTGGAGAGAATCTTTTGAGAATCTTCTTGTAGGAATCTCTAAATCGCATGGGTGAGGTAATGTTGGAAAGCTCTTGACTAGACATACCTGGGGAGGAGAAGGAAAACCTTACCTTTGTTTGGGTGATGAGAAATGTGCACATTTTCGAGGCCTAATTCATCAGTTTAGGTTTTCAAAATTGACTAAAGTTTCCAGGCTATTTTTGGCTCTTGCACTATTAGTAGATGTACTCTTTTGGTGACACCTCTATCTGATCTACCTAGAAGATCATACATAACATCCTTCCAGATGTCACCAGGCCAATTTTCACCTCTAGATAATACGTCTAGCTTTTGGTATTACAAATTCAAGCAATTTTTGATCTTGCCTTATTAGTAGAAGTATTTTGGTGACAATTCAATCTGATCTACCTAGCCCATCATACATAACATCCTTCCAGAAGTTACCAAGCCAATTTTCAACTCTAGATGATATGTCTAGCTCTTGGTATTACATTCTTCTCCACATCTATCATATCATAAAAGGTCAACATACTATTCCTTAATCTTGGAAGAACCAACAAGTATTTTAGTTTGATATGAAGTAAATGTAAATAGTACATCAATTTTCTAAAATTTATTTTTCTTATATCATATATGTAGTACAAGTTGAGGAATGAAACAATTTATTAAATGACAAGGATGAAAATTGGAGAAACATAACAAACGGAGCATTTTTGTGACTAAAGTAGAAAGTTCTATCCATCAAATTTCTAGTTTACCAATGTTCTTTTGTCATATGATAGGAAAGGAGTAAACCTAGAAATACCAAAAGTCATTGTATAGCATGCAACAAATAGAAAGTATCATCATGCACATGCTCGGAAGACTGTCATTTTACCAATAGACATTGTTGTATAACAAAGAAAAACCTTTAAGATAAAAAGAGAACCATCCATATTAAATATTAAGTGTCATACATGGTGACATTATGTATGCAATACTCTCTAATCTACCAATGAATATTTATTTTACAAGAAGTGTGGTGTGTATATACATCACTATACAACATGCATAATACACTATAGAAACACAACTGAAACAAAAGTTATACATAAACTCTAAAGTACCATAGTAATCAAGTCACACTCAACTCGGATCAGAAATAAATCCTCAACTTAATGGTCAACCAAAAATAAGCATTGATTATAGTCAAGCCATACCCACTCTAGCTAAGAGACTTCAAGTGACACTTGCCGACCTTTGTCCACTATAGCCAGTAACTTGAAGGCTAAACACTTGAGAAGTGAGCTCTCTAGAGCTACACTTCAAAGATATACTCCCTTGTTCAAGCTCAATCTCTGGCCCTAATGGTGCTGTTGACAGTGCAAATGGTGAAAGTGATGGTGGATCTCACGGTGTGATTAGTAGCCCTAACACAAAAATCTGACCGCTGCTAAGTAGTCTCTACAAAACTACTAATATAATTATGATTGCCAAGACTATCACTCTAGTGTCCAAGCAAACTAGCTTTGGTGTTGCAAATTTCATGACATTTACTATGCCTACATACATTGCTATACAACATACATTGCTACCCAAAGTACATCATCATCAACATCATACAATATAGAAACACATCTCATACAAAAGTCATGCATAAACTCTAAAGTGCCATAATTTCCCTTAGATGGTGGTTAGGTCACTCTAACTCCAAATAACCATCTACTCTAAGTATATGATATGCCTTATGGTCGGAAAAGAGAAGGAGGCCATGTGCTATTGAGCCCCATCATTAGTTGCTTGTTTGCAATCTATATCACATAAAGATTGAACTAGCTATGTGTCAAGTACATTGAAGACATAACCATTATCCTTGAGGAGAGGAGTCAAACATGCTATATGCAATCCTCACAAACAACTATCACACACCAACATAATAACAGCTCTACCAAAAGAACCACTTAACATACATTGTAAGTCTACATGTACAACTGCAAAGCTTGGGTCCATAGTGCCACAATGTTTGGGAGGTGGCATGGCACACAATTGTGCACATGATCTTTCCAACCAACACCATCACATCCTTCCAACATGAGGACTCTGGAATGCAAAACCTCACGTACTCTCAAAATAGTGCAACTTGTAGTCATATCAAGTATCCTCAATGTAGTCTGTTGTAGATATACATAATCACCCACATGAAATTGATGTATCAAGGATCTATAACCTCTTCCTTGAATAGTAGCTCAACATAAGGTATCTTTATGCTGAGCAATCATTAAGTTCTCAAAAGCCATCAACATCACTCTCCAAAAGGTCTTTACCCATTGAGAACATACACTCACTCATACATTTGGATCATCTAAGTCCAAATCTACAATGACATCATGACAAATGGCTACTAATAAATTTAGATCTTGTCCATGGAGTAGAAAGTAAGGAGAAAAGGATGATAAGGAAGCATTCTATTTGAACCAATAGCCCATGTCCGACCAAGGTAATGGGAGATCCCAATCTCCCAAGTGACTTCTCTACAAACTGTACTTATGCAATCTTCTCTTCACTATCTAAACCACTCTCTCTACACCATCTATCTCAAAGGTGATCTTGGGATGAGTATGGTGATCAATCAAGGTCTTATCACACAATACTTGAAACTCTCTCGAGAACTTTGTACCTTGATCAGTCAAAACCTCAACTGGTGCACCAAAAGGACTAAGAACCTGACCCAAGAATGAGTAAGTTAGTCCCTTCATTGGACTTGTCAAGAAGTGCCACCAAATCAATCCACTTAGAGAAGTGCTCCACCATAACCAAAACATACCAATGATGTCTCAAATCAACAATAAGGGTCTAAAAAGTCCAAAATCCAATAATAACCTAACCCCATGATAGGTAATGGATGTAACTATGGCAAAAAAGCATTAAATGATGCTTTAACTTGGTCATAAACTACAAATTTGGAAAAAAACTACTATACATTGGTTTGGATACCATGCCACCAATAGTAACTTTGGAATATACTATATGTACACTTTACTCCAAAATGTCATAGCTCTTCATGAGCATGATGTGCTAATTGTGGTCTTTGAGGTGGAAGTGGTACTAATCACACTCTACCATCCTCCCATACACAAAGTAGGTATTTGCACTCCAATCTAAATTGTTTGGCTTGTGGAAGGACATGATCTCCTTCCTTGGCACCAACTATGCCACCCATAACACCAATGCAAAGATAATCTATCACTAAGACACCATGAATGTCTTGCTGGCCTGTACCAATATCTCCACCCTTTAGATATGTGACCTCATGAACTCCTCTTGTATGTGCTGAGAGAGGTACCATCAAAGCCTCAAAAGAATATACATAGAAAGACAGATGCATGCCAACTTGGCACCATCTCCTCATTTGTCTCACCATGCCAATGTACTCCAGTCTGATCTTGTTGGTTGGGACATGGATTTCCACTCAACCTATTTGCATCATGGTTCACCATCTATATTAATAATCATGAATCATACTCCTATGAAATAGATCCCATTGTGCAAGCTTCCTTGAAAGCTTGTTGGACACTATCAACCACTTTAATGGTTGATTATCAATTATGAGAGTGAAGGAATCAACATAAGAAATGTGCTACTACCTACATTGTTGCCAAGCATTCTCTCTCACATGAACTATACTTTGCCTCTACTGAATTGTTGGAGCAACTAGCGTAGACCTTCATAAACTCCTTCTCCTCATCATCTTGTTGGGTGAGCACTACTCCAAGCCCCAATGTACTCCAATCAATATGAACTTGGAATGGTTGTCCTCTAATTGGTCTCTTGAGAATAGGGGAAGATGTGAACCTCTCCTTGAGCTCTATAAAAGCTCTCTCTTGCGCATCTCCTCAACACCCGTCTTGAAAAGCATGTGAGCCTAGGAAACTCATAAGTGTGGATAAAGTGGCTCTTGGCTGCCCAAAAAAGTTTACCATTGCCATAAATGACATATCACACACTACCACTATTTGAGACTAGTGCCCAACATCCAAAATATTATCAACAATAAGTGGGCTAGTCATTGAATCCCATCATATGCATGGTGTAAAAACTCTCTAGGTATGAGGTTCATTCACTAAAGACAAAGACAATGGATTTGTGATCCAATTCTAGTTACATCTAATAAAAAGGCAAGTCGCATCTAAGAATGGACCTAATGTCTACTTGCCACCACCCATGTGCAAAAAATCACCCATCAAAGAGAAATTCTCCAAACTGTAAGTTGGAGAAATGGACAGATGAACTTGGAGATGTCAGAGTATACATAACATCTCCCAAAACACACCAGAATGGGAATCCTATAGACCATGAACTCAGCCAAAATGGATATGTCCTTGACATGGCCATCCAAGAATCATTAAATGAACAATATCATGTCTCTCTAGATCTTGCCATTCCTAACAAGGAAGTGTCTACTTGTAGGTCTTTTGGTAACCCTTGTCTATTGAAATTTGTAATAAGTTTGGATACCAATAGGCCAAGTGTGCCATATGATGTAGAGAGACTTGCTCATCTCTCTCCACATACAAGGACTTATGAACCCATGTATCTAACTGTAGTATTGTAGCTTATCCAATGCTAATCTCACCAAACAACTCCAATAGGCACACTCCCTCTATCAGATATTGCAAAGAAATAAGTGTGATATCAAAAAGTTACAAGGTAAAAGACTCAAGAGGCTCATCCTCACAATAGGTCTTTTGGTGGTACAAGAGCTCCACTCCAAGCATGATGCACCAACTAGTCCACATGCTACTACAATGCCTCCTGAGGACTCCATAATAGAACATCAAAGGTGGATGGAACAATCCCACTTGTACTCCAAATCCTAAGGATCTCCTTAAATACTAGATTATACTCCACATGAGCATTCCCTTCTAATAAGTCACTAGATCGAGTAACAAAACCACTAAAATTGATGTCATGGTCCTTGACTATAGTGAGCCAAGACTACCACAACTAAAGCACAACTATCCCTCACCTAATTTCCAACCTAGCCTATAGGAAGTTGTCTTGTCCCAATAGTCAAGATTGAAATCCATGGGGTATAACATTGCTCCACCAACTAGAAAATCATATGACTCTACTATTATTTCAATGGCTGAGCTCTCACCACAAACTATTAGTTAGATGACCAGGTGGAATCTGAAAAATGAACTCCCTACATGTGATATATTATGTAGAACCATCTCCTAGAGATGTCTAGATCTGAATGGAGATCTCTCCACATTGGTCTTTTGTAGCTCAAGACAAACAACTATAGCCTTCTCCAACATAAGAGGTTGTGCATCAAAATTTGATTAGACTCTCTATGGTGCTTAGAACTTCCTTGAAGGTCTCAACCAAATGGAAAATCCCACTAAGGTTGTCCAATAAGACAACTCTAAGTATGAACCAAGCTTGCTCAAAGGCAGATCTAGCTGGTAATTCCTTCAACCTAGTTGTTGCTGCTTGCTATAAAACATTGGTCAACAAATAGATCCCATTCTCCTCAACCAAGTTAGCTCCAATATCAACCACTTCTATTCTAGAAGCAAGAAAATATCATACATATTATCACAAAGTGTAGTAGCCAAACAAAACACTAGAATTGAGTCAACTCCCAATATAAACATATCATTGGTTGAAAACAAAGGGAAGTGCATAATCAATTGAGCCACCCTCAACATTATGCAAGACTCAATTTGTGTAGTAGTAGGTGGTTGACTAATATCTAGTCCATCATGCACTTCATCATTACCTACCACACAAGCACTAGGATGTTAGGAGCCATGGATGTCATATGTAGTGCCTCAAATAGCTTGAAAGATTAGGGAAGTCTAACCTATCTACCAGCCTTTCCTCTCTATGGGTCCAACTCTATAGATGCTCCTTTAAGATATGGTACATGTATTAAAATCCTAGTCACTATGGTAGATGCATCGATTTTTGCTGCTTTGCACATAAAGTCTAGGACATCTCTATCACTAGTACAAGAGGTAGAAGCCTTAGTAACTGAATTTGATCTCCTTTGAGCTATAGCCATTCTAGCCAATCTTTACTCCACATACTCAATCTGAGTAGCCATGGATATAACAAAAGCAAAGGTAAGTACTACACTCCTACCAAGTGTTTGTCTTCTATCACTTTGTCCTCCATGACCTAGGCCTCCTCTACCACCTATCATAGTAGCCTTACCACTCCATAACTCTAGGTGGAGGTCAAAACATTGGTCATTATAATGACCAAATCAATAACAATGGTCACACTATCCTTGTGTTGGTTGTGATGCACCAAAGATATCATGTTCACTGCCTTGAGTGCACCCTTTCTTGTTGTGAGGTCCATCACAAGTCCAAAAAGCAACACCATCATTCATTGCTATTGACCCAGGAATGAAGGTAAGGGTCTAGTTGCAGTAAACCCTCCACTTGCTCCATAAGATCTTGGTTGTCCACTCTACCCTCAAAAGCCAACATGATATGGTGCACTTTGCTACACTTTAGAAGAAGTAACAATTATAGATGAGGTCTCCTTACCATATCCAAATGTCACTACTCTCTCCTCCACCATGTTGAGCTCAATGTGCTTAGCCAAACTGAGGACCACAACCAAAGTAAGTGAGGTAATCTATAACAACATAGTATTATGTATGTTATGTTTAAACTCCTTGTTTAGGATCCCATACCAAAATTAGACTGCCTTGCCTCAATAACTTCTTGAGTGAAGCTTATCAACCCTCTCATCTGAGTGTATACCTTACATAAGCTCTATCTAGCCTTTGATTAGAACTCCTACAAGCTCTTTAGCTTGTTAGTCTGCACTCCTTTGTAGTTCTACCTCAAACACTAGAAGAATTCTACCATAGGATTAAACCCTAATATTGCACCATCTCCAACTAGTGCACTTCCATTAGATACAATAATGCTACTAGAGCTAGAACTCATGGGTATTATCAATCTACTCCTAGAAACCAAGCTTGAAGTGATGGAGATGTAATTTGGAGACCAATATTGTCTCCATAGGTCAATCTCATCCAAGTGAACCCTCCTAAACTCATGGTAGTCATCCATCAATGGACACTCTAAGTGCTAAAACAACCCCTTCTATACCATGAAGGATGTGAATTTTTTTTTCAAATCACATAAACTATCAAACTCTTAGATAAAGTCATCCAACTCAATGGTACCAATTGTACCAGAGTAGTAATTGGGTCCTTTAGTGGCCCTAAAAATCATAAATTTCATTCATGTCTCATAACAATAGTGTGGACACACAAGATGCACTCTCAATTGAACCAACTTCTATGTCAAACTCCAAATCAGACTCAATCTCCTTCCTTTTTAGGACTTGAGATAAAGCCTAATATTGAGCACCACTCCATATAAACCCACTACTTACTGCATCAAAATCTCCTCTTGAATCCCCAAATTATTCTATCTTGACAATGTACTTCAAAATGTAATTGTAACCACCAAGTGCCATCACCAAGAACCAACTAAACTATGATACTACACTTGGAGAAAGGGGAACTTGTAACCTAAAATCAGAACACACACTCTCACAATCTGTAGACCGTCACTCTAGCCTCACTACCAAGAGCACACTAGAGCACCAACACTCTAAATATCAAGGCACATCACACAAACGTGGTGCACAAATACAAAAGGAAGAATGGAGGGGGTCCAATCACAAGAGATCAAAACAATAAGCTTCAATCTCATAAATAAAAATTAGACTAACTCCATGTAATGTTTTGAAGACAAGTGAAACATCAAGAGAAATACAAGATTTCATTCCTCAATACTCTTATGCACCAAAGGAGCACCTTGTCTTTATTATATAGCAAAGAAGATTGACTCAAAGGGAGCTCCACCCTTGGATCATATATATGGATTGATGACATGTCAATGAGCTCTCCCTTAGATTAGTTATATGGATTGGCAACATGTCAATCTTATTGTGTTTGGTTGGTCAAACAAGTCTGACTAAAGGGAATCTTTGGAGAATCTTCTTATAGAAAGCTCAAAAAGGTATGGGTGAGGTACCATTAGAAAGCTCTTGATAAGAGGAATATAAAGAAGGAAGAAGGGGGAAGGGGTGAGGGGAAGGCAATGCTATTTTCCCTAAGGGTAAGAATATTGCATGTTTTGAGGCCTAATTCATTGTTTAGACCTCCAAAATTAGCTTTGAAGTTTTCAAGGTATTTTTGACCTTTGCCATATTAGTGAAAGTACTCTTTTAGTGACACATCTATATGATCTACTTAGACCATCATCTATAATAGCTTTCAAGATATTACCAAGTCAATTTCCATCTTTAGATAATATGTCTAGCTAATGGTATTACAAACCTCCTTGCTTTTAAGATACAATGTACTCATTGTAAAATTGTTGCTCAAAAGATTGCACCAACACTAGTGCATGGATCAAGTTAGTTGTTGGTTCCCATTTTACCTCATACAATGGATAACACTTTCCAATTTATGAAATATTCCACATATGGATGGTGAGTACCACGAATGCATTTATGGAAAATGCATTTGACTTTGTATTCCTTTGTGCCATCAACGAGTGTTGGACAAGGTCTAACTTCTTGTATGGAAGGAAAGTGGAGTGATTGGGGTGCATATCTACATAGTAAGGAAACATAAAACATTAGATGGATCTTCATGTGTGGTAGTAGTTCAAGGTGATAGGCCATTGAATCAATTCAAGGGAGGATATGAAAAGGCCAAATAAAATGAGGTTTGAGCTTATGAGAGCCAACCAATGTAAGGTTGTGTAATACCAATAGCTAGACATATCATCTAGAGTTGAAAATTAGCTTGGTAAATCTGGAAGGATGTAATGTATGATGGGCTAGGTAGATCAGAGAGAGGTGTCACTAAAAGAGTACTTGTACTAATAGGGCAAGAGCCCAAAATAGCTTGAATTTGTAATACCAAAAGCTAGACATATTATCTAGAGGTGGAAATTGACTTGGTAACAGCTGGAAGGATATTGTGCATGATGGGCTAGGTAGTTCAGAGGTGTCACCCAAAGAGGACTTCTACTAATAGGGCAGGAGCCAAAAATAGCTTGGAAACTTCAAAGCCAATTTTGGAAGCCTAAACAAATGAATTTGGCCTTGAAAATGTGTAGATTTCCCTAATAAAAGGAAAGGCTAGCCTTTTCTTCTCCTCAGGTTTGTCCCATCAAGAACTTTCCAATGGTATCTCATCCATGCAATTTAGAGATTCCTAAGGAAGATACCCTAAAGATTCCTTTTGATCAAAGATAGTTTGACCAACCTGATAGGATTAGAACCAACATGTCACCCATGCATGCAACCAATCTAAGTGTAGAGTATGCTTACAAGTCAGCAATCCATGTATCCGATCCAAGGATGGAGCATTCCTCCAGAGGAGTTTCCTTTGCTATATAATACAATCAAGGTGCTCCTTTGGGGCATTGGAGGTTGAGTGTGAAATTGTGTGTTTTTTCTGTTGTGTTTCTCTTTAGGTCCGTCTCCTATCCTCAAAAGATTATAGGTTGGTTGTAGAAAACTACACTTGGTCTCTAAGGTTGAACTCCCTTTGCCTATGATGTGCATTTGCATATATTTTTGTCAATTTTAAGCAATTTGCAACTTATACTTGGCATACTCCATACCTTGTTGGATTCTAAAACCAAAATTATTGACAACATCAAATTTTATAGTCACTAAATGGATCTTTACCAAGCTTGAAGGTATGAAAGAGTTTCTCCATACATGAGGAAGAATGGTGTGACTTGTGTAGATGCATTCACTAAATAATTGTAGGCAAATTCTACCAATGGAAGTTAGGTGTCCCACCTTTCTTGCTCCTCTAAGGTGAAGCCCTTGAGCATATCCTTGATAGTGTAATTGGCCCACTTTATTTGTCCATTAGTTTATGGATGGTATATCATGGACATGGTAAGTATGGTTTTGAAGATGCCAAAGAGTGTTCTCCAAAACAAACTAGTGAATTGAGTGCCCTAATTGGTGATGAGCACTCAAGGCATGCCATGGTGAGAAGAAACTATAGCTAAGTAAAATTGAGCTAATTGTGGAGATGTCCCGTCCTTGGTCATAGGACACATATGAATCATTTTTCTCAATTAGTCTACAAAGAATACACTGGAATCAAACCTTGACGTGGCCTTGGGCAATTCACAAACTAGATCCATGTTGACCTACTCCTTATGTTGTGTAAGAGTGTAGAGAGGTTGAAGGAGTCCTATGGGAGCCTGATTAGAAGCTTTATTTTGTTGATATAGTAGGCAACTTTCAATATACTCTATCATATTTTTGCTCATCTTGGGCCAATAATAATGGCATTTGATTGCATCTAAGGTCTTGTCCACTCCAATATGACCTACAATGGTAGAATCATGATATTTTTCTAGGATGGTGGTTCTTAGGTCTAGGGCATACCATAACTTGGCATCATGAAAGGTGAGTCCTTGGGTACTAATTATGCCTTTGGATGATTGAGCTCCTACAATCTATGGATCAGTCTTCATAGCAATAAAGATCCTTGGCCAAAATTTTGGGTTCATCTTGACTTCTACCACCAAATTGTTTGCCATAGGCATTTGAGTGAATGCATCTACAAGTTGCTTCTTGCCTCCACACATGTGATTATCATGTTGGATCATTATTTCTACTTTGCCCAATGAATCTATTGACGGGATAGATCTTTATGTGTCTTGAGGTAGACTAGAGGTTTGTGGTGTGTTCCTACTACAAATGCCTTATCACCCAAATAGTGCTTCCAATGCTTGGTTGAAATGACAATACCTAACTCTTCTCATTTGGTGGTGTGATAATTGCACTTTGCTAGTAATAGCTTTTGAGAGAAATATGCAATTAGGTGCAATCGATCATTCTATTCTTGTTGTAGGACTAATCTTATTGCAATACTGATGCATCTATAGCCAAATTGATTGGACATTTTGGGTCATGTCATATCATTTCAAGGTTGGTGCATGTAGGAATGCATCTTTCAATTCTTGAAAGGCCAATTCTTGAAAGGCCAATTCTATATGGTTCCTCACATCCACTTCTTCCCCTTTCCAAATAGTGCTATAAGAGGTTGTGCAACCTTGAAGAAGTCCTTGAAATTTTTTTGATAAAATGTTGTTAATCCCAAGAAACTCTTTGAGTTGAGTCTGATCTTCTTGAGCATCCTATTTTTTAATGAATCTATTTGATCTATTAACACTTGGATACGTTCTACATTTACTTTAGGCCCCAAGTAATCTACTTCATACTTGTCAAACTTGCACTTTGAGACTTTGGCATACAACTAGTTTTGTCATAGAATCTAGAGGACTTCTCATAGATGTTGCTTGTGCTCCTTCCTTGTCTTATTGTAGACTAAGATATCATCAAGGAAAATGATAATAGACTTATCCAAGTGTGGAAAAAATATATCATTCATCAAACTCATGAAAGTGTTTAGTGAGTTGGTGAGGTCAAACGACATCACTAGGTACTCAAAGTGACCATACCTTGTTCAAAAGGCAGTTTTGTATATGTCTTCCTTTGCAATTGTAATTTGATTATAACCGCTCCATTGATCAAGTTTGGTGAAGTGTTTTGATTTTGAGTTGATTAAACAAGTCATCCATGCAAGGTGATGGGTATTTTTTCTCCACCATTTGTTGATTAAGACCTTGATAATCAATGCACATACCCATTATAACCTCCTTCTTCCCAAATAAAATAAGAGTCCTATATGGTGATATGGTGGGTTGGATAAACTATTTCTCCAATATATCATTGATTCACGCCTTATACTCCTCTAACTCATAAGGTGATAGTCAATATGAGGCCTTACAAGGAGGTGTCTTCCCTCCAAAGTATCTCAATTTTATGATTTGGTGGTAATTTTATGACTTGAGGGTAAATCATCCGAAAAGACATCTTGAAACTCATTGACCACGTCTTCTAAATTCTCACAAATTGTACATTGAGTTGCAAACTTTGGACTTCTCTTACTAGACCCATGAAATATCTATTTTTCTTATTGATAGTTATTGTCTCTATGACATAGAGAGGCAGTTCTTGCCTCTGTAATCTTTCTTTAATTCCAAAGATCTTCCATTCGCTAGTTCTCACTACTTTTTTTTCCAATTGACCATAGGGTTGTAATGCTCTATCCATGGCATGCCTAAGATCACATCTTAACAAGCTAATTATATCACTTGCCACTCAATTTCTTCTTGATACTCTCTTATAGCAAGTGCTACCTTTCTAAGTAATGACTCTTAGGTAATTCTACTTCTTAATTCTCATCCTTCTTTAGTTTTATCCCAACCTTATTGCAATAGAGTGAGATAAGAATTTTAGCATTGTTTTACAATATGATTTTAGCATCTTCCTCTTCAATTCTTCTCTCCAAGTTATTCAAAGGTTGCTTGTTTGGAAGCCAAGGGCCTCTAGGAAGGTGAGTACAATAATGGATGGCCATATGCCCAACTCAACCACAATTGTAACAACATTGTTGTTTTGCTCAAGCTCCTTCTTCTTGTTGGACTCCATGTCTCTTTTCTTCAACGTGTTCCCATTCTCCTTGGTCTTGAAAATGAATATTGCCAAATTCTATAGGAACTCACCCACCAAAGTGTAGTATTTAGTCAAATACTGTTGAATCATGACTACCTTTTCACCTCCTCCAAGTGCTTTTGCTATTATCTGCACACACATAATGGCTTCAAAACCAATATGAGGATTTTGTATCATTACCTCTTGGAGAATTTTCTCTTTTAACCCATTTGAAATTGTAAAGAGCTTTTGCTAGACTCATATTGGTTACCATGACCTATAGATTGAGAAATAACTCCATGTACTATTGTACGCTATTCCTTTTCTTTGACCTTGAGAGATAGGTTGGAGCTATCTACACGGAATCCATGGATTAGAAATTCTTCAACAACCCTTTTTGCATTGCCATCCAAGCAATCTCTCTTCCTTCTACCAACATTGATCGTTCCAAAGATTGTACCATGTGAAGGTGTTATCAGTCAAATACCCATATGTAAACATGCATGTGGAAAGATCAATGATCTTAATTGTGAATAATTGAAAGTATTAATTCATGTTTGAAATTAAAATTTCCACCACCCCCTTGGAATGATGTTCCTTGTAAGGCTTGATGATGCATGTTTTCTTCATCTATAGTAATAATGTGGCATCATTTTTGACTAGGTGTAATATTCCAAGGACAAGAAAACCCCCAATAGAAATATAAGAGACAAAACACAAAGCTTCATACTCAATAACTCCGATGCTCCAAAGGAGCACCTTCTCTTTATTATATAGTAAAGAGGACCTCTCAAAGGAAGCTCCACCTTTGGATCAGATATATGGATTGGTGACATGTCAACAAGCTCCACCTTTAGATAAGTTGCATGGATGGGTGACATATTGGTCCTTATCTGATTTGGTTGGTCAAATAGGTTTGACCAAAGGGAATATTTAGGGAATCTTCCTATAGGAAGCTCAAAATTGTATGAATGAGGTACCATTGGAAAACTCTTGACAAGATAAACTACAAGGAGGAAGATATTTCTATGTTTATGGCCTAATTCATCTGTTTAGGCCTCCAAAATTGGTGCTAAAGTTTAGGGTATTTTTGAGTCCTATCCTATTAGTGTACTCTTTTAGTGACACCTTTAATTGATCTACTTAGTCCATCATATAAAAAATCCTTATAGATGTTATATAACCAATTTTCACCAATTTACTAAACCAATTTTCACCTCTAGATAATATGTCTAGCTATTTGTATTATAAACCTCCTCCTTTTTAAGATGCAACATCCTTGTTGTGAAGTTGTTGCTCAAAAGATTGCACTAATATCAGTGCATGGATCAAGTTGGCTACTTGCTCCCATGTTGCCTCATACAATGTGTACCCTTTCCAATTAACCAAATATTCCACACATAGATGGAAAGTACTATGGATGAATTTTTGTAGAATGTTTGACTTCATATTCCTCCATGCCATCAATGAGTGTTGGAGCAGTTCAAACTTCTTGTATGGAAAGAAAATGGGATTTTTGGGATGCATATGTGCATGGTAAGAAAACATGGAACATAGGATGAATCTTCATATGTGGTGGTAGCTTGAGGTAATAGGCCACTGTACCAATTCATGGAAGGATGGGAAAAGGGCCAATAAAACAAGGCTTGAGCTTTTGAGGGCTAACTACCATGAGGTTGGTTGTTGACAGCCAAACTTAATCCCCACATTGAACTCCATGTGCCAACGATGCCCGTCTAGATATTATTTTTGGCAATTTTGGACGATCTCTAACCTGTGTTTGGCATTCTCTACTCAATCTTGGATTCTAAAAACAAAAGTATTAACAACATCAACCTCATTAGCCATTGGACAGCTCTTCACCAAGCTCAAAGGCATGAAAGGATGCTCTCATACATGAGGAAGAATGGTGTGACTTGTGTGAATGCATTCACTAAATTGTTGTGGGAAAATTCCATGTGACAACACAAGTATCAATTTTGTGATAATCAAAAGTATCATTTTTGTGGTAATTAGTGAGTAACAATTTGTTTTCCATAGAGATACTAGTAAAAAATGGTCAAATATGAAGTAAAATATCACAAACAGTTCTTCTTGAGTTCTTCTTTAGTCTCTCAAGTAGAAACTACACATAAAAGAGAGTAACAAGTGCTCAACAACAATTCTTGTCACAAATTACACACCCATAATACAATACATCAAATCTCTCCAAACCAATCTTGATTGTGATGATTCAATTCTCTTGAGGAAGGCTACTTCACCACAAAATGGCTTTGCCCCAAAATTGTGTTCTACCCCTCCATGAAGGCACAACTTCCTCAATTGAAATTACTTCACATCAATTTAGCATTGTGATCACAAATGTCAAATACTACCAACATAACAATTCTTCACGGACTCATCAAGGCATTGCTTTGATTGCTATCCACTCAGGATCAAACACACAAAATGAAATTAGAGTTGTAAAATCCAACATCTAACGTACTCAAATTTGCACTTTGAAGTTCTCCAAAACACACACACACACACACACACACACACACACACACACACACACACACACACACACACACACACACACACACACACACACACACACACACACACACACACACACACACACACACACACACACACACACACACACACACACACACACACACAAGATTGATACTTGGAATTAAGCTGAAATGACAAGCACGGAGTTACAACACTTTGCTTTACTCAACTTCAAAATTATAGTACTGAACAACAACATTGCAAATGCATCCTTTAAATAGGTAGAGCAATCTGATAGTTACTTAACAACATACCATTTCCTAACAATCTCCATATCCAAAATGGCAACCCACTTCTTCATATTTGTTGATTCAAATCTCAAATTGATTACAAATCTGATCCAATGTCTACCTCTTCTTCAACTTCTACACTCAATGAACCTTCAATTGCTTCCTCTACTTTGGGTCTATCTACTACTACCAAATCTTCTTCTACTTCTATCACCTCTTTAGTCTGAACTAAAATTGAAGTCATGGGTAATCTATCTACATCCTTATTCTCTAACCCAATCTCTTCTAAAGTCTCAAGTAACTCACCCAAAGATCCTTGCACTCCTATTTCTACTACTCCACATTGTGCTTTCTTCTTTTCTTTACTCTAAAGCTCATCTAACTCATGTCTAGCTAAATCTAATATGAGACAAACATTATCTCCTATCTCTATCATCTTTCTATCTACTCTTTCTCTTAAACTAATCAACAACTTATTTAAATTTACATCCTTCACTTTCTTCTTCCTAGTCTCCCACACTCACAATCTCAACTTGTGCAGTCTTGCTTCCTCCAACTAAACTTCAGCCATAGAATTAAGCATCACCCTTACTCTCACAATCATTTTAGTTTTTGTCTTTGACTTACTCTTTGTTTCCGCTCTTTGTCTACCGGCAACTCCTCCTAGTACATTTGCAACTCAACTTTGAACTTTACTTTCAATGCTTCCTTCTCTTTCACATATTGACCAAGTTGAGCTTCCATGCTCCTTATCAACCCTCACAATCATTCCTCTTCTTGACTTCTTACTATCAATTCATGCTGCCAGACTTGATTCTTCCTTACGGCACTCGACCTTAAGTTCTCCAATTCCTACTCCATTATTGCTATAATGGCTTTTGAACATATGACTTCAACTCGGGCTTCATCAAAATCCACCTTCAATTTCTTAGTCAATGCCTTTGGCTTCCTCATTTCTTCAGCTTGCCTTTCAATCTCACCGCCTTGCTTCACAAACTCTTCTTGCAAATTATCCAGAGTTCTTTAGCTTCCTCTTCTACTTGGGTTAATTTTTTCTTCAACTCCAAGATCATTTCACTCTAATATCTCACTGCTTGCAGTTCATCCTTCACTTCAAGATGATCTTTCTTTAGCTCCACCTTTTGCTTCTACAATTGCAATAACAACATACATACAATCTTTTACAAGTACGCTATTCCACCAACAACCTCCACTTTGTCACTATCTTTGTACTTAGCTTTGACAAGCTCTTCTTCTATTGGTGCCTTACCCCAAAGTCTTGATCTTCTCACCTTTAGAGTAAATTTTTCCAAGCTTTCTTCATCTTCATTAGCTCTAATCCCTTTGCTTGGTCATGTAGGTGCAAGCTATTGACTTCTCTTTGACCTTGTACCTCACTAGAATACCACCCTTGGCTCTTCTTCTCAATGTTCTTTTACCTCCATTGTAGGCAATTCCAAACAAGGTATATCTCCACCTTCCATATGATCAATCACCCCATGGAATTCCCAATCTTCTTCCCCAACATCTTTCTCCCCCATCTGTTGAACTTCAGGTTCTCCATCGCTCCTGCTGCTGGATTCTCCACTCTGCAATGTGAGTTTTGTCTCTTCTTCTTCCTTTGAGTCTTCTGACTTGTACTCGGCTTCTCCATTTGAATCTTCTCCTGACAATGGGTCCCACACTACTACCTCTTGCCTCAATTCTACTCTTCTTGTCTTCTATGGCTGTACTAGTGACACTATTTCTTTGGTTCAGTTCTATTTCTTTGTCTTTGGAATGGTGACTACCACTCTCTTATGTTGTCCCATCGTGGCAAAGTGATCATCACTTCTTCTGATCTGTCGGATGTATTTTTGCTCTTCTATATCTGCTTCTCTTTGCAAATCTGGGTGAAAATGAGAAACCATCTTTATCTCTTTGCCCAACTCAGCAAATTCCACCTGAGATAAAAATGCACTACAAATGGCACAAAATAGTGAGGTGGTGACTTTTCTTTCCAGTTCCAGATCATTTGCATTGTTTGTTGGTAAAAATACTCCACCCAATTCACCAATTTCCCTAAAAATGTTTGATGGAAGAACACCTCCTGATGCTTCATTACATAAGTGGTTCTCTTGGGCTTGAAGATTACCATCATAACCTTGACAATACATCACCTTATCGAGTCCCAATATGGGTCCACCTTGTAGCCATTCTTTGTACACAGAGCATTGAAGGAATTGCACACTTCCTCAGTCTCTTCTATAGACTCTCCTTTCCCATAAAAAGTGACTCTAGACTCCTCACCAACCTCCTTCCCTAGGACTAATCTCTACTCCAACTCTATTCATTGAGCTGGATTGCCTCTCTTTCCCACTCCTTCGGGACCATCCTTACAATTACTTGCAATTATTTTGGCCATGAAACTTGGAAACTCAAGTTCTAGTTCTAGGCTAGAAAGGTGATATGAAGTCTACTCAAGACTTTGATCCTTGCTGCAATATCTAATCTCCAAACTCTAGGATTCCTCACTATCAGTGAAGGACTCTTCTTCTTGCCCCTCATTGGCATTGTTTGATCTCAAACTTTATGTCATTGGAAAACTATTCCCTTGCTTAGATGCAAAATCCTCACTCCCTCAAGATCCTTGAAAATTAAACTCTCAGCTGGCTTTGTGGTATGCATTCCCTTGGAACAACTACTCAATGGCATAGGATACTTGCATGACATTTCAAAGATTCCTTGACAAAGTCTTAACCTTATAATGTTATAATGTGCGGTCATTCCTTAGTCACTCTTCACTTGATAATCATGCCTTTTGCATGCATTCCTCTTGTCACTATCAATTTTATCCCAATCATGACTTAGCCATTTTCTTGATTGTATGTTCTTGACTAGTGCACCCAAAGGAAAGTTGTTACTACATCTTCGCATTGAGTTGATCACCTCAAGGCAAAGTTTCCTTACTTTGGGTTTAACATTTGACAAGTCTAATCCAAGTTCTACTTCTCTTGACACAAAGTAAGCTTCTTCAGGTCAGATCCAAAGATTAAATTTTTCTTCTTTCTTTGCCATTCAGTTCCAATGCAACTTCAACAATTCACTCTATCTTAAAAACTCATCAAAAACAAAAAATATGGATACCACATTCCACCAATGGTAGTAAGATGTCCCATCTCTCTTGTTCATCTAAGGTGAAGCCCCAAAGCATGTTTTCAATAGTACAATTAGCCCGCTTGGTTTGTCAATTGGTGGATGGTAAGCCATGGACATGGCCAATTTGGTTTTGAAGATGCCAAAGAAAGTACTTGAAAAAAAACTAGTAAATTGAGTACCTTTATTGGTGATGAGCACTTGAGACAAGCCATGGTGAGAAAAGACTATAAGTAAGTATAATTGAGCTAACTATGGAGCAGTGACATCCTTGGTGGTAAAATGCACATAAATCATTTTGTTGAGTCTATTGATAAAGACTACAATGGAGTCAAACCTCAAAGTGGTCTTGGGGAATTCACAAACCAGATCTATGCTTACTTTTACACAACATTTATAGGAGCAAGGAGGGGTCGTATGAGAAGGAGTCCTATGAGAGCTTGATTATAAGCTTTATTTTGTTGGCAAAGTAAACAACTTGAAATGTACTCAATCACATTGTTGCTCATCTTTGTCCAATAGGCCAATAACAATGGCATTTGATTGCATCTAAGATCTTGTCCACTCCAAAATGACCTACAATGGTGGAATTATGGTATTACACAAGGATGGTGGTTTGCATTTCTATAGCATTTGGGATCCATAACTTGGGTATTGGTTATGCTTTTGGATGCTTGAGCTCCTACAATTTATGGGTCAATTTTCATAGCAATAAAGATCCTTGGCCAAAATTCTAGGTTCATCTTGACCTCTACCACTAGATTTTTTGCCATAGGCATTTGGGTGAATCCATCTACAAGTTGCTTCTTGCCTTCTACATATATGATCATCATGTTGAACTATTGTCTCCACTCTGCATACACAATCTATCAATGAGATAGATCTTTTTGTATCTCAAGGTAGACTGGAGGTTTGTGGTCAACCGCAAATGCTTTCATGCCAAGATAGTGCTTCCAATGCTTGGTTGCAAGGACAATGACCAACTCTTTTAGTTTGGTGGTGTGCTAGTTACATTCTACCAAAAATAGCTATTGAGAGAATTATGCAATTGGGTGCCATTTGTCATTCCATTCCTATTGTAGGACTACTCCAATTGCAACTCCTAATGCATTTGTAGCTAGCTTGATTGGATATTTTGGGTATTTTGATATTGGTGCATGTAGTAATGCATCTTTCAATCCCTAAAAGGCCAATTCTTGTATGGTTCCAAACATCCACTTCTTCTCCTTGCTAAGTAGTGCTATTAGAGGTTGTATGACCTTGGAGAAGTCCTTGACAAATTGAAAATAAACCTCATCAATCCCAAGAAACTCTTAAGTTGAGTTTGATCTTTTGGAGTGCCTTATTTTTGAATGACCTCTATTTTATCTACTAGCACTTAAGATACCTTCTACACTTTCTTTATGTCCCAAGTAGTCTACTTCAAACTTGCCAAACTTGCACTTTAAGATTTTGGCATATGATTGATTTTATCATAGAATTTGGAGGACTTCTTGTAAATGTTGCTTGTGCTCTATCATTGTCTTTGTAGGCTAAGATGTCATCAAAGAAAACAATAACAAATTTATCCAAGTATGGACAAAATATGTCATTCGTCAAACTCATGAAAGTGGCTTGTGCGTTGGTGAGGCCAAACGGCCAAACTAGGTACTCAAAGTCATACCTTGTTTGAAAGGCAGTTTTGTGTATGTATTCCTCCACAATCCTGATTTGGTTGTAATTTCTTTTTAGATCAAGTTTGGTGAAGTGCTTGGCCCGTTGAGTTGATCAAATAGGTCATCCATGTAAGGTAATGGATACTTATTCTTCACCAATTGTTGATTTAGTCTTTGATAGTCAATGCACATACACATTGTCCCATACTTCTTCTTCACAAACAAGATAGGAGCCCTATATGGTGATATGTTGTGTTGGATAAACTCTTCCTCTAGCATATCCTCAATTTGAGCCTTACACTCTTTCAACTCATACGGTGATAGTTGATATGGGTCCTTACAAGGAGGTTTCTTTCCCAAATGTATCTCAATTTTATGATCTACTCTCCTTTTTGGTGGTAATCTTAAGGGTAAATCATACAGAAAGACATCTTAAACTCATTGACCACATCTTTCAATTTCTTACAAATTTTCTATTGAGTTATGCACTTTGGACTTCTCTTCTTAGACCCATGAAACATCTATGTCTTACTAATAGATGTTGTCTCTATGACATATGAGGCAATTCTTGCCTTTGTGATCTTTCTTTAACTCCAAAGATCTTCCATTGGCTAGTTCTCACTACTTTCTTTCTCCAATTGACCATGGGGTTCTAGTGCTCCATCCACAATATGCATACAATCACATCATAATGAGCCAACAATATCACTTGCCACTCAATTGCTTCTTGATACTCTCTTAAAGAGAGTGCTACCTTTCCAAGTAATGACTCAATCCTATCTATTTGACCATTAAGTAACTCTATTTCTTCATTCTCATCCTTCTTTAGTTCCATCTCCAACCTTATTACAATAGAGTGGGACAAGAAATTCTCTATTGCTTTATGGTCTATCAATACTCTCACTTGATTGCCTTCTAGGACTCCATTAATGACAATCAGTTGTGTTTTTTTGTCTTCCTCCACCTTTGTACACTTGTTGTCTTCCTTCTCCCACTTTAACTCTTCTCCATCAAGCCAATAAGTCCACAAGGTATATTTATTGGTAATCTTTGTTTTTTGATGTGATTTCAACCTCCTCCTCCTCCTCAATTCATCTCTCCATGTTGTTCAAAGGTCATTTGAATGGAGGAAAAGGGCCTCTAGGAAGATGAGCATGACAATTGATGGCTATATGCCCAACTTGGTCACAATTGTAACAACATTGTTTATTTGCTTGAGCCCCTTCTTCTTGTGGGACTCCATCTCTCCTTTCTTTGACTTGTTCCTATTTTCCTTGGAGCTGTCATTATTTGTCCATATTTTGTCCAACTCAATTGGGCAACATTTGGTTTTGAGAGTTGGTACAACATTCTCTAAGCACAAGCAATAACTTCAAAAATAGTGCAAGGATTTTGGACCATTATCTCTTGGTGAATTTGCTCTTTGAGCTCTCATTTGAGATTGTCAAGAGCTTTTTCTGGACTCACATCAATTATCACAATCTATAGATCAAGAAATGATTCCATGTACTCTTGTATGTTGTTCTTTTGCTTCAACTCCCATAGTCGAGTTCTAGCCATTTGTATTGAATCCATAGATTGGAAATTCTTCAACAACCCTTCTTGCATTACTATCCAAGTGATTTCTCTTCCTTCTTCCAACATTGATCATTCCCATGCATTGTACCATGTAAGTGCTTTATCAATCAAGTACCCACACACAAACATGCATGTGGAATGGTTGGTGATCTCAATTGTGAATAATCAAAAGTATCGATTCATTTTTGAAATTTAGTTTTTCTCTACTCCCATGGAATATTGTTTCTTGTAAGGTTTGATGTTGCATGTCTTTTTCATCCGTTGTAAAAATATGGCTTCATTTTTGACCCGGTTGGTATCATTGGCATGAGAGACTCTTTAGGTACTTCAGCCATTGGTATTGGGTTTTGGGATGGTTTCCCTTCTTGCATTGCCTGATTGTTCCTAAAGATAGATACTTGAGTTTGCAATGCCTTCATGGTCATCTTGATCTCCCAAAACTTGTTCAACATCCCCTACATTCCTTGCATCAGATCTTGCAATTGCAACTCCATGATTTGTATACACGGTAAACACTCAATCACTACTTTCTACTTTAGTAGAGGGTTAATATGATCACTCAAGAGGAGACATGGACTATTGGGACTATCACTGTGATCACAAAGGCTATTGCTTGTTGATAATATTCCTCACCAAAATTATGAAACCCCTAAATATCACTTTTGGTCTAACCACACAACAAAGGAAGATGATTTCTACTTGCATGTTGAAAGGGAGAGGATTTGGTATATTCAGATCCATTAAATCATAACAAAATGTAGATTGTACAATTCCACTCTCTATTGTATATCACCATAGGTAGAATCAATAGATTTGGTGAATTCATCATTATGTCCATGAACTCTGCTCAAAAATGATAAACAAGATATATTCTCACTTGCTCATGCTGGATGTACATAATCTTGATGTAGAATAGATTCAAGGAAAAAAAAGTAAGGTTTAGGAAATTATCCTCTAGGCAACTCCATCCCATCTTCTCTCTAAATTACTCAATCTTAGTAGCCCATGTTCCTCCTAGAAGAATGATCCACTCTCTTGGATTAAAACACATGCTTTGATACCATTGTAATATTTTTAGGACAAGGGAACCCCAAGAGAAATATAGGAGAAGATATACAAAGCTTCACACTCAATACTTTGATGTCCCAAGGAGCACCTTTTCTTTATTATATAGCAAAGAGGACCACTTCAAAGGAAGCTCCACCCTTGGATTGGTGATATGTCAACAAACTCCACCCTTAGATTAGTTGCATGGATGGGCAAAATGTCAGTCCTTGTATATTTTTGGTTGGTCAAATAGGCTTGACCAAAGAGAATCTTTAGAGAATCTTCATATAGGAAGCTCAAAATCATATGGGTGAGGTACCATTAGAAAGCTCTCAATGAGTCAAAGAGAGGGGAGAGGGGAGAGAAGGCCTGATATTTCCTCTATGGAGGAATTTTTTTTTCCATTTTTGAGGTCTAATTCATCTATTTAGGCCTTCAAATTGGCTCTGAAGTTTTCAAGGTGTTTTTGGGTCCTACCTTTTTAGTGAAACCCTCTATCTACTTAGTCCATCATAATATCCTTCCACATAGTATTAAACCAATTTCCACCTCTAGATAATAGGTCTAGCTATTGATATTACACTAAGGTTGTTGTCATTGGCATGAGAGACTTTCCATGTACTTTGGCCACTATTATTGGGTTTTGAAATAATTTCCCTTCTTGCATTTGTATGATTGTTCCTAAAGGTACATATTTGACTTTGCAATGCTTTCATTGTCATCTTGATATCCCAAAAGTTGTTCAACATCCCTTGCATTCCTTGCATCTTGCAACTATGGTTCCATGATTTGTACACATGACAAATGCTCAATGGTTACTTCTTACTTCAATAGAGTGTTAATATGATCACTCTAGAGGAAGCATGGACAATTAGGACTACCATTAGGACCTTAGAGGCTATCACCAATGATAATATTCCTCACTAAAATCACAAATTAAAAAATCTCTAAACATTACTTTTGGTCTAACTACATAATGGATTTCTACTAGAGTGTTGAAAGGGAGAAGATTTGCTATATTCAAATCCATTGTATCAGAATATAATATAGATTGTTAAATCATACTCTATATTGTATATCACTATAGGTAGAATCACCAAGTTTGGTGAATTCATTACTATGTCCATGAAATCTGCTCCAAAATGGTAAACAAGATATACTCTCATTTGTTAACATTGGATATATGTAATCTTGATGTGGAATGGATTCAAGAACAGAAAGCAAGGTGTAAGGAATTGTTCTCCAAGAGCATCTAGTTCCATCTTCTCTCTAAAACACCCCCAATCTATTGATTTCATTACATTTTCTCATCTCAATATTAGTCAACCTTGGTAACCCATGTTAAATCACCTCTCTTGGATTAAAATACTTGCTTTGATACCATTGTAATGTTCTGAGAACAAGAGAAGCCCCAAGAGAAATACAAGATTTCATCCCTCAATACTTTGATGCCCCAAAGGAGCACCTTGTCATTATTATACAACAAAGAAGATCCACTCAAAGGGAATTCCACCCTTAGATCAAATACAAGTATTGGTGATATTTCAGCAAGCTGCACCCTTAGATTAGTTATATAGATTGGTCGTATGTCTATCCTTGTCTTATTTAGTTGGTCAAATAAGTTTGACCAAAGAGAATCTTCTTGTAGGAAGCTTTGAACGGCATGAGCGAGGTAGCATTAGAAAGCTCTTGACAAGATAGACAAGTAAGCAAAGAATGCTACTTGCTATATAGGTTAGGGTGTACTTCATTTTTTGAGGCCTAATTCATCCATTTAGTCTTCCAAAATTGGCTCTAAAGTTTTTAGGGTATTTTTAGTTTTTTCACTATTAGTGGAAGTACTCTTTTGGTGACAACTTTATCTAATCTACTTAGATCACCATATATAACATCCCTCAAGATATTACCAAGCCAATTTCCAACTCTTGATGATATGTCTAGCTAATGGTATTACACTCTATCACCATTTGGCATTTGATATAATGGGAGTGTTTATCTACAATTTTATATTAGACAAAAGGAGGCTATGAGAGCTCACTTGGAGAGAACATTAGGAGAGGAGAGGGCTGAACTTATGTTAGAGAACTTGGACTCATTTTTATACACTATAGTTTATTATGATGTTTTTGAGTTGTTATTGTATATACTATACACATGAGAGGATTGGAGAGATTGTGTGAGGTGTATTGTAGATTTTAGGGATTACGGTGATTTTGGACAAAACTTGAAGTTTGAGATCTGGATTTGAGATTTTTACAAAGGATAGCTTGGATTATGTATTAGGTGTAACACTTCAAATTATTTTAAGGGCTGCTATTGTGACAACCCGGCAAATATCACTTTTGCGGTAATCGGGTAAGTAAAGTTTGTTCCCGTAGAGATACGAGTCAGAAATGTCCAAATACGAAGTCAAACAGTAACATGTAGTTCTTCTTGGTTGCATCTTTAATCTCTCAGGTAGAAACCACACCCAAAAGAGAATAACAAGCATTGATTGTAGTCTTGTCACAAATTAACACTCCTTAATCACAACACCAACAAATCTTTCCAACCAATCTTGATTGTGATGATTCAGGCTCTCCCTAAAATGGCACTTCATTGCAAAACAACTTTGCCTCAAAATTGTGTTCCACCCATCCACTGAAGGCACAACTTCCTCAATCAAAATTGCTTCACATCAACCTCTCACTGCACTCACAAATGCAGAATACTAACAACACTACAATTCCTCTCAGATCTATCAAGGCATTGCTTCAATTGCATTTCACTCAGGATCAAACACACAGAATGAAGATCAAGGCTATGGAATCCAACATCCAACAAGCACACTGACTTGCACTTCCAACTTCTTCAAACACTCACAAACACAATCACAAAGTTGATACTCGGAATCAAGCTCAAGCGATGAGTACTGCTTCACAACACTTTGCTTTATCTATTCTCAAAAATAATGAGCACTGAACAACATAATACTGTGAATGCCACTCTTAAATAGTGAAACATTTGATAGTTATCTTCCTAATACACCTCTTCCTAATGACTCTACAAACCTACAAATCTGAAATGACAATGCACCTCTTCATATCTGCCTCTTCAAATCTCAAATATGTTACTACTCCGATCCGATATCTACTTCTTCTTCTTTATTCAAACCCAAACCCAAAGTAACTTTGCTTCCTAATATTTTGTCCTCGGGTTTTGTATTTTCCATTTCTTCTACCAGATCCAACAATTCTCTTTCCTGATCTGAAATTGCATTAGTGGGTAATCTATCTAACTCCTTATCTCCCGACCCACTCTTCTCTAATGTCTCCACTGGTAACTCCAAAGACATTTGTACTCCTATGTTATCTACTTTGGGTTTTGCTCTAACATCCTTCCGAAGCTTTTCTATCTCTATTTTTACTAAGTCTAATCTAATTGAAATGCTATCCTCTACCTCTAAAATCTTTCTGTCTACACGAGTTCTAAGACTAATCAACAAGGCATTCAAATCAGTGTCTTTTGCTTGTCTTCTCCTCGTCTCATGCACCAACAATTTCAACTCGTGCAATCTTGTTTCTTCAATCCGGACGCTGGCCTTTGTACTCAACATCTCGTTCATCTTGAGGACTATCTCCTTCACTGGCTCCAATCTCATCTTTCTCTCTCGCTCTTGATCTGCATGTGAGTCCTCCCTGTACATCGCCAACTCCTCTTTGAACTCGACTTTCACCGTCTCCTTCTCCTTCTCCTTCTGTACAACCCTCTCCTCCTGATTACAAAGTAACTTTCGTAATCAATCTTCTTCTTGGTATCGTGCCGCCAACTCTCTTTGCCAGAGTTGCTTCTTCTCCTTGACACTTTCCATCACCCTATTGAGCTCTTGATCCTTCGTTGCTACTCTCACCATAACATGGATTACTTCTACTCTTGAATCAACAAACTGCTGCTTCAAGATTTCATACTCCGCTACGTGTCTCTCCTTGTTATGTCACTCTTCTTCACAAGATCCTCTCAATAACTTACTTCTCTCTTCAGGTCTTTGATTACTTGACTTCTCACCACTGCCTCCGCTCGCAGCACTTCCCTTTCCTCCTCACCTTGGATTATACTCTTCTTCAACTCCGAGTTTTCTTCTTCTAATCTTGCCAATAGATGCAATACAATCTTTACCTCTTGTGTAGTGTTGTGGTTTGCGTAGCCCGTAAAAAGTGACTTATCATAGTTTATCTCCACATTAGTGGAGTAGGTTGCATGCTAGATCCGACGGATGAGATGTTGCCATGTGAGCCATCTATGTACATGTATGTGATTGGCCATGTAGGTTACAATCTTATCATGTTTGAGGGCTCGGATGAATAAAGAAGAGGGCAAGTAGAGAGCCGGGTGTGTTTTAGTTTGGAGAGTCTCGAGGCGAGAAGGAAGTTGGGAGAAAGTTGAAGTAGAGAGCGAGTGTTAGAGCACCGGAGGAAGCATTCAAGCATGAGATGTCCCATGCTCCCGATCTGCCACTCCCGAATCCTTTTCTCATCAGGCTTCAGATTTTACACCGTGATGACTTACGGGATTGGTTGGCATCACGTTTCGGGGTGGTGTTTGTGGAGATGGTGATAGGAAACCCAGATCCTATCGTCCTTCCGGTGCTTACTTATGAGAATGTCTAGGACTTGACAATTTATGTCCTTCTATAGTTGGGGAATGCCTAAAATTTTGCTCATAAGCTTCAAGGTGGAGTTGTGGGTCCATTTGTCAAAAAGTAAAAAGAGTAAAAGACAAATGTGCAAGAACTTGGATCTCAAGGGGGAAGTCGGGAATTTTTTCAACCATCGGGGAAGTTCAGGGAGGGTATTTGAGGAATGGAGGACATGGTTGGAAAGAGGAGACAACAGGCTACAATTTGCAGACAAAAATCACTCAATTTGAGTTGAGTTTGAGAGGGATATGATCAATTGAGTGAAGGGGGGTTGAATTGATACCCAGGAGCACAAAGTAGTCAATTGAGGGAGTTTCTTGAAACTCTTTCACTATTTGTTAGTGGGTTGGAGAGTAGACAATGTTCTTACAGTATTGAGCGCAATAAATTCTAGTTTTGAGTCAATCTCAAATCTGATCTAATTGATTGAAGTTGAAGCTTATGGGATGTAAGGTGTTGGAGAAGAGCTAATGATCAGGTTTGGAGTTTTGGTCACTCCCCAAGTTGCAGTTCAAATTTCCTCATGAAAATTTCCAGAGTTGTTGGTGGATAGGTTTAGCTCCTCTGTGTGAAACTTTCATGTGAATTCTTCAAATAGAGAAATCAGGATCTTGGATCAAGTATACCTGGGTCTGTAGAGCTCACAAGTTAGCCCAGCTCAGGAATTGATCCACATCTAAGGACTGGAGTTGGATTAAGCTACGAAAATTTTCAGGAGGTTAGAGAAAAACACAACCAGCTATTGCGGAAAATTTGGGTGGTTCTAGATCTGTGCAGAGTGAGATCTGATGCAAAACATCCTGCTGAAAATACTGTCATAAGCTCGGTAGAGCAAATTTTCCTTCCATCTTGATTGGATATCAAGTCTCATGTCCTGTGACTATGATTGAGAGTTTCAGGTTGCCAGAGTGTTTTTGAGGATCAAGTGTATTCCTGAATCAGAAATTTGGGGGAAATTTGCCAAGAACCAAGAGCAAACCCTAAAAAGAAGATTTTGAAATTAGGGTGAAGTCCAAGAAAAACCCTGGCCAACTTTGAGAGATTTTCAGGAGAGTTGTAGTGATCTGATTGAAGTGTATTTTATATCATTGGAAAGCTTATCTTACAGGCTTTCCATTGAATTCTAGATTACTTGAATCCAAGCTATGCATAGTAGAAATAGTTAGAAATCACTCAAATCCAAGCTAGAAATAGTTACTTGCATATGAGCTGCGCAGACTTTTCCCCATCAAAAAGACATAGAAATCCCCACATGAAGTAGAAATTTGTTGAGATTTGGAGTACAGATGGAAGGAGGCTTGGAGTACAGGTTGGAATGAGCTTGATGATAGAGCATGAAGGCTTTGAAGCTCTTTCTTGACAAAAAGTACAGAGAGTTGTTGCCTTTTTCTTGTGATTGGATCCTCTTTGTACTTGTATGCCTGTTTGTACGCCCAGTTGGCTTGGATTGGTGTACAGGCATTGCGCTCAGATTATTTCCTTCTAGGAGTGCTGTGTATTTCTCCTTGGTTATGTTGGAAGTGATGACCAGCAGACCAGGAGTGCGTGTTGTGATGACAGGTCAGGTTGCCCGGTACTATCCTTCCCGATAGCAAGAATATTAGTCCTGAGAAAGGAGGGTTCCGGCAATAAGGGTCACATGTGTGTTTTGTCAAGTCATTATGGTTTACCTCTAGCCTCTGATCTGTAGTCTCCACAGCTAGGCACCCTGTGTGTTCCCAGAGAGAGAAAAGGAAAGTATGATAGTTGGTGAACTCGACGTGAAACTTCTGGGGTGGAGAGTCAGAAAGGAGGTGGTTGGTAGACATGGATAGGAGATCAGACAAGAGTTTAGGGAATCTGGGTGCTAGTAGCTCTAGAGAGGCACCAACATTACAGCTTGATCCAGCTACAGCATAGATGTTTCAAGCATTTGCATTGTATATGCAACAACACCAAATTGCTGAACATAAGGAGGCAATGGCTTCTAAAGCTTTGCAATTGGTTGTTGAGAAGTTAGATCAGTTTGATGGAAGGAACATTTCAAAAAGTACCTAAAGTATTACTCCAGGGAGATGGAGCTCAACAAGGTTCTTGAACGTGAGATGATAGCTACATTTGAGCTTGCGGTTATCTCGGAGCTTTGTGTACACATAAAGGAGATTATTCGAGCTCATGGAGGTAGTTGGGAGAGATTTTCTCTTCATTTGAAAGAGGAATATTGCTTGGAGGATGCAGATAGGGTAACCAAAAAGTCATTCATGGAGTGGGTGAACAAGGCTGCCAAGGGCTTGAGTGCAACTGAGCTATTTTGGGAGTTTGAGAGGCAATATTCACAATTGTCTCGAATGGAGAAACTCACACTCAAGAGTGACAAGGTGGAGCTATTCCTTCAATCAGCAAATAGTGAGCTACAAAGGGAGTTGGAGGTCTTGCTCAAGGATGGATCTGAGGACAGTGGACTGACATCTGATTGGAAGAAGGTCTCGGAAGCCATGAGTATTCTTGCCAAGCGGGAATACCGTAGGGGAAAGGTGGTAGTAAGACCAAAAGTAGTACCACCAGTGGTTGCAAGGGCTCCAAGACAACCCAAGATACCTATTGCCATAGCACCGGCTGTCACTAATCCAGTTGTCACCACTCCATTACTAAAAACCACCATCGATGATTTGGTAAAAGGGATGCAAGATTTGCAAATCAAATTGGCAAGGTTGGAGGAGAAAGGAAGCGGTCCCAACACCAGAATGGGGACAAAGCAAGGGTATGCACAAAGGTGTATTTGGTGTGATAGTACTGAACACACCAGGAAGGAGTGTGGTGATTTTGCTGATACTATTCAGCAAGGAGTGGTTTTCTGGAAGGATGGGAAGATTGCGTTGAAAGACACAATAGAAATCCTAAAAACCAACTTTGGGAAGGGAGGAATGCAGAGGTTGTTGGATGATTTCTTGTCACAACAAGCTACATCATCAGTTGAAGCCACTGCCTATGGAGCGGAGATAGTAGGGGATGGAGAAGAAGCATTTGTGAAGCACGTAGAGAAGGGAAACATGTAGAGCAATGCTTTACAAACATTGGAAAAAGGGAACACCGCAAGAGGAGAACTACTACGGGTTGCTACTGCAATCAGGCAGGCCACTCAATGGGCTGATCCATTGGATACCATGTCAGTCCATGCTTACATGGCAAGAAACCAACATGAAGCTCTCCTTGAAGAGAAACAAAGGAGAGAAGACATAGAGCTTGGGGATGAGAGATCAACTCAAAAGCGACAGTTGAGAGGAGATAGACTCCGTCAAGAGAGTGCTCTCCCACGACAAGGAGTGGTACCTTCACGGGAGGAGGTCATGGAGGATACCTTACCTTCTGATTCTGAAAAATCAGTGAAGGGAAAGGGTAAGGAGAAGGGTAAACCACCCATGTATAAGCTTCAATCTGATATTGAAGCAGCGACCGATCTAAAAGGAGTATTAGAGGAGAGAGTACTCAACGCTAAGGTGGAGTTTACTCTTTGGGAGATCCTTGGGATTACCAAGAAGGAGTTTCATGATGTCATCATAGACACCATCAAGCGCAAGCGGCAATTGACAGGAGAGGTTGCTCTATCAAACGCTCTTGATACCATGGTAACAGAAGAAGAAGAGTTAGAGCTTGCTCGATGCTGCAACAACCGTAAAGTCAGATTTGTAAATGATGAGGGTGATGATGGTGAGATCTCTAGTCACTATACTAGAGGACATTGGGCCAGAGCTACCACTGAAACCCTAGTCAAGATTGGTACCATGACAGATCCCGTGGTTGCTCTTATTGATCACGGATTAGAAATCAACATTGTTTCCAAGGAGCTCTACAAATGGGGAAAATGGCCAATTGATACAGAGCATGGTTGGGTGATAAGGGCAGAAAACAACACCAAGGAAGAGCTCTATGGTGCCTGCTCAGCGGTGAAGGTGAAGGTTGGAGATGTAGTCACTGAACAAAATTTCTTTGTTCAAGAGACTACATCATACCCGGTGATCCTTGGGCAACCGTTCATTACGGCGGTGAGGATGGAAACCAAAGTTCTTGATGATGGTTCTTCCTATGCTTGGATCAGAAGCCAAGATGGAAAGAAGGCGGTGCAATTCCTCACTGTACCTGCAAACCATGAGTGCAACCGAGATTACTTGAGGAGTGGTTCTCTACCAAAAGTGACAGTGGAGTTCAAGGATTTTCTCCAAGTACCACTATAGGGCAAGAATATGGTGGTACATCAGGAAAGGTGCTCTCACTTCAGAAAGGAAGTACCTTATGTACAGGAGTGGTGAGATTTTCTCGGAGTGGGTTTAGTGTGTACACACAACTTGCAGATTTACACAAAGGGGAGCAGAAAGTTGTGCAAGAACAAGAAAAGGAGCTAAAAAGAGTGGGGTTGATTGATGAAAATGACACCATATCTGGGGTGTACATGGAGATGGGGATGGAGGATCCTCTAGGAGAGCTTGAAAGGATGGAGCCTCAGCACAAGCATGAGGATCAGGTTGTGGAAATTCATTCAAGAGAGCTATATTCTACGATAGAGTCTTTTTACGGTTCTGAGGCTAGGGTGACAACTGCATACAAGAGTGTGGAGAAAAAAGGTCAGGGCTGTGGCTGAACCTCTTCCAAGTGACTCTGATCAGCATGTAAAACTTGCTCAGAAACAAAGGAGCTTAAGAGATCCAAATCAAATAGGTCACAAGTTCACCGAAGCTACACTCAAGGAGTTGACGGTTGGTTCGGCCAATTTTCTTCTACCAACGGAGGAGAAAAGGTTTTTAGAAATGTTGAGTCAGCATGGGAAAGCTTTCTCCTTTGAGCTTTCTGAAATTGGGTGTGTAGATCCAAGTGTGGTGGCTCCGATGATCATTTTTACAGTTCCACATGCACCTTGGGACTTGAGACCCATTCCGGTACCAAGAGCCTACATGCCAAAATTGATGGATCTTTTGAAGGAGAAAACTGATGCAAAGATCCTAGAATCGTCATTTGAACCTTACTCTAGTCGTTGGTTTACAGTGCCTAAGAAGAATGGAGCATTGAGGTTCATTCAAGACATGCAATCGGTGAATCAAGTGACAATCAGAAACACAAGAATAGGGCCAATTGTTGGAGAATTTGCGGAAGCATTTGCGGGTAGAGCAATATACTTGTTGGGAGATCTACACTCTGGTTATGACCATTTCCAACTTGCTGAAGGGAGTAGAGATGTTACTACAATGAGGACGTCCTTGGGATTGATGAGGATGTGCACGTTGCCACAAGGAGCAACAAATTCTGTTGCACATATCATGAATGGGATGAATAAGGTTCTCAGGGATTTCATTCCGGAGAAGACAATGCCTTTTATGGATGATATTCCGATAAAAGGGTGTATAGAAGAAGAGAAGGATGAAGTTCTGGATCAGAGGGGGTGCCACAAGTTTGTATCTGATCACATTTCAGATTGTGATCAGATCCTATCACGGCTTGAGGAGGTTCATTTGACATTATTGGGTGCTAAATCCAAGTTTGGTGTCAAAGAGGTGGTCATTGTTGGGCATTTATGTGGATGGTTTGGACGCAAACCTGATCCAAGCAAAGTGGATGCAATTCAACGAATGAAGGACACATGCAACTCACCAACAGAAGTCAGGAGATTCTTGGGAGCCTGTGTGTTTTATCATGTATGGATTCTGCACTTTGCCCACGAAGCAGATCCTCTCTATGGTTTATTACGGAAAGGCCAGAAGTTTAGGTGGGAGGAGAGACATACAAAAGCGGTTCAGAAGCTAAAACAATTGCTGTCCTCTCCACCTATACTACAACGGATCAGTAATGAGAACAACAAGCCCGTAATACTCACGGTTGATACTAGTCCCATAGCTATCGGTTGGGTGGTAGGGCAAGACAATGAAGAGGGGAACCGATATGCTATATGTTTTGGGGCAAAGGTCCTGAGTGAACGCCAAAGAGTATACCCTCAGGTTAAACAAGAGCTATGGGGAGTGGTTACAGTGATGAAATCTGAGAAGGACTACCTGATTGGTGCACCGATTATAGTGGAGACGGATTGTTTACCACTATTGGGGATGATTACAAATTGTAATACCCCGGATATTGCAATGCTCAGGTGGATAGCATATATCAAATCCCTGAATCCTGAGTTCCGACACATAGCAGGCAAGGATATCCTGTAGCAGATATGCTATCTCGGGCTTAGTATCAAGATGAGGAGTTGATGATGGACGATACCGAAGCTATAGGTACTACCTTCTTTTCAAGGGCTCAAGGAGGAGAGTATGAGCGTCCCAAGTTCTTCATGGAGGAGCTCTATGAAGGAGAATGGTTGGATATCGGGCGTTACCTTAGCTCCTTGACCAAGCAACCAGAATGGAATGACGCTTGGTACAAACAATTGAGGCGGAAAGCATACAACTACCTTTTGGAAGGGGGTTATTTGTGGAAGAAAGCTAAACGGAGTGGCGAGCCTCCACAACGGGTTGTGTGCAAGGAGGATACACGAGAGCTACTGATCAGACAATTCCAGGAGAGCTTGTGGGCTGGACATAAGGGTATTTATGCTACCTTTACCAAACTGAAGGAAAGGTATTGGTGGCGTAATATGTATAGGGATATAGTTCAGTTTGTGGAAACGTGTAAAATCTGCCAAACATACTCAGATATTTGACATAGAGATGGATTACATCCTACCTATCTGCTTGCGATGCATCTCAAGTGGGTGGTGGATCTGGTTACTATGCCGGTTGGGATATGGCAGATGCGGTACTTGGTTTTGGCACGAGAGGATTTGTCTAACCAGGTGGAGGGACGAGCCTTGAGGACTAAAACCAGCGAGGGAATTTGCAGATTTCTGTTGGAGGACATGGTTTGTAGGTACGGGTGTGTAGGAAAAATTACAGCAGATTGAGGAGAGCTGAATAACCAAGAAGCCAAGGCTTTCTTTGAGAGGTGTGAAGTCAAATTGGCTCTTACAACTGCTTACAACCCAAAAGGAAATGCCAAGAGTGAGCGAGGTCATCCGCCCATTGTGAAAGCATGCCAAGGGAGAGTGAAAGAGTGGCCAAGGCTCTTACCTTTTGCTCTATGGGCAGATCACACCACTCATAGTTCAGTTACTGGTTACATGCCCGTAGAGTTGATACATGGGCAAAAACCGATTATGCCAATTGAGGAGCAAATACTCACTTGGAGTGTCTTACCTTGGGAAGATCACATATCCAGGGAGGAGCTTCTAGCACTCAAGATTTGCCAATTGGAGAAAAGGCCAGAGGATGTGGAGTTGGCAATTGAGAGGCTTAAGAAAGCACGCCTTGGGAACAAGGACAGATTTGACAAACGCCATCGCTTGAGGCCAAGAGATGTTAGAGAAGGAGATTGGGTACTAGTCTACGATAGTAGTCTAGATAACCAGCATAGCATTATAAGAAAATTCTCAAAGCGTTGGTTTGGACCGTATGTGGTTGTTAGTGTGTTAGATAATGCTACTTACTCTCTTCGAGAGTTGGATGGATGCAAACTCAAGGTTCCAATTGCTGGCAAGCGTGTCAAGCTCTTCAAACAGCAAGAAGGAAGTAGGAACATGGACAAAGTCAACAAAGAGTTGGATCTCTTTCAATTCCAAGATGAGGATCTACTATTGGAGGATGATGAGTCTCATCAATCAGATGAGGAGGTAGTATGAATCCGACTACAATGTACAGTCTGATCAGTTGGTGCATACCGGAGGATGCATTGTGAGCTGGCCTGTCACTCACTCAGGATGAACCTCTGATGGCTATTATGGTAGCGCACCATGGACTAAGAAGGCAAGGAACCCGAACTCCATCATACTCCTCCAAGGCTAACACTCCAAGACTCAAGACATTGCTCACTAGAGAACTCAATGAGAGAAAGATAGTTGCAAATGAAAGGATGATGAGTACCTCCTCACCCCTTGTTTATATACTTGTGAAATAGTTACGTACCAAAGTTACTAATTACCATAGTAACTCAAGTTACTAGACTAAAAGTGTGACAACCCGGCAAATATCACTTTTGCGGTAATCGGGTAAGTAAAGTTTGTTCCCGCAGAGATACTATCCAGAATTGGTCAAATACGAAGTCAAAAGTCGCAATTGCAGTTCTTCTTGATGGCTTCTTTAATCTCTCAGGTAGAACCTACACCCAGAAGAGAGTAACAAGCTCACAATCTTGACAACTTGTCATGAATACACACATATAATTACATCATAGTAAATTCTGTCCAAACAACTCTTGATTGTGATGATTCAGATTCTCCCAAAGACGGCACTTCACTACAAAGACCAATTTTGCCTCAGAATTGTGTTCCACCCCTCCACTAAAGGCACAACTTCCTCGATCAAAATTGCTTCACATCAACTTCGTGTTGCACTCACCAATGCAAAATACTACCAACACTACAATTCCTCTCAGATCTGTCAAGGCATTGCTCCGATGCACTTCACTTAGGATCAAACACACAGAATGAAGATCAAGGCTACAGATTCCAACATCCACAGACACATTGACTTGCTCTTCAGAATTCTCCACACACTCACAAATACACACACGAAATTGACAATTGGAATTAAGCTTAAGCGATGAGTACTAAAAATAGCACTTTGCTTTATCTATCTTCAGAAATTTGAATACTGAATAACATAAGACTACGAATGCTCCCCTTAAATACTGAAGCAAACGGCAGACTTGCCTACCTAGACACCACTTCCTAACATCCCTTCCTACCTACAGATGTGACAACCCGGCAAATATCACTTTTGCGGTAATCGGGTAAGTAAAGTTCGTTCCCGCAGAGATACGAGTCAAAATTGGTCAAATACAAAGTCAAACAGTAACATGTAGTTCTTCTTGGTTGCGTCTTTAATCTCTCAGGTAGAAACCACACCTAGAAGAGAGTAACAAGCACTAACTCGCAGTCTTGTCACAAATTCACACTCCTTCATCACAAATCCTTCAATTCTTTCCAAACAATCTTGATTGTGATGATTCAGGCTCTCCCGAAAATGGCACTTCACTGCAAAACGACTTTGCCTCAGAATTGTGTTCCACCCCTCCACTGAAGGCACAACTTCCTCGATCTAAATTGCTTCACACCAACTTCACACTGCACTCACAAATGCAAAATACTACCAACACTACAATTCCTCTCAGATCTGTCAAGGCATTGCTTTGATTGCACTTCACTTAGGATCAAACACACCGAATGAAGATCAAGGCTGTGGAATCCAACATCCAACAAGCACTCCGACTTGCACTTAGAATTTCTCCAAACACTCACAAACACAATTGCGAAATTGATACTCGAAATCAAGCTCAAGCGATGAGCACTGCTTCACAACACTTTGCTTTATCTATTCTCAAAAATAATGAGCACTAAATAACATTTTCCTATAAATGCCACTCTTAAGTAGTGAACAATCGACAGTTCTAACAACTATACCGTTCTACAACAACTCTTCTAACCTACAGATCCAAAATGACAATGCAACCTTTTATATCTGTCTATTCAAATCTCGAATCTGTTACTACTCCAATCCGATGTCTACTTCTTCCTCGGCTTTCAAACCCAAACCCAAAGTAACTTTACTTCTTTCTACTCTGTCCTCAGGTTTCACAACTTCCAATTCCTCCACTAATTCTAACATTTCTCCTTCTTGATATGAAATTCCTATCATGGTCAAGCCTTCTAAATCTCTATCTCCCGACCCACTCTTCTCTAAAGTGTCAAATGTCAAATCCGAAGACACCTGTACTCCTATCTCTCTTACCTTGGGTCTAACTATTATCAATTCTTTTGCTAATTCTACTATATCCTCATCAAGAATTGTAATTGAAAGCACGGGTACACTATCTACACCTTCAATTTGTAACCCATTTTCCCCTAATCACTTATGTTACTAACCCGAAGACACTTATTATCTGATCCTGCACTTCGGGTTTATTCACTACTGCTACTTCTCCTTCAATTCATGTTCCATCTTTAATCAAGATTGAAATTGAAGTCATGGGTATCCTAACTATCGTCTTTCACTACTCTAACTTCCTCTGATCTCTTTAGTAAGACTCCCCAAGTCACCTTCACTGCACTTTGAGGTCCGGCTACCTCTGATTTAGTCATCTTCATCTTGAGACAAAGTCTTTAGACCCGAAGTCATGTAAACCCAAAGTATGAAGTACGAAGTCCAAAGTCACATTGACCCGAAGACACTTTGACCCGAAGTACATCTACTCCAGAAACTTCAAATGCTTGTAACTTCTTTTACAGACCTCCAAAATTTGCGATTTTGGTGGCAATAGAAAGCCTTAAACGAGACGCTTCCAACGAGATATAGCACGCTTGATTTGAAATTGTGGTCACTGAGATATGGCCCCCGCAAGAATCATAACCTGCAACTTCTATTTCTCCTTCGGGTTTGCCCTCCTTCAACATCTGAACCGAGTTTTTCCCTCCTCTGACACGAAGTAAGCTTCTTTAAGTCTGATCCAAACCAAGCCCTTCTTCCTCTAACATGAAGTCGACTTCCTTGGGCTTGATCAAAACACAAGTTTCCACTCATTTCTTCTCCATTTGGTTTCAATTTGGTTTTAGTAGTGCATTTCTTCTTCAGAACTCGTCCAAAATGAAAAATGTGGGTACCACAACAGATCCTAAGTGACAATCTATCTCTTCATATCTGACCCTTCCTATCTCCAAATCGACTTCTATCCCGATCCGATGTCGACCTCATCATCGGCTTCCAAACCCGATGATCTTCTTGGTATTTCACCTTCTTCGGGTATGACTGATTCTACTAATTTCTTTACTAATTCTACAACTTCTTCTCTACAATCTGTAATTGAACTCTTGGTTACTCCATCTCCACTCTTATTTCCCGACCCACTCTTCTCTAATGTGTCAAGTATCAAGTCCGATGACACCTGAATTCCTACTTCTGCGACATCCGGTTGCTTCTCTACTGTCACACTATTCTGAATTTTCTCTAACTCCGAATTGACCAAATCCAATCTAAGACTAACATTATTCTCTACTTCCAACATTTTTCTATGTACGCGTTCTCTCAACCAAATCAGCAATGTGTTCATATCCACATCCTTGGCTCTTCACTTTCGAGTTTCCTACACAAGTAACTTCAACTCATGCAGACAAGCTTCTTCCAATCTTCCTTCAGCCTTCGTGCTTAAGATTGCTCGTAATCTCCCAGCAAGGTCCCCTACTGATTCCAATGCGTATCCTTGAGAATGCTCCACCTTCAACTCCTCCCGATACATCTGCAACTCGTCTTTGTATTCTGCAGCGAGCATCTTCTTCTCCTCTGCATACTGCATTTTTTGCTGCTCCGCACTCTTGACAATTTCACGCAAACGCTCTTCTTCTTCTTGCTTGGACGCCAATTCTCTCTACCATGCTTGATCTTTTGCTGCGGCACTCTTCTTCAAGCTGTCCAATTCTTGCTCCATCACAATGTTCATCGCCTTAAAATGGACATTCTCAACACGCACATTACTTACTTCCTCCCGCATCTTGCTGAGCCACATCGCCTGCTCCTTCAACTCTTTGGCTTGCTTTTGCAGGTCCCTCTCCTTCTCTGTGCAACTCTCTTGTAACACGCTCAGTAGTTTCTTCCTCGAGTCTTCCTCCCTCCAAAGATCTTCAATTTCCGCACTTCTTTGGCTTTGATGCTCCTGCAGCTCCTTCACTTCCTTGAACAGATGCTCCACCACCTGCAGCTCATTCATCTCTTTTACTTGATCTTGGGCAATTCCTATACGATGTTGTTTCAATAGTTTGAGCATAAGTGTGGTCACCCTTGTCAAATATGCTATCCCGCCGAAAGTTTCTTCTTCATCATTGCCTCCTTCGTCTGGAGTCTTTTTGTGTGTCATCGGCTCCTGCATCCAAAGTCGCAATCTTTGTATCTTCATAGTGTCAACGCTATCTTCGTCTTCGCCTTTTGAACTCGGCCCCGCGGGATATTCCTTCTTGCTTCAGGTTATGGCTTGTTCTCCACCATTGCCTCGCCAGCTTCACTCACCACCACCGATTGCTAGACTTCGGGCTCTCCATCACTTTTGCTACTCGACTCCCCACTCTTCAACGTGAGCTCTTCTTCTTCTGAGTCCTCTTCTTGCGACTCAGTTTCTTCTGTGTGACTCCAATCCCGAAGATGCCCTTCTCACGACGTTAGTGGTCTTCAACATCAGCCTCCGAGTCTTGCGTTGGATGGCCGATGGTTTAGCTTCTTCGGGTTTACTTCACTTCTTCGTCTTTGGACTGGCCACATCTTTGATCTTCCACTGTCCCGTTCTTGCAAAGTATTCGTCATTCACCCGCAGCTGAAGCATATACTGTCGCTCCTCTTCGTCGGCTTCTCGTCTCAAATCAGGGTGCATGTGGAAGACCATACAATGCCTCTCGTCTTCAGAGAGCAAGTTTAGGCCAAAGTAGAAATGTGCTGCAAATGGTGCAAAATAATGCGGTGGCGAGCCCGTTCTCCAATTCACCACCATCTGCCTTGTTCGGTGATGGAAACACTTCGCCCAATTCATGGGTACTCCTGCAAACATCAGGTGGAAGAAAACTGCCTGCTGCATGTTTACGTACGTTGTTTGCTCCGGCTTGAACATGGCCATCATCGCCCCTATGATACTTCTTTGGATTGGGTCCCGATAGGACTCCACCTTGTAACCATTCGTAGTTCTTGAAGCGAAAAATGAATTACAAATCTCCGCTGGCTCCTTTGCAGCATCACATTTCTGATAGAAGGTGATTCCTGTCGGCTCTCCTGCTTCTCTCCCCAAGACTAACTTCCAATCCAACTCAGTCCATCGAGCCGGATTGCCTCTCTTCCTCTCCACTTTGGGACCCTCCTCACAATTACTGGCAGCGATCTCTGCCATCACTCTTGGGAAACTGAAATTCCAGTTCCAGGCTAAAAAGGTGATACGAAGTCTAACCAAGACTTCGATCCTTGCTACTACATCTACCCTTCAAATTGCAAAACCTCTCACTGCCAGCGCTTTGGCCACCTTCTTTGCCATGATTTGTTCTCTCGTTCTACACTATTGGAAGATCAGCCCCTCTCCTGGACAAGACACTCTAACTCCCTCAGGGTCTCGGAAAATTTCACTCTCGACGGGCTTCCGGACACGCATTCATGCAGGATGACTACTCAAAGGAATTGGAAATTTACTCAGCAAATTCAACTTCCCCCTGCGCATTCGCAATTTTATATTGCTCCGAATTGCAATCATTCTTCAGTCAATTTTGTCTGTGAGTTTCTCTCTTCTGCATGCACTACCGGTTACTATCAAGATATGCTTCTTCTACCTCCGCTGTTTCTTGAAATGTATTTCTTGCCATGTACCGAGGTTGTTAAACGTCCTCATCATTTCCGCGTTTTCCAACCCAAAGACGATGATCTTTGGCCTGCTTCCGGCACACTCCTCTTCTGAGTACCTCCATCATCGGAACCGATGTCAGCTTCTTCGGCTTTCCTCCGAAGTTACTTTTGCCTCTTCTTTGTCCGCAATTCAACTTTTCCGTGCTTACTTTGTCTCTTAAACACTACTAACCATAAAAAACAAAAAATGTGGGTATCACAAAAAGTCAAGTAAAGTCAAAAAGTAGAAAGGAATATCCATTCACATGGGCATATTCCCCTAAGCATGTGGTCTTATCTTGACCCAACCACTAAGTCAAGGATTCCTTCACATGGGCTATCCTTGGACTAAAGAAGAATCCAAAACAAAAAGGCTTGGGGGCCCAAGAGTTCTCAACTCTTTCCTCAAAGCCAAATACCTAGGAATAATACCAAGTCAACACACTAAAATCCAAAATAGTGGTGCTCATCTTTTCTACTTCCTCTAAAGTAAGGTCCCCTCTATCTTAGCTATGACTAACTTTAGCTAACCATGACTAATATAGAACCATCCTTTATCTCTATATAAATAATATCTCTTAAGTACTTGTTATACCAAGCTAAATATCACAATACTACACACATGCACAAATGGGTGTTACAGCACAGGTTTAGAGGGGATGGATGTCATGTTGTGGTTTGCGTAGCCCGTAAAAAGTGACTTATCATAGTTTATCTCCACGTTAGTGGAGTAGGTTGCATGCTAGATCTCACGGATGAGATGTTGCCATGTGAGCCATCTATGTACATGTATGTGATTGGTCATGTGGGTTACAATCTTATCATGTTTGAGGGCTTGGATGAATAAAGAGGAGGGCAAGTAGAGAGCCGGGTGTGTTTTAGTTTGGAGAGTCTCGAGGAGAGAAGGAAGTTGGGAGAAAGTTGTAGCAGAGAGCGAGTGTTAGAGCATCGGAGGAAGCATTCAAGCATGAGATGTCCCATGCTCCCAATCTGCCACTCCCAAATCCTTTTCTCATCAGGCTTCAGATTTTACACCGTGACGACTTATAGGATTGGTTGGCAACACGTTTCGGGGTGGTGTTTGTGGAATCGGTGATGGGAAACCCAAATCCTATCGTCCTTCCGGTGCTTACTTATGAGAATGTCTGGGACTTGACAATTTATGTCCTTCTATAGTTGGGGAATGCCTAAAATTTTGCTCATAAGCTTCAAGGTGGAGTTGTGGGGTCCATTTGTCAAAAAGTAAAAAGAGTAAAAGACAAATGTGCAAGAACTTGGATCTCAAGGGGGAAGTTGGGAGTTTTTTTTGACCATCGGGGAAGTTTGGGGAGGGCATTCGAGGAATGGAGTACATGGTTGGAAAGAGGAGACAACAGGCTACAATTTGCAGACAGAAATCACTCAATTTGAGCCGAGTATGAGAGGGATATGATCAATTGAGTGAAGGGGGGTTGAATTGATACCCAGGAGCACAAAGTAGTCAATTGAGGGAGTTTCTTGAGACTCTTTCACTATTTTTTAGTGGGATTTGAGAGTAGACAATGTTCTTACAGTACTGAGCACAATAAATTCTAGTTTTGAGTCAATCTTGAATCTGATCCAATTGATTGAAGTTGAAGCAATGTGAGCATCCCCGCAAACATAGACCTCGGGTGTCTTAGAAACTTCCGAGTCTATGGTCCAATATCTCCAAACTCTCCACCCATTTACTCGAGTGGCAAAAGGATTACCTTCCAAGTCTACAAGCTGCATGGACCCATTTTTGTAAAGATGAAGAATTGGATAGGGACCCATCCATCTCAAATGCAACTTGCCTGGAAAAAATATTTGGCGATTGTCCTATAACAAAACCAAATCTCCTTCTTGTACAGCTACAGGCTTGATTCTCTTATCGTGCCTGACTTTCCTCTGTGCTTGTACTTCTTTTGTGGTTTGCATTGCATTGTCTCGTTTCTCTTCTAACCACATCAGTTGATGAATCCAAAGATCTTGACTTTCCTCTTTCGACATTTGTTCTTTGCAAAGAACCCGATATGTCGGTACTTCAAATTCAACCGGTAGTATGGGATGCAAGCCATATGTCAAGAAGTATGGAGTTTGTTGGTTGTAATCTTCTCTGTCATTTGATATGCCCACAACGCGGCTGGTAATTTTGTATCCCAGTCATAGGCATAATTGACAGTCACCTTATTCAAAATTTTGCAAAGTAACCCATTCGTTTTTTCCGTTAAGCCATTTGCTTTTGGGTTATAAGGAGTCATCGTCCGATGTTTAATCTGAAATTACTTGGTTAATGCCTCCATTACAGAGTTCAAAAAATGTGTTCCTTGGTCACTGACCAATTCCAAAGGACACCCATATCACGAGATGATGTTTCGAAAGAAGAATTCCGCCATAGTTTCAGCATCATCTTGGTAGCATAGTCAATGCAAACCAAAATGAATCGCTTTCTTGTGACTCGGGTCACTAGTTGAATGGGACCCACAAAATCAATCCCCCATTTCTCAAATAAGGCCAAAGGCAAAATTGGTCTCAAAGGCCATTGAGAAGTAGCCGTCGGCTTCCCCGTTCTCTGACAAGCATCACAGCTTTGGATATGAGCATGCACATCTTTGTACATTGTAGGCCACCAATACCCTGCCGAAAGAATTTTCTTTACAGTATTCTTCAAAGCATAGTGTCCTCCTGATGCTTTGGAGTGTAAAGATTCAATCACTCCTCCTACTTCGTATGACTCCAAGCATCGCCGAAGTACTTTGTCTTTGCCCATCTTAAATAAAATGTTGTGTTTAAGCTGGTACGGCCCCATTTTCTTGAGAAAGACTGCCCGCTGTTTTGGGTCCATCCCCTCAAGACAATGGAGAGTATTCAGATAATGATATTCATCTGCATACCTCGTACTTCGCATTGCTAATAAGTGATACAACTCTTTGTTAGGGAACCGATTGTCAATTTCCCACTCTTGGTCTTGAGTTTCTAACATGGACAAGAAGTCTGCATTCAAATGCGAAGCTCCCTTCCTTACTTGTACAGTATACGTGAACTCTTGTAATAACAAGATCCATCTTGCAATTTGCCCCAATAAATCTGCCTTCTTGACCAAATGTTGCAATGCGTAATGGTCAACATAAAAGACAAACTCATACCCCAACAAATAATGACAAAATTTCTTGCAGGCATACACCATTCCGAGTGCTTCTCTTTTTGTCGTCGAATAGTTCTTTTCAGAAACTGAAAGTTGTCGGCTGGCATAATATACCGGGTAGTCCTTCTTCTTCTCGTCCTTCCAACTTAAGACGACTCCAATGGCCATGGACAAAGTGTCCACATATACATGAAAAGGGACGTCCCAATTTGGGGCCCTCATAACTGGTGCTTCAACCAGCTTCTTCTTCAACACCTAGAAAGCTTCTTCTTGATTTGCTTCCCACAGATAGTCTTTGGATTTCTTCAGAAGCTTTGTAAGTGGTGTAGCCAGCACTACATAGTTTGACACAAAGCGTCTGTAATATCCGACATGTCCCAAGAAGGCTCTCAGCTCCCGGATGTTCTTCGTGGATTCCAAAGCTGCAATTATCTTGACCTTCTCAACATTGACTTCAATACCTCGGCTTGACACCCGATGCCCCAGAAGAATTCCCTCCTTCATTGCAAAGAAGCATTTCTCCAGGTGTAATGACAAGCCGACAAAACGACACCTTTCAAACGTTTGGCAAAGGTAATCTAAATGTACATCTCTTTGCCCAAACACACAAAAGTCATCAATAAAAACTTCCATAAATTTGCACAGGAAATCTTTGAAGATTGAATTCATCATCCGCTAGAAAGTAGCGGGAGCATTACACAACCCAAAGGGCATTTGATTGTCAGCAAAAGTGCCCCAATTGGTCGTGAATGTAGTTTTATCCTTGTCTTCTTCTCGAATGGATACTTGATTGTACCCTGAAAATCCATCGAGAAAACTATAACAAGGATGCCCAGCTACTTGATCTAAAATGGTATCGGTAAAAGGCAAGAGATGATGATCTTTCCTTGTGACTGCGTTCAACTTCCGGACGTCTTGGCTCACTCAGATCTTCCCTATTTTCTTCTTTGGGACAATGACAATGGGGGAAACCCATTCACTGCTTAAGACAAGGAAGATGATTCTGGCCCCTAAGTACTTGTCGATTTCATCTTTCACCAACAGAGAGTACTTTGGATTTAGGCGGTATTGCCGTTGCCGAACCGGAATTGCACCTTCAACCAGATCAATCTGGTGTTCTCTGAATTCTCATGGAATACCCGACATTTGATCAATTGACCAGGCGAATACATCTTGGAATTCTATAAACAAGGCAGTGTATCCTGCCAACTCCTCCGAAGTAACTATCTTTGAAAATTTTAAAATTTATCCTTCAGTTAATAAAGCATGTTGACAGTCATGGGGATTGATGACTCCTTCAACGTGGCTTACTTGGCTTAACTCGATGCGAGCTGCCATCAAACCCCCTTCCTCCAAGTCAGGTTCACCCGAGGTGAGGTCGTATGGATCTTCGTCTTCAACATCCACCTCGTAGCATTCCAAGTAGTTAACTTGGACTTCATCTTTGGATTCGTCCTCTTCTTCCGACAAACTTGTTTCCCCGAGATGGGGAACCTTTGTCCAACACACAGTCACCAGCTTCTGATCTTTGGACGAAATGTCCTTGAATCTTAACTTCTGCTGATGCCAATCCACTACAACTTGGGCGCTATACAACCAGGGTCTGCCGATCAACAGAGGGTAACTAGTCTTTGTCACTGGTCGCAACACGATGTAATTCAACTTGAAGGGTACCCCTCCAATGATCGTGGTGATGTTTGACAGCATGCCCAATGGCCGTCTCCTGGTTTGGTCTTCAAACTTCAACACTTGAGGTGTTGGTTCAAACGTGTGATACCCAAGTCGATTTGTAGTATCTTTGGTCATGACATTCACACCGGACCCAGAGTCAATGGGTATCGATGTGATCATGCACCCTGCAATCTCCGCATCTACCTTGGGAGATCCCAAATCCTCTTGCTCAATATGATAGATAGCAGGTAAGTCCTTCTTTGACATCGACCTCACCTTCTTGAAGGCCGAATTCAGCTGCCTCTTGTACAGCTTGTTATCTTCCCACAATTGCTTGAATGTAACATTGGCATTTATGGTTGCCAGATCTGCTACAATATCATATTGAGGATCTCCTCCCAATTTGAACGTCTTTGCCTTCGGCTTTGGGTCCAAAGTCTCTCCATGTTCCCTCTTGACTTTGGGACGCTTCAAAATGGTGACGGGCTTGCTGATGGTCTTAACCCGAGGTTCCTCGGGTTGGCCCACCTCGGCTTGGATCAAACCCTTTACTTTGGATCGGATATCCGCCGGAAAAATTGGAGACTTTGTCTTTGTCTCCTCTTCCAAACTCAGTTCCCGAGTCCTGAGTAGTGCCTCCTTTAGTTCTTTCTACAAGGCTTTAGCTTTGGCTTTTGCGAGGATCTTTTCCTCCTTGGCAGAAAGAATTGCCTTTGGGCGCAGTCTCTTCACCTTTCTGGAAGACGACGAGGTTGTACTCAGTTCTTCAGGATCACGCTTCTTCTTGCTGGAGCGTGTCTCAAATTTCAAAATTTCAAGGTCCGGCCATTCTCCTTCCTAGGCCGGACTCCCTTCTTGAGGTCTTTCTTCCTCAAGAGTGATGCAATTTACATTAGTATCCCCCTTTGGCTGAAGTGCTGCACGCTCAGTGGAGGTCTATACATACTTTACAGGCGGCTTTGGGTTTGGTGGGTGAGGACATTGGTTTCCCATGTGCCCCGATCCTTTAGAATTTCCGCACAGGGGAACATACCCAATTTGCCTTCTTGGCTCGGGACAGTTTGGAGACCAATGTCCCATCGAGCCACAATTATAACAGGCTCCGGGTGCAACATTTTGAGGCCGATTTTGGTTGCTCATCGGTGGTCTTCATGGAGGAGCATTAGGGTTATACTCCCTAGGTCCAAACCTCGGACCTTGATACAATGTGCTCGCTTGAGGCTGTACTTCTTGTTTTTGGTACACAGCCTCTTCGTCCTCGTCTTGGTTCCATCCCGGAACCCAATCAATTTGCTGCACCGGGAATGCATTAAGAGTATTGCATTATGTGTTGGTGTGGCCTGATTTGCCACATGCAATGCACCATACATTTGATCTCCCAAACGCTGGGGCCTTCCTTTCGGTCTTTGGCCCCAATCATTTGGATCTTGAAATCCAAAAACTCCTTGATGAGGGCATCCAGCTTGGTATCCGCCTTATTTACACTCTTTGCTGGAGGAGTCACTGGTTTCTTGCCCCCACGCCTTTTGACTCGTCTTGGCTTTGATTCTTCTTTGGATTCTGAAGAAGAGCTCGAAGTCGTGGAGGATTCATCCAAAGAAGGGGATGTACTGCACAAAGCTCTCCTTCTAGGCTTCTTGCCTTTCTTCTCCCAATTTCTCCGGTTACCGGCAGAGTGAGAGTGGGCCGCCTCGTAACGAACAACATGTTTAAGTACTTTGTCCAGGGAAGTTACATTCTCCTCCCTTGCAAAGATTTGTATCTCTGGTGAAAGTCCTCCGAGGAACCAGGTAATGGCTTGGGCATTGGAGTAACCCACCACCCCCAATTGCTTGGGAACTTGGTTCAATAGTGCCATGAACCGCTTAGAGTAGTCCCTCAACTTCTCCTTCTTGCCTCGGTCCAAATTGTTGAGTGCCGCAAAGACACTCGTGTCGTAATCAACCTCCCGGAATTGTTCCAGGAAGTTGTTTCTCAAGTCTGCCCAGTCCGCTGGTACAAACCCCTTCTAGGTCACATGAGTGTACCAACTCCGAGCTTTCTTGCGGAGCAAACTTGGGAAAATTCTCAGTCGATCTGCCGAGTCATGCTCCTTGTTAGCAAAGGAGATGACTTCAAATTCTTTGATGAATTCATCGGGGTCTTCGTCTTGTTTTGTCCCTTTGTACTTCTGATAGGCGTGTTGGATGACAGGCAACAAAGTCATTGTTCAATGCACTGGAATTGGCTAAGGTAGTGTTGAACTTGACGGAACTGAAGGATTGGCTGGTATTGACACCGTGTTGTTCAGCCCATGGATTCCAATTCGTCAAATTCAAGGTGGGGTCTTCTTTGACAATTTCTGCTATGAGGGTGTCAACTTCAACCCAAGTAGAAGATTCACGGTCAACACCTTTGATAGGTTCTTCAAAATTCCTTCGGGACAACCAAGGAATTATTCATAGAAGATGTTGACACTCGTCTTCAATAAGTGTTTGTGCTGTCTTTTCTCGAAAAAAGTTCTTCAAGGACACAACTTCCTTTACAGCTCTAGGGGAAGTTGGTGTACTGGGCCGCAATGCATATGTTTGCCCACTTGATTCTTTCTTCTTCTTGGATGAAGAGGGAGATGCGAAGTAGCCTTGCCAACCGCCTTCGTGTTTCCTATGGTCAAGTTCTCACATGGCTTCTTGCACTTTGTGAAGGAGTTGAAAATCCCACACCTCTCATTCAATTTCGTCAACAGTGGATGGGATGTTCAAACGTTTGTCTTCTTCACGCTGAAGTGCTTGTCTTCGAGCTCTCTTTTCCCGTTGTTCTCTCGATGCAAACATTCATATTGCGTTGATACCCAGTTTTGAATTTGGCTTTGTATTCTTCCACTTCCAAAATTTGTATCCCCGGCAGCGGCGCCAAAAACCATGTGACAACCCGGAAAATGTCACTTTTGCGGTAATCAGGTAAGTAAAGATTGTTCCCGTAGAGATACGAGTCAGAAATGTCCAAATACAAAGTCAAACAGTAACATGTAGTTCTTCTTGGTTGCGTCTTTAATCTCTTAGGTAGAAACCACACCCAAAAAAGAATAACAAGCATTGATTTGCAGTCTTGTCACAAATTAACACTCCTTAATCACAACACCAACAAATCTTTCCAAACAATCTTGATTGTGATGATTCAAGCTCTCCCAAAAACGACACTTCACTGCAAAACGACTTTGCCTCAGAATTGTGTTCCACCCATCCAATGAAGGCACAACTTCCTCGATCAAAATTGCTTCACATCAACCTCGCACTGCACTCACAAATGTAGAATACTAACAACACTACAATTCCTCTCAGATCTGTCAAGGCATTGCTTTGATTGCACTTCACTCAGGATCAAACACACAGAATGAAGATCAAGGCTGTGGAATCCAACATCCAACAAGCACACTAACTTGCACTTTGAATTTCTTCAAACACTCACAAACACAATCACAAAGTTGATACTCGGAATCAAGCTCAATCGACGAGTACTGCTTCATAGCACTTTGCTTTATCTATTCTCAGAAATAATGAGCACTAAACAACATAATACTGCAAATGCCACTCTTAAATAGTGAAACAATTGACAGTTATCTTCCTAATACACCCCTTCCTAATGACTCTACAAACCTCCAGATCTGAAATGACAATGCACCTCTTCATATCTACCTCTTCAAATCTCAAATCTGTTACTACTCCGATCCAATGTCTACTTCTTCTTTATTCAAACCCATACCCGAAGTAACTTTACTTCCTAATATTTTGTCCTCGGGTTTCGTATTTTCTACTTCTACCAGATCCAACAATTCTCTTTCCTAATCTGAAATTGCACTAGTGGGTAATCTATCTAACTCCTTATCTCCCGACCCACTCTTCTCTAATGTCTCCACTGGTAACTCCGAAGACATTTGTACTCCTATGTTATCTACTTCAGGTTTTGCTCTAACATCCTTTTGAAGCTTTTCTATCTCTATTTTCACTAAGTCTAATCTTATTGAAATGTGATCTTCTACCTCTAAAATCTTTCTGTCTACACGAGTTCTGAGACTAATCAATAAGGCATTCAAATCAATGTCTTTTGCCTGTCTTCGCCTCGTCTCTTGGACCAACAATTTCAACTCGTGCAATCTTGTTTCTTCAATCCGAACGCTAGCCTCTGTACTCAACATTGCGTTCATCCTGAGGACTATCTCCTTCACTGGCTCCAATCTCATCTTTCTCTCTCGCTCTCAATCTGCAAGCCAATCCTCCCTGTACATTGCCAACTCCTCTTCAAACTCGGCTTTCAACGTCTCCTTCTCCTTCTCCTCCTGATTACGAAGTAACTCTCATAATTGATCTTCTTCTCGGTATCGTGCCGCCAACTCTCTTTGCCAGAGTTGCTTCTTCTCCTCAACACTCTCCATCACCCTATCGAGCTCTTGATCCTTCGCTACTACTCTCGCCATAGCATGGATTACTTCTACTCTTGAATCAGCAAACTGCTGCTTCAAGATTTCATTTCATACTTCGCTACGTGTCTCTCCCTTGCTATGTCACTCTTCTTTACAAGATCCTCTCAATAACTTACTTCTCTCTTTAGGTCTTTGATTACCTGACTTCTCACCACTGCCTCTGCTTGTAGCACTTTCCTTTCCTCCTCACCTTGGATTATACTCTTCTTCAACTTTGAGTTTTCTTCTTCTAATCTTGCCAATACCTGCAATACAGTCTTTACCTCCGGACATGTCGACTACATTTCCTTCTTCTTGTACTCCAACTTCACCAACAATGGGCACACCACCTCCCGTAGGTACTCCACTCCATCGCTCGGGATTACTTCTTCTTGTGTGGCCACTTCTCTTCACACTTCCTGTTCATCCGATACTTGCCTTGTTCTCTGCAGTCTTTGTATCGGAATCGAAGCTTCACTTCTTGAGCTTTCACTTACCTCTTCCTTTGCCTTACTCGGCGCTGCTTCACACTTTGCCGTACATCTTGAGCAAACTCCTTGTTGCACTGCGATCTTCTTCTCTTCGGGCACAATTACTTTGTCTTCCAGCTGTGTGTTGTCTTTGGCTTCCATCTCTGCTTGAACTTCTTCTTTGTATTTGTCAGCTGTTGGTGCCGATGTCATGTCTCCCCCTTCATCACTATCGCTACTCGTATCTCCACTCTGCAACATTAGCTCAGGCTCCTCCTTGTGTTCAGAGTCTTCAGTTTAGCTCGGCATCTCCTTTTGAGTCCTCGTCATCCGACTTGATTACCACCATACCTTGCCTTGGGTTGCCTCTCTGCATCTTCCGAGGTTTCTTTGTGTCTTTGGCGTCATCTTGCCGACCCCTCTTCTTCGTAGTCGGGGTACCCACTGCGATCTCCAAGTTCTTCCCCGTCTTTGCGTAATAGTCGTCAATACTCCTGATTTGCAGGATGTATTGCTACTCCTCAACGTCGACCTCCTTTTGCACATCAGGATAGAAGTGCAACACCATCCGAGTCCGCTCTGCCAAGTTCAGCAAGTTAAGCCCGAGGTAGAAGTGTGCTGCAAACGGCACGATATAGTGTAGAGGCGACTTATCCCACAAATTCCACACCATCTGCCTTGTTCTCCCGTGAAAACACCTCGCCCAATTGATTGGTTCTCCTGCAAAAAGCTTGTGAAAGAACACCGCTTGGTGTTTCATCACATATGTAGTTCGCTCCGGCTTCAGAATAGCCATTAGTGCACTCACGATCCCTCTCTTCATAGGGTCTTTGTAACTCTCAACCTTATACCCGTTCTTTGTCCTCTTTGACAAGAAGGCATCTCTCACCTCTTGGGTCTCTTGAGCTATCTCTCCCTTCCCCAAGAACGTGGCTCCCTGCTCCGAGCGTGCTTCCTTCCCAAGTACGAGTCTCCAATCCGACTCTGTCCAGCGAGCCGGATTTCCTCTCTTCCCTTCTTCCTCTGGCCCATCAAGACACTTGCTCTTGATGATTTTTGTCATGAATCCTGGAAAGCTTACATTCTAGATCCATGCCAGAAATGTGATCCGAAATTGGCTCAAGACTTTGATCCTCACTATTACATCTAACCTCCAAATTGCATGATTTCTCACTACAAATTCGGAGTTTTTCTTTCCTCCTCCCATCTCTTCTACCTTCTCACTCTCTCTCGATTTCACTCTCGCGACTTCTCCTTTTTGCACTAACACGATTCCAACTCTATTTCCCTTCCCACGATCACCTACAAGACGACTTCTCAACGGCGAAGGAAAATAACTCGAGATTTTGTCGTTGCAAGTTCGATTTTTATAGAGTTGCACTTCTTCATCTTCTGTCACTTCAAGTTTCTACCGAGAAATCACACCTCCGGCATGCATTTGTCACTATCAATCAACCTTTGCACGTATGGGCCGCCGGTTTTTGAACGGCCCTTTCTTGAATTTCTTGCTCCAACAAAAGGTGGTTAGATTGTCTTTGCCTCGAGTTGAGCTCCCCCCGATACGAAGATAATTTACTTTGGGTTGTGTGCTGACAGGGCATTTCCGAGTACTTCGCCTTATGCTCTGAAGTCACTTTACTTTGGGTTTCATCCCAAAGACTCTTTTCTTTGCCTTCTTTGGCCATACAGGCGCAATACAACTTCTCTATACACTTCTTTTCCTTTATTTTGAAAAAAAAATAAAAATGTGGGCACCACAGCTATACGCATTGAGCTACTTTTTGGAAGGTGGTAGGGTAAATTGTTCTTGCCAACTACATGCTCTTTGGAATTTTATACATAGTTTGCCATTTCTTCAAAATTGGATTGCCTTGAAACTTTTCAAAAACTTTCAATCCATAGTATTCTACCTTTTTGCCCAAGAAATAGGGAGAGTTTGTTCTTGCGCAAAAAGTTATGAGTTTTTAAAGTGAGGGAAGTGGTTTTTACACCAAATTTGGAATATATGTATTGAATGGAAAGGTGCCTAGGCCAAATGGCTCAATAATAAGATCTGAAATTTTGCAGTGGAGGATGCACTCAGGTTGTGATTTCATAAGATTGTGATATACCTATTGAGAGAATTTAGTGACATTGTTAGGATGGATCAATTCTAGAGAGTTGAGAGCTCATGCACAAGGAGTGTGAGAGCAACCAAAGCATGTTTGAGTGTTTAGAGTCATCTTGGGAACATGAAAGGTCAACAAGAGTGGAAACTAAGGCTATGCAAGGTTTTTCAAGGGTTTGAGTCAATTGTAGGGATGGATTTGAGGAAAAGAGAGTTTAGAATAAAATTTGAAGAGAGTGTTGAGAGGATCTAAAAACTCAAATCCCTTGTAGTTCATTATGTATTTTTAATATGATATTTTCATAGTATACACGTGAGAGGTTTGGAGATATTGTGTAAGGTAGATTGCAGATTTTGGGGATTATGATGATTTTGGGAAAAACTTCAAGTTTGAAATCTGGACTTGAAATTTTTTTTAAAGATAGCTTGGATTTTGATTTAGGTGGGACATTTGAAATTATTGCAAGGACTGCTACATGTGTTGAGCTAGATTTTTTGGAAGGTGGTAGTGTAAATTGCTCTTTAGAATTTTGTACAGAGGTTGCCATTTCTTCAATTTTTATTGGATTATTTTGAAACTTTAAAGAAAAAATTAATGCATTGTACTCTACCTTTTGGCCCAAGTATTAGGGAGAGACAATTCTTGCATAGAAAGTTATGAGATTGTAAAGTAATGGGGGTGGTTTTCAGACTAAATTTGAAACATGTATGCTAAATAGAAAGGTGCCTAGGCCAAATGGCTCAATAAAAAGATCTGAAATTTTACTAGGAAAGATTCCTCAAGGTTTTAGTAAGGTGTGAAATATTTCAAAGTATTATGATATACCAATTGAGGTAATTTAGTGACATTGTGAGGAGGGGTCGAGAGTTGAGAGTTGAGATCTCATGCATGAGGAGTGTGAGGGCAATCAAAAGCATGTTTGAGTGTTTAGACTCATCTTGGGAACATGGAGTATCACCAATACTGGAAGTTGAGGCTATGCAAGGTTCTCCAAGAGTTTAAGGTGATTTTAGGAGTGGATTTGAAGAAAAGAGAATTTAGAATAAAATTTGAAAAGAGTGTTTAGAAGATCCAAAAAAATACACCACTTGGAGACAAGAGTGATTTTTTCCAAGTGCTTTTTATGTAGAAAGAAGGGACATTAGGCAAGTTCATGTCCATTGACCTTTGGCAGCAAGAGATTTAGGGAAAGGAGAGGCTTACTTGACTTTGGATTGCATGTTGGACCTTCTTCATCAAGACTGGGAGGGATGAGATCTAAGATGTTGTGTGAGGTTTGTGGAGTGGAAGGACATCCAAAAGGACATGGGTGTAGTGGAGTCATAGTATTTTTGGAGACTTTGGTGAAAGATCTTGGAAAGAGTCTTAGTAGAACTATAAAGAAACTACCAACTTTGTCAGCTAGTTCTCAAGATTAGTGATTGAGATAATCTTTCAATTTATGGAAAAATTATCCATGAGTGTTTGATTAATATACACTCTAGTTTTTGATCTTGCTTTAAAAATCTTAGAGCAACTTGAACCTTTTGTGTTTCTTAGGATTGATAAATCTCAAATGGTGTTAGTCATGTATATACTCTATTAGTTATAAAGTGAGAGAAAAAAAAGATTGAGAGAAAAGAGAAAGATAATGAAGGGCTAAGATGGAGAAACTTCTAGTTTTGTTAAGCAATGTGGTACCCACATTTTTCATTTTGGACAAGTTTTGAAGAAGAAGTGCCTTGCTGAAACCAAATTGAAAGCAAATGGAGAAGAAATGAGGGCAAACTTGTGTTTTGATCAGACCCGAGGAAGTCACTTTTGTGTAAGAGGAAGAAGGTCTCAGACTGGATGAGACCCAAAGAAGCTTACTTCGTGTTAGAGGAGGAAAAAGACTTGGATCAAACGTTGAAGGAGTGCAAACCCGAAGGAGAAATGGAAGTTGCAGGTCAGGATTCTTGCGGGGGCCATATCTCAATGATGACAAGTCCAAATCAAGCATGCTATATCTCGTTAGAAGCATCTTGTTCAGGGCTTTCCATTGCCCTCAAAATTGTAGAGTTTGGAGGTCTGCAAAAGAAGTTAAAAGTATTTGAAGTTTCTGGAGTAGATGTACTTCAGGTTGAGGTTCTTTGGGTTAGTGTCTTCGGTTCAATGGGACTTCGGACTTCAAACTTTGGACTTCGGGTTTATAGGACTTCAGGTCATGAGACTTTGTCTCAAGATGAAGATGACTAAATCCGAGGTAGTTGGACCTCAGAGTGCAGTGAAGGTGACTTTGGGAATCTTGCTAGAGCTATTAGAGGAAGTTAGAGTAAGGAAAGAAAATAGTTAGGATACCCATGACTTCAAGTTCAGTTTTGATTGAAGATAGGAGAGAATTAGAAGAGAAATAGCTATAATGAATAAACCCAAAGTGCAGATCAGATAGTAAGTGTCTTTGGGTCAGGTACATGAGTGATTAGGGGAAAGTGGGTTACAAATTGAAGGTGTAGATAGTGTACCCATGCTTTCAATTACAATTCTTGATGAGGATATAGTAGAATTAGCAAAGGAATTGATAATAGCAAAACCCAAAGTAGATGAAGTAGGAGTGCATGTGTCTTCGGATTTGACATTTGACACTTTAGAGAAGAGTGGGTCGGGAAATAGAGATTTAGAAGGGCTTAATTATGATAGGAATTGCAGATCAAGAAGGAGAAGTGTTAGAATTAGTGGAGGAATTAGGAGTTGTGAAACCCGAGGACAAAGTAGTAGGAAGTAAAATTACTTTGGGTTGGGGTTTGAAAGTTGAAGAAGAAGTAGACATCGGATCGGATTAGTAACCGACTGGAGATTTGAATAGGCAAATATGAAGGGTTGCATTGTCATTTCAGATCTGTAGGTTTGTAGAGTCATTAGGAAGAAGTACATTAGGAAGATAATTGTCAATTGCTTCACTATTTAAGAGTGGCATTGTTCAGTGCTCATAATTCTAAGAATAGATAAAACAAAGTGCTGTAAAGTAGTACTCATCGCTTGAACTTGATTCCGAATATCAACTTTGTGTTTGTGTTTGTGAGTGTGTGGAGAAATTTGAAGTGCAAGTCAGTGTGCTTGTTGGATGTTGGATTCTACAACCTTGATCTTTACTCTGTGTGTTTGATCTTGAGTGAACTGCAATCAAAGCAATGCCTTGACAGATCTGAGAGGAATTGTAGTGTTGGTAGTATTTTGCATTTGTGAGTGCAGTGCAAAGTTGATGTGAAGAAATTTGATTGAGGAAGTTGTGCCTTCAGTGGAGGGGTGGAACAAAATTCTGAGGTGAAATCATTTTGCAATGAAGTGTCATTTTTGAGAGAGCCTAAATCATCACAATCAAGATTGTTTGGAAAGAGTTGAAGGTGTTGTGATTAAGAAGTGTTGATTTGTGACAAGACTTCGAATCAGTGCTTGTTACTCTCTTCTGGGTGTGGTACCTGAGAGGTTAAAGATGCAACCAAGAAGAATTGCAAGTGTTACTTTGACTTTGTATTTGACCAATTCTGACTTGTATCTCTACGGGAACAAACTTTACTTACCCGATTACCACAAAAGTGATATTTGCCAAGTTGTCACAAGCAAGGATGGAGAAGATGTAGAGGTCTTTATGAGAGACTTCAAGAGAGTTTTCATAAGAAACAATGAGAGGAGGAATAATGAGTGGGTCTCATTATTACCGGATTTCTTTGAGGATGAAATACTTACATAATATGAGTCAGAATACCAAAAGAGACAAGAGAGACAAGCATGAAGAGTCTTAAGAAAGTTTGACTATAGCACTCATTGAGAACTTTCTTTCAAATAAGAGTTATGAGAGATTGATGAGTGAGGTTAACTTCCTTAAACAGGGAGATGGATAGAAAGTGAGAGTCTATGTAGAAAGAGTGGAGAAGTTAGAGTCCAAATTTTGCATAGTGTTGAGGAAGGGTGGGGGATGATGTGGATACTACTATGATTGGCATATCAGCCATGCTCACAAAGAATTGAATGGGAGTGTTGAGACTATAGATTAGAAGTAAAGTAAGATATAAGAAACCTTCTTCCAAGGTTGAAGCTATCAAGATTGCAATTTGTATGGATGAGAGTTTGAAAAGGGATGAGAGTGATTTGGTGGTGAAAAAGGTTGTGCATCCTCCTCAAGGCTATATGTATACTAGGATTTTTGATACTTTGGTGGCAAGGGTTGCACCACAAGTAGTAGTTGCTCCAGTTCTTGCACCTCTACCAAAAGATCCACTTCAAACCATCACAAAACAACTTGCAGATCTCAAGATCAATATAGTGCAACTATGGGAGAAGAAAGAGGTGGATCAAAATGTGGGAAGTGGCCTAGGAGTTATGGAAGCTATCTATATAGAGGAGGCCAACCAACCAATAATTTCAATGATAGGAATTTTTTTGGTTGTGGAGGAAGAGGTCATATCCAAAGGAATTACCCAAATTCCACTTACCATGGAGGAAAGGATTATGAGAGAGTCAATAAAGAGAAAGAGGAAGGTAGTGAAACCCAAGTGGCTCCTAATCCAAACAAAGGTAAGGGGATAACATCCATAGATGTTGTTGAGAGCAAGTATGAGAATGGGGAGTGCTCAAACTCCAAAGGTCTTAATTTGAAGCTTTTGGCACAAGAGAAGAAAAGAGCTCATTTTGTAGAGGATTTATACTCTTCTCAAGGATTTACTCCTAGCAAGGATACTCCTATTACTACTAGAAGCACTTGCACTAGCACCTCAACACCATCAACAACAAAGATTCCAAGGACAAAGTTGGGGATGGAAGACTTCTTGATCTCAAAGCAACAATGGAACTATAATGTGTTGGAAGATGTTGGTAGTCACAAGGCTAACATCATATTGGGCCTACTAATTTCTTTGAATCATACCTTGAGAAAAGAGCTTAGAGGTGGTTTGAGTCTTACATTGAGCAAGAGGAAGAAGAAAGCAAAAGCTCCAATATCAATAGGGTGATGGATGCCAAACCAACACCATAGGAGGCTTGTGAATATGCCTCTAAGATTGATGTGAGAGTGAATGGTCACAACATCAAGGATGCACTTGTTGGTGGAGGATCGATAGTGAATGCCATGTTAGAGAGGTTGATGAAGAATTTGGGTATGATACCCTCTCAACCTTCAACATTTGTGGTGAGAATGGCAACAAGTTTGACCAGTAGGGTGATAGATAAGGTGGTAGTTTCAATTATGGGAGTTCAAAATTTTCAAGAATTAAGCTCTGATTTGCTTCCGAGGAGGTCATGGTTGAGAGCAACATGCATAATTGATCAATGGATCAAAGGGTACTTGAGGATTGGGCCATAAAACCATAAAATTATAGTTCTTGTCACCAACACCACCAACACTTCAATTGAGATACACCATCTTTTCATTATTGAGAACCAGATACAAAAGAAGGAGCTTCAAGCATGGACACAAGCATAGAGGAAGAGACTTTCATGGAGGAAGATGAATTTGAATCCAATCCAAATCTATAACCTTTGTGTGTGATGGATTTTTCACCTAAGCTAGAGGTTTTGGAAGACCCAGATAAATCACCATTGACACTTGAGGAGATAGAGAGCAGGTTATCTACCCTCAAGTATGCTCCAAATGTTATTAAGGAGGAGAAAGTGAGATTTGAAGAGATTTTCTACAAGTTCATCCATGTGTTTGCTTTTAGTTACAAGGATATGAAGGAAGTCACCTTGGAGGAGCACAAGATAGAGGTGGAGTCACATGCAAGACCAATCTGCCAAAAGCAACATTGCATTGGCCTACCAATAGCTTTGGTTAAGAAGGGGGAGATTGATAAGGAGGTCGGGTTTATTTGAGGTGGAGAAATCAGAATGGATGTCTCCAATTGTGATTGTGAAGAAAATAATGGCAAGCTTTGGGTATGTGTGGATTACAAGAAGCTCAACATTGTTATTAAGAAGCACTATTACCCTTTACCATTCAATGATGAGATCTTGGAGGAGGTTGTAGGTCATGAGAGGTATAGTTTTGGAGATGGTTATAGTGGGCATAACCAAATCAAGATTGCACTAGAGCATCAATAACTCACCATACCTTGGAGGACTTATGCTTTCAAGGTCATACCTTTTGGTCAATTTTTTAGCTATATTCCAATGGTCATGAACAAGGTGTTTGAACATTTCATTGAAAAATTTGTGAGAGACTTCATTGATAACCTTTGTGTCTATGGGAGCAAGGAGGAGTACTTTGAGCACTTGATCAAGGTCTTGCAATGCTTAGATGAAGCAAATGCATCACTCAACCCAAAGAAGTGCATTTTTGGTAGTGAAGAAGGTCTAATTTTGGGTCACATCATCTCCAAGGATGGAATAGCAGTTGATCTTATGAAGGTCAGGAAAATCTCAAACCTTCCATTCCTTTCAAGTTTGACAAAGTTATGCCAATTCTTGGGGATGGTTAGGTACTATAGGAGGTTCATCTTCCCATTTTCCCACAAGGCTTATGCATTTGTCATCAACATGAAGAAGGGTGCAGAATTCATGGTGACTTTGGAGGACAAGGAGGCTCTCAAAGCTTTTGAGGAGCTCAAGAAATCCCTTGTTGTAGCTCTAATTCTTGCTAAACTTGATTCAAGTAGGCCTTTCATTCTCTACATAGATGCTCTCAATGTAGCTATAGGATGCACTCTTAGTTAATTATACCAAGATGGCCATGATCATCCAATAGCTTACACTAGTAGATAGATGGCTTCAGCAAAAAGAACTACTCAATTATGGATAGAGAAGGGTTGGCAATGATCTATGGTCTCAAGAAGTTTAGACACTACTTGATTGGAGAGAAATCCACCATTGTCATGCATCACAAGGCTTTAAAGTACATATTCAACAAGACAGATACAAGCCTTATGTTAAAGGGAGGCTAGCAAGATGGATGATACTCTTCTTTGAGTATGACTACACCATTGAGGATAGGCCAGGGAAGAAATATGCAAATGCTGATTTGTTATCTAGGACCAATGATCATGATGGAATTGAACCAATGGATGATTCCTTCCTGGATGAGGAGTTCATGATAACCTCAATCTCTCAAGAGGTTCCAATGGAGTACAAGTAGATTGTGGATTTTGTTACAAGAGGTAACTATCTAGAAGGAATGCATGCAAGGGAGAGGAAGGTTCTTGCAACAAGATCTAGACCTTACACAATGGTGGAGGATATTCTTTTTCACCAAGGAGCATATGGTCTACTTTGAAGAGCAGTGGGGAAGGAGGAGTCTATCCTACTCATAAAGGAGTTTCAAGAGAAGGTTTAGTGTGTGGGACACACTTTGCAAGAAAGGTGATTGCTTTCAAAATTCTAGATGCAAGTTACTATTGAAAGGAGATTTTCAAGGATTGTCTTGATTGTTACAAAACTTGGCATTTTTGTCAAGATTTTGCTAGAAATTTTACTTTCACTCTCTCTCTCTCTTAGATCAGTTCCATTGCTACAAATTTTGAGAAGTGGGAAATTGACATTGTAGATCCTCTCAATACAATCTCAGTGAACAATTGATACATGGTGGTAGTTGCTGATTATCTTACCAAGTGGGTTGAGGCTAGACCATTGAGGAATTATAATGAAGATGAAGTTGATAGATTTCTTTATGAATGAATTATCACTAGGTTTGGGTGCCCTTTGGAGTTGGCTTCTAATAGAAGAGAAGAGTTTACATGAAATATCACTATAGCCATGCTACAACATTTCTCTATCACACATAGATTAACTACATCATATAAGCCAAACTCCAATGGCTTGGCAAAGAGAACCAATCAGACCTTGTGCATGGTATTGGCCAAAGATGCAAAAATGGAGTGCACTAAATATCATTGGGACAAGAGGATTCATGTAGTTTTGTGGGAGTATAGGACAACCATGAAGACTTCTACCGGATATTCTCCAATTTCATTTGGTATATGGTATTGAGTCTACCTTACTAATTCACTTTGATCTTCCTACCTTCCAAAGCATTCATAGAAGATTGAAGAAAGCACAAGGAGGTGATGCAAAGAAGTCAAGGAAGGATCAACTCATGGAATTGGAGGAGGCAAGAGCAGCTGCTATGGTTTGAGTGAAGGGAGCCCAAAGGAAAAAAAAAGGAGAGTTATGACAAGAGGCAAAGAAAGAAGAAGGTGGAGCTCTTCAAAGAAGGTGATTGGGTAATGTTATTTGATTTTATTTGATTCAAGAGAGTGTAAAAGAAGTTTTTGTCTAAGTACTTTGGACCTTTCATAGTGGAGAGGGTGAGGGGCAATTGCACCTATGATCTCAAGGAGTTGGGTAGAAGACACTTTGATAAGATTAACCATGATAAGTTGACGATGTACCATAGAAGATAGAGAGACCTTCACTTCAAGGACAAAGTGAAATCTTAGTTTGAGGGTAAATGTAACACCCAATTGTACATGTATGTGCTATTGTAATATTCAGTTTGATATTATAAGTACTTGAGAGATGTTACTTATATAGAGATAAAGGATGGTTTTATATTAGCCATGATTAGCTAAATTTAGTCAAAGCAAAGATAGAGAGAATCTTACTTTGGAGGAGGTGGAAAAGATGAGTACCACTATTTTAGATTTAAGTGTATTGATTTGGTATTATTCCTAGGTGTTTGGACTTTGAAGAAAGAGTTGAGAACTCTTGGGTCTACAAGCTTTTTTGCTTTGAATTCTTCTATAGTCCAAGGATAGCCTATGTGAAGGAATCCTTGACTTAGTGGTTGGGATAAGATCACATGCTTAGGATAATATTCCCATGAGTATTGATATTCCTTTAGACTTTAGGCTTTATTTGACTTTTAGCATAGTAACTTGAGTTACTCAAGTAATTAGTAACTTTGGTGTATAACTATCTTGCAATTATAAACTAGGGGTGAGGAAGTACTCATCATCCTTTCATTTGTAACTATCTCTTTCTCATTGAGTTCTCTAATAAGCAATGGTTTGAGTCTTGGAATGTTAGCCTTGGAGTAGTATGATGGAGTTGGGGTTCCTTGCCTTCTTAGTTCATAATAGCCATTAGAGGTTCATCTTGAGTGAGAGATAAGCCGGCTCATAGACCCAACTCCAATGTTTGGGTTGGCTAACATACTTTGTGAGAGTAGGGATGAGGTGGTTCCTACTTCTAGAGTAGAGGCGATTGATAATGGAGTTGACTAAGTTGAGGAGCATGGGATTTGCTTAGCAACCAATGGTCTATAGCAGGTAGCAACAACTAGAATGGAGGAGTTACCGACTAGACCTGCCTTTGAGCAAGCTTGGTTTTGTGAGCCAGCCTGTCTCTCACTCAAGATGAACCTCTTATGGCTATTATGGTAGCACACCATAGACTAAGGAGGCAAAGAAACCCAACTCCATCATACTTCTCCAAGGCTAACACTCCAAGACTCAAGACATTGCTCACTAGAGAACTCAATGGGAAAGAGATAGTTGCAAATGAAAGGATAATGAGTACCTCCTCACCCCATGTTTATATACTTGTGAAGTAGTTATGCACTAAAGTTACTAATTACCGTAGTAACTCAAGTTACTAGGCTAAAACTCAAGTAAAGTCAAAAAGTAGAAAGAAATATCCATCCACATAGACATATTCCACAAAGCATGTGATCTTATCTTGACCCAACCACTAAGTCAAGGATTCTTTCACATAGGCTATCCTTGGACTATAGAAGAATCCAAAACAAAAAGGTTTGCGGGCCCAAGAGTTCTCAACTCTTTGCTCAAAGACAAACATCTAGGAATAATGCCAAGTCAACACACTAGAATCCAGAATAGTGGTGCTCATCTTTTCCACTTCCTCTAAAGTAAGGTCTCCACTATCTTAGCTATGACTAACTTTAGCTAATCATGACTAATGTAGAACCATCGTTTATATATATATATAATATCTCTCAAGTACTTGTTATACTATATGTGGTATTGTATTCTAAAGTTATACAATACCACACACATGCACAAATAGGTGTTACATTTACACGCAGACTAAGTTTTCACTTTGTCTTCAAAGTGGAGGTCTCTCTACCTTCTATGATATATCTTCAACTTATCATGGGTAGTCCTATCAAAGTGTCTTCCTCCCAACTCCTTGAGATCATAGGTGTAATTTCCCCACACCTTCTCTATTATGAAAGGTCCAAAGTACTTAGGCAAAAACTTCTTTTGCACTCTCTTGAATTGAATGGAATCAAACAACATTACCCAATCACCTTCTTTGAAAGCCTCCACCTTCTTCTTGCCTTGCCTCTTGTCATAGCTGTCCTTTTTTTTTCCTTTGGGCTTGCTCCACTTGAACCATAGCAACTACTCTTGCCTCTTCCAATTCCTTGGGTTGATCCTTCCTTGACTTCTATGCATCACCTCCTTGTGCTTTCTTCAATCTCCTATGAATGCTTTGGAAGGTAGGAAGATCAAAGTGAATACGTAAGGTAGACTCAATACCATATACTAATTGAAATGGAGAATATCTAGTGGAAGTCTTCATGGTTTTCCTATACTCCCACAAAACCACATGAATCCTCTTTTCCCAATGATGTTTAGCTCCCTCTATTTCTATATCTTTGGCCAACATCATGCACAAGGTCTTATTGGTTCTTTCTACCAAGCCATTGGAATTGAGCTTATAGGATATAGTTACTCTATGTGTGATAGAGAAATATTGTAGCATGGTTATAGTGACACTTCTTGTAAACTCTCCTTCTCTATCAAAAACCAACTCCAAAGGGCACCCAAACCTAGTGATAATGCGTTCATAAAGAAATCTCCCAACTTCATCTGCATTCTTGTCCCTCAATGGTTTAGTCTCAACCCACTTGGTAAGATAATTAGTAACTACAACAATGTACCAATTGTTCCTTGGGGTTCTATTGAGAGGACCTACAAAATCAATCTCCTACTTCTTAAAAGGTCCTAGCAATGGAATTGATCTTAGAGGTGGAGTGGAGGTAGACTTTCTAGCAAAAGCTTGACAAACATTACATGTTTTGCAATACTCAAGAAAATCCTTGAAAATCCCTCTCCAATGATAATTTGCATCTAGAATCTTGAAAGCAGTCACCTTTCCTGCATAGTGTCCTCCACACACTAAACCTTCATGAAACTCCTTTATGAGTAAGATAGACTCTTCTTTACCCATTGCTCTTCAAAGAATACCATCTGCTCCTTGGTGAAAAAGAATATCCTCCACCATTGTGTAAGGTCTAGATCTTGTTGCAAGGGTCTTCCTCTCCCTAGCATGCATCCCTTTTGGATAGTTACCTCTTGTCACAAAATCCAAAATCTCCTTGTGCTCCATTGGTACCACTTGAGTGACTGAGATTGCCATGAGCTCCTCACCCGGGAAGGAATCATCCATTGGCTCATCTCTATCATGATCATGGGCCCTAGATAACAAATCTGCTTGCATGTTTCTTCCTTGGCCTATCCTCAATGGTGAAGTTATACTTAGACAAGAGTATCATCCATCTTGCTAGTCTCCCTTCCACATTAGGCTTGTTGAAGATGTACTTCAAAGCCTTGTGATCTGTGAGAATGGTGGCTTTCCTTCCAATCAAGTAGTGTCTAAACTTCTTGAGACCAAAGATCACTACCAACCCTTCTCTCTCCATGACAAAGTAGTTCTTTTATGTTGAAACCATCTGCCTACTAGCATAAGCTATTAGATGATCATGCCCATCTTGGTCTAATTGACTAAGAGTGCATCCTATAGCTACATTAGAACCATCAATGTAGAGGATGAAAGGCTTACTCCAATCAGGTTAAGCAAGAATTGGAGCTACAATAAAGAATTGCTTGAGCTCCTCAAAAGCTTTGAGAGCCTCCTTGTCTTCCAAAATCACCATGTAATCTACACCCTCCTTCATGTAGATGGTCAATGCAAAAGCTTTGTTAGGAAATGAGAAGATAAACCTCCTATAGTACCCAACCATCCCCAAGAATTGGCATAACTTTGTCAAGCTTGAAGGGAATGGAAGGTTTGAGATTTTCCTCACCTTCTTAGGATCAACTGCTATTCCATCCTTGGAGATGATGTGCCTCAAAAGTAGACTTCTTCACATCAAAAAATGCACTTCTCTAGATTGAGTGATGCATTTGCCTCATCCAAGTATTGCAAGATCTTGATTAGGTGCTCAAAGTGCTCCTCCTTACTCCCATAGACACAAAATTCATCAATGAAATCTCTCACAAATTTCCCAATGAAAGGTTCAAATACCTTGTTCATGAACCATTAAAATGTGGTTGGAGCATTGCAAAGCCCAAAAGGCATGACCTTGAAAGCATAAGTTCCCCAAGGTGTGGTGAATGTGGTGAGTTGTTGATGCTTTGGTGCAATCTTGATTTGGTTATATCTACTATAACCTCTCATGTCCTACAACCTCCTCCAAGATCTCATCAATGAATGGTAATGGGTAGTAGTCCTTCTTGGTAATAGTGTTGAGCTTTGTGTAATCCACACGTAACCAAAACTTGCCGTTCTTTTTCTCCACAATCACAATTGGCGACATCCATTTTGAATTCTCCACCTCAAAGATAAATCTAGCTTCCTTGAGCTTATCAATCTCCTCCTTCACAACCAAAGCTATTGGTGGGCTAATATGATGTTGCTTTTGGAAGATTGGTCTTGCATGTGACTCCACCTCTATCATGTGCTCCTCCAAGGTGAGTTCCTTCAGATCCTTGTAACTAAAAGCAAACAGATGGATGAACTTGTAGAAAATCTCCTCAAATCTCACCTTCTCCTCCTTGGTAATATTTGGACCATACTTGAGAGAAGATAACCTCGTCTCCTCAAGTGTCAATGGTGATTTATCTGGGGTCCTTCAAAACCTCTGGCTTAGGTGCAAAATCCATAGCACACAAGGGATACACATCTGAATCAGATTCAAATTCATCCTCCTCTGTGAAAGTCTCCTCTTCCATGCTTGTGTCCACACTTGAAGCTCATTTTTTTAAATTTGATTCCCAATAATCAGAAGATGATGTATCAAAATGTGAAGTGTTGATGGTGTTAGTCACAAGAACTATGACTCTGGTTTGATGGCCCAATCCTCAAGTAACCTTTCTACCATCAATCAGTTGTGTGTGTTGCTCTCAACCATGGCCTCCCAAGAAGTAAGTCATAGCTTGAATCCTTCAAGACTTGGAAAGTCATGAGATTTTGAATTCCCATAACTGAAACTACCTCCTTATCCATCACCCCTACTGATCAAACTTGTTGCTTGTTTGCCATGCTCACCACAAATGTTGAAGGTTTAGAGGGTATTTTACCCAACTTCTTCATCAACCTTTTTGACATGGCATTCACTGCTGATCCTTCATCAACCAATGCATCCTTGATGTTGTGACCATTCACTCTCACATCAATCTTGGAGGCAAATTCACAAGCCTTCCATAGTGTTGTTTTGGCATCCACCACCCCCATTGATACTGGAGCTTTTACCTTCTTCTTCCTCTTGCTCCTTCTAGAACTCAAACCACCTCTAATCTCCTTTCTCAAAGTAGGATTCAAAGCAATCAATTGACCCATTGTGATGTTAGCCTTGTGACTACCAACATCCTCCAAGACATTGTAGTTCCATTGTTGCTTTGAGATCAAGAAGTCCTCCATCCCCAATTTCTTCCTCAGAGTCTTTGCTGTTGATGGTGTTGAAATGCTTGTGCGAGTGCTCCTAATAGGCATAGAAGTATCTTGGCTAGGAGTAAATCCTTGAGAAGAGTGCACATCCTTTGCAAAATGAGCTCTCTTCTTCTCTTGTGCCAAAAGATCCAAATTAAGATCCTTAGACTTTGAGCACTCTCCCTTCTCATACTTGCTCTCAACCACATCTAAAGATACTATCCCCATACCTTTGTTTGGATTAGGAGCCACTTGGGTTTCACTACCTCCCTCTTTCACTCTATTGGCTCCTTCATAACCTCTTCCTCCATGGTAAGTGGAATTTGGGTAATTCCTTTGGATGTGACCTCTTCCTCCACAACCAAAACAATTTCTTCCATTGAAATTGTTGGTTGGTTGACCTCCTCTATATGGATAACTTCCATAACTCTTAGGTTCCTTTCCCACATTCTGATCCACCTCTTGCTTCTCCCATAGTTGCACCACATTGATCTTGAGATCTGCAAGTTGTTTTGAGGTTTGAAGTGGATCCTTTGGTAGAGGTGCAAGAATTGGATCAACTTCTATTTTTAGTGAAACCCTTGCCACCAAAGTATCATAATTTTCACCATACTTGTAACCTTGAGGAGGATGCACAACCTCCTTCACCACCAAATCACTCTCATCTCCTTCCAAACTCTCCTCCATACAAATTTTGATCTTGATAGCTTCAACCTTGGAAGAAGGTTTATCATATCTCACCTTGCTTCTAATTTATGGTCTCTACACTCCCACAAAATTCTTGGTGAGCATGGCCTCTATGTCAATCATAGTAGTCTCCATATCAACCCCACCCTTCCTCAACACTATGCAAATTTGGACTCTAACTTTTCCACTCTTTTCACATAGACTCTCACTTTCTCTCCATCTCCTTGCTTAAGAAAGGTAACCTCTCTCATCAATCTCTCATAATTCTAGTATGGAAGAAATTTCTCAATGAACCCTAAAGTCAAACTCTCTCAAGACTCTTCTTGCCCATCTTTCCTCTCTCTCTTTTGGTATTCTTACTCATACGATGTAAGTGCTACATCCTCAAAGAAATCTGGTAATAATGATGCCCACTCATTCTTCCTCCTCTCATTGTTTCCTATGCAAGCTCTCTTGACGTCTCTCACAAAGACCTCCACATCTTCTCCATCCTTGCCAAAGAAAACCAGAAGTTTCCCCACTTTAACCCCTCAATATCTTTCTTTTCTCTCAATTTTTCTTTTTCTTTTTTCTTTTCTCTCACTCTATAACTAATAGAGTATATATATGACTAACATCATCTGAGAATAATCCACTCTAGGAAACACAAAAGTTTCAAGTTGCTCCAAGATTTCTATAGCAACATCAAATCCTAGAGTGCATATTAATCTAACTCTCATGGATAGTTTATCCATAAGTTGAAAGATTATCTCCATCACTAATCTTGAGAGCTTGTTGATGAAGATGGTACTATTTCTATAGCTGTACTAAGACTCTCTCCAAGATCCTTCACCAAAGTCACCAAAAATGATTTTACTCCACTACACTCATGTCCTTTTGGAAGTCCTTTCACTCCACAAACCTCAAACAACTCCTTGGTCTTAGATCTTCCCCCTCCCAATCTTGGGAAGAAGGTCCAACATGCAAACCCAAGTCAAGTTATCCTCTTCTTTCCTTCAATCTCTTGCTCTAAAAGGTCCATGGACATGAACTTGCCTTATGTCCCTTCTCTCCACATAGAAAGCACTTAGACCCACTCTTTACTCCAAGTGGTTTACTCTCACACTCCTCATGCATGAAATCTTAACTCTATAGAATTGACCATTCCTCACAATGTCACTCAAATCTCTCAACTTGTATGTCATAGTTCTTTGAAATTTTTTACACTTGATCACAACTTTAGGCCGTTTTTCCTTGCAAAATTTCAGATCTTTCTGTTGAGTTATTTGGCTTAGGCACTTTTCTATTCAGCACACATATTTCGGATTTGGTTTGAAAACCAACCCCTTCACTTTAAAAACTCATAACTCCTTGTGCAAGAATGATCTCTCTATAGCCTTTGTGTCAAAAGGTAGGATAAAATACACTTAATTTTCTTGGAAATTTTCAAATAAATCCACTAAAAATTGAAGAAATGACATACTGTACAGTTTTCCAAAGAGCATGCATTTGTGGGAGCAATTTACCTTATCAACTTTCAAAAATTGTAGCTCAGTGTGCATAGTACCTCTTACAATATTTTTTAGTGTGATAACTGAAGGATAACCCAAGCTATTATTTGTAGAATTTCAAGTCCAGATTCCAAACTTGAGATTTTGTCCAAAATCATCATAATCCTCAAATTCTACAATCCACCCTCACACAATCTCTCCAAATCCTCTCATGTATACAAGATATACAAAATCACCTCAAAGACATCATAATGAACTACATGGTATAAAAATGGGTCTTGGTTCTCTAAAATAAGTTCAGCTCTCTCCTCCCCTCATGTCCTCTCCAAGTGAGCTTTAATAGCCTCCTTCTACCTAATGTAGAATTGAATGCGAAACATTATCTTGCTTCTAGAGAGGTCTCATCAATAGAACCAAAAATATGAGCCAGCATGTGTCTTACTCAAGATGAACCTCTGATGAACCTCTGATGCTATTATTGTAGCACACCATGGACTAAGAAGGCAAGGAACCCCAACTCTATCATACTCCTCCAAGGCTAACACTCCAAGACTCAAGACATTGCTCACTAGAGAACTCAATGGGAGAGAGATAGTTGCAAATGAAAGGATGATGCGTACCTCCTACACCATGTTTATATACTTGTGAAAGAGTTACACACCAAATTTACTATTTACGGGAGTTACTCAAGTTACTAGACTAAAACTCAAGTAAAGTCAAAAAGTAGAAAGAAATATCCATCCACATAGACATATTCTACTAAGCATGTGATCTTATCTTGACCCAACCACTTAGTCAAGGATTCTTTCACATGGAGTATCTTTGGACTATAGAAGAATCCAAAACAAAAAGGTTTGTGGGCCCAAGAGTTCTCAACTCTTTCCTCAAAGCCAAACACCTAGAAACAATAACAAGTAAACTCACTAGAATTCAAAATAGTGGTGCTCATCTTTTCCACTTCCTCTTAAGTAAGGTCTCCACTATCTTAGCTATGACTAACTTTAGCTAATTATGACTAATGTAGAAGCATCCTATATATATAAAATATCTCTCAAGTACTTGTTATACTAAGCTTAATATCACAATACCACACACATGCACAAATGGATATTGCAGTTCACACTTGGAGTTGTTCTATTGGATAACCAAAGAGAGATTTTCTATTTTGAGGGACCTTCAAGGAAGGTCTATACACCAAAAAGGGTCTTATTAGACTCTAGCGTGCAATCCCTTATGTTGGGCAAAGCTGTAGTTATTGGTCTAGAGCTAAACAAAAGATCGATGTTAAGAGGTGTCCATTTTAGATCCAAATATCTTTAGGAGGGGGTTCTACAAAATACATCACATGTGAAGAGCTCATTATCCAAATTCAACCTAATCATCCAACTAATAGCTTTTTGGTGAGAGCTCAAGCTTTGTGACAATAGTAGAGTCATATGATGTGCTAGTTGGTGGAACAATGTTATATCACATGGGTTTTAATATTGACTATTGGAAATAGATAGCCTCTTGTAGACCAGGTTGGCAACCAAGTGAGGGATGGGTATGTTGCCTACCAGTATGCTTTAGTAATGGTAGTCTTGGTTCTCTATAGTCAGGGACCATGGTATCAGTTTTAGCTTTTAGTGGTTTTGTTACTTGGCTTGGTGACTTATTAGAGAGGAATACTCATATGGAGGATATTCCAATACTAGAGGAGATCACTTGGATTTGGAGTACAAGTGGAATTGTTCTATCTAGCTTGGATGCTACATTGTGGAGTTCTGAGGAGGTATTGCAACAAACATGCGGATCAGTTGGTGCAACATGCTTGGAGTGGAGCCTTTGTTCCACCAAGAGACCAATGTGAGGATGAGCCTCTAGAGTCACTTACGTTGTCCACCTTTGGATACCACACTCATTGCTTGGTAGTATCTAGGAGAAAGTATATCTATTAGAGTTGTTTGGTGGGGTTAGCATTGGACTACCTACAATATTACAAGCAAGTATACAAGTACAAAGGTACTTGTATGTGGAGAGAGATGAGATTGCTAGGCAAGTCTCTCTACATCATGTTGCACATTTGGCTTATCAATATCATGAGTTATTATCGATGTCAATAGTCAGGAATTACCAAAAGACCTTATCAGCAAACATTTCCTTATTGGGAGCATAGGATTTGGAGGGACATCCTTTTGATGGGTGATTTTAATACTCCGAGGACAAGAGAAGAGAGAAAACACAGATTGCACACTCAAACAATCGATGCCCCAAGGGAGCACCTTCTCTTTATTATATAGACAAAGAGGATCTCCGCCAAGGAAGCTCCACCATAGGATTAGGGACACAGATAGGTGACATGTCAGCAAGCTCCACCCTTGGATTACTTACTTGGATGGGTGACATGTCTGGTCTAGGTCCTATCTGGTTGGTCAAACAAGCTTTGACCGGAGGGAATCTTTTAGGGAATCTTCCTGTAGGAATCTAAAAATCATGTGAGTAAGGTACCGTTGGAAAGCTCTCGACAAGACAAAGCAAGGGAGTGGAAAGGCTAGCCTTTCCTCCTTGGGGGGGGGAATCTGCACATTTTCAAGGCTTAATTCATCCGTTTAGGCCTCCAAAATTACCTTCAAAGATTTCAGGCATATTTTGGTTCCTACTCTATTAAAAGAAGTCCCCTTTTGGTCATACCTCTTTTTGATCTGTTTTTTCCATCATGTGTAACATCCTTCCAGATGTTACCAAACCAATTCTCACCTTTAAATCATATGTCTAGCTATTGGTTCTAAGGTTCTCAAGTCTATTTCAGTTTTTGCCCTATTAGTAGAAGTACTCTTTTGGTGATACTTCTATCTTATCTATTTTGACCATCATGTATAACATCATTCTAGATGTTTTCAAACCAAATTTCACATCTAGATCATATGGCTAGCTCTTGGTATTATAGTGATTCTTATACGTGAGTGGTAGCAAATACTCATGTCCATTCTTGAATGGAACCTACCATGTTGTTGGATGTAGCTTGAGTGGGATCTTGGGCTCATCTCTGGTGGATTAATCTCTTACCTAGAGAGGTCTTACATTGTGATTATGATGGGATTGAGTGACTAGACCACCTTATTGTTGATGAAATTCTAATTGTTGGATGCCAATCTCAAATGGTAGTAGTGGTTGATAGGTCATCTATGGCAATGGTGAACCTTGTTGGACAACCAAAAGTTGCTTAATCCACACTTATGAGCTTCCCAAGCTCCCATGCTTTTAGAGAGGGAGGTCTTGGCTTGTTTAGGATTCAAAATTATAGCAATTGGTGGAGCCCAATGCCAATGAGAGGGAGAAGGTCATGGGTTTTTAAGCTGATATTATTGCTATTACAATAGTGTTAGAGGCATCCAAGCATCAAGTGTTAGGTCAAGCTATGGACTTGAATTGTTTGACATGGATTGTGAGCCTTGGCTTGGCAGAGTAGCATAGGATATGCTTGATAGGCATCACCACTCAAACACTTGTGAGCTTTGTGCATATCAAGACAATTCAACCACATGCTAAGGGCAATGGACCAAGTGAGCAAGGTATTCTTGAGACACAACCAATGGCTATCAATAGGAGTGGTCTACTTGGGATCTATCTAGGTGAGCATGGTCTACTTGGGTTACATCCTTGGTCTACTTGGGATGTAGCTAGATGGCATATGGAGATTATAGCTAGATCAGAGGTTAGGAACTCTAGTGGTAAGGAGTATGAAATTATTGCTCCTAAAGGCCCAATGTAGTAGCTAATCATTATGTCTTCTACTCCTACATCAATTATTGAGGATGCTTGGGAGCCAAATATTGGACCCAAGCTTACAAGAGGAGAAAGACGTAGAGTTTGGAGGTTCTTGAGGAGCTAGACAAGTTGTTTTGCCTCCAATATGAAGGATTTGGATGCTCTGAAAGGACTTTTTATTTGGATTGAGCTTACTAGTGATATAACCAATTTTTGACATCCTTACAAATATAGTGACATGGAAAGAGCATTAATTCAAAGTTGGAGTAGAGACTTTCTTGAGGCTATTTTGGTGGAGATTTCACATGGAGAGTATGCTTTAGCTACAATAATACCAACCAAGAAGGATATGCATGGCAATTGCATAGATAGGCATATGTGTGAAGATTACCATCCTATCAACCAACAGACTAGAGCTAATCAGTATGCAATACCTACACCAAAGGAGATCTTTGATGCAATTGGGCATGCAAAGGTCTTCATACCATTTGGCATATCTTTGAGCAAGATATCATCAATTGCCAATCAAGGAGGAAGATAAGTCCAAGATAGCATTTGGTCTATTGATCCTCATTGCAAGGATGTATTATATCATGGAAGGTTCTTACCATATGGGTTAAAGAATGTTTTTGCCAAGTTCTAGTGGATCATGGATAGGATCGTAGTAGGATTGGATTTTGCTTGATGCTATATTGATACTATAGCACTATTGTGGAAGAGCATGAGAGACATTGGTTGGAGGTGTTGGAGAGGTTGAGATCTCATGGACTAAAATAACATCTTGGGAAGTGTAGATTCTTCCATGAGTAGGGTGAGTATTTTGGTCACACTATCTAACCTTGAGGACTTGGTGTTCAATAGACCAAGGTGGAGGCTATTGCATGTATTCGTTGGGTGGGAATAATTCTATTGCTGATATGTTAGAGAATTTAGTGCAATTGCAACGACCTTGACAAAGCTGACCAAGCTTACATATGAATGGTACTGGGGAGATGAGCACAAGAGAGCTTTTAAAGAGCTCAAAGAGAGGTTGAAATTTTCCCCCATTCTTAGGAGACCAATCAAAGGACAACCATTCCAAGTTCATACTATTTAGAGTCCTCGGACTTTAGAAGAATTCAAAGCAAAAAGGCTTGTGAGTCCAATAGTTCTCAAATTTGTCCTCAAAGCCAAATACCTAAGGATAATACCAAGTCAATACACTAGAATCCAAAATAATGGTGCTCATCTTTTCCACTTCCTCTAAAATAAGCTCCCTTTTATCTTAGCTATGACTAACTTTAGCTAATTATGACTAATGTAGATCCATCCTTTATCTCTTTATAAATAATATCTCTCAAGTACTTGTAATACAAAACTAAATATCACAATAACACATATATACACAAGTGGGTGTTTACAATACAAAGTTTTTGGGTGAGTTTTAGGTCTTGTGTGACAAGGCTTTGATTCATCATTGTAATACCTCCCAAGATCACCCAAAAGCAGAGAGAGTGGTTCAGACAACAAAGAGAGGACTGCATAAGTATGGTTTGCAGAGAGACCACTTGGGAAATTGGGATCTCCAGTTATCTTGGTTGGCAATGGGCTATTGGTTCAGCCAAGAAGCGTCTTTTGCATCCTTCTCTCCTTACTTTCTACTCTATAGACAAGATCCAGATTTACCTATAGCCATTCATTGAGATGCTATTGTAGTTTTGGATTTGGATGATCCAGATGTATGGATGAGCGCATGTTTGCAACAAGCAAAGATCAGAGAGTGATGTTGATGGCCTTTGAGAACTTGGTGATTGCTCAGCATAGAGATACCTTACACTATACTACTATTTGAGAAGGAGGTTATAGGTTATTTGATCAAGGGTGTATAACCTCCTTGATATGATTAATAAGTATATTCTCAACTTGAATCACACTCAATTAGATTAGTGTTTGATTTTTCACTCAACAATCTGCCAACAACTAGGCACTGATTACAATCAAACCATGCCCCTTCTAGCTAAGAGACTCCAGGTGATATGCATTGGCCTTTGTCCACCATAGCCAAAACCTTGAAGACCCAACATCAGAGAAGTGAACTCTTTGGAGCTACACTTTGAAAATATACTCCTTGATCTTGTAAACATGTCATTAGTTGAGAATAATAGAAAGCGCATTATCAACTAAGCCGCCCACACCATCAAGCTAGACTCAATTGGTGTAGTAGTAGGTGGATGACTAGTAGGTAGTCTATCATGCACCCCATCACTTACCATACTTAACACCTACCACACTTGCACTAAGACGTCTAAGAACCATGGATGTTGTTTGTAGAGCCCTCAGAGAGTGTAAAAGACTAGGGGATTTTGACCTATCTACTAGCTTCTCCTCTCTATGAGTCCAACTCCATTGATGCTCCTCTAGGCTTTGGAGCACATACTACACTCCTAGTCACTATGGCAGATGCATCCACTTGTGTTGTTTTGCACATGAAGTCCAAGACATCTCTATGACTAGCATATGAGGTGGAAGCCTCAACACCCAAATCTGATCTCCTCTAAGCAATGGCCATGCTAGCCAATCTCTATTCCAACTGCTCAATCCAAGTAGCCATGACTGTATTGGAAGTAAGGGCAGGTATTGCATCCCTACCAGGTGTGGATCCTCTACCACCACTTCTACCATCTTGTCCTCCATGACATGGAGCTCCTCTATTACTTGCCATAGCAACCCTACAACTCTATAATTACATGTGTAGGTCAAATCATTGATCACTCCTCTGGCCATATCTATGGCAATGCTCACACTATCTCTATGTTGGCTATGATACACCAAAGGTATCAAGTTTGTTGCCTTGAGTGTCTCTCTTGTGGTGGGGTCCACCACAAGTCCAACAATCAATACCACCACTCCTTGGTTATTGTTGACCCAAAAATGAAGCTAAAGGTCTAGTTACACTAGGCCCTCCACTCGCTCCATAAGATCTGGGCTGTCCACCTTGTCCTTGAAAACCAACATGGCATGGTGCACTCTATTGCACTCTAGAAGAAAAAATAGTTTTGGATGAGGTCTCTCTACCAAATCTAAATGTCACCACTCTCTCTTCCACCATGTTGAGCTCAATATGCTTAGCCAAACCAAAGACCACTGCCAAAGTAGGCAAAGTAACCTGTAATAACTTAGCATCATGGACTCTACATTACATCTCCTTGTCCAAAATCCCATACCAAAATTGGATTGCTTGGGCCTCAATAACTCCTTAAGTAAAATTGATCATTCATCTCATATGAGTTTATGCTTCACATAGGCTCTATGCAACCTTTTGCTAGAACTCCTACAAGCTCCTCAGCTTCAATCCGCACTCCTTGGTAGTCTTGCTTCAAACACTAGAAGAACTCCACCATGGGGTTTTACCGGTACTACACTACCTCCTATAGTGGTACCTCTACTTGTAGTAGCACTATGTGTAGTTAGTGCATCTCTACTAGCTCCACCAATACTACTAGAGCTAGAACTCATGGGTATTGCCAATATGTTCCTTAAAACCAAGCTTGAAGTGATGGAGACATAGTTCAAAGACCAATATCTTCTCTATAGCTCAATCTGCTCCAAGTGAGCTCTCTTGAACTCATGATAGTCATCCATCAATGGATCCTCCAAATGTTGAAACAACACCTTCCATGCCATGAAGGGTGTGAACAAAAGTTAGGTTCCGCATCCACTATAAATCACACCAACTATCAAACTCTTGGATGAAGTCATCCAACTCAATGTACCCACTAGGTCCCATTGAAACGCTTGCAGGTCCCATAACTCTTGTCCATGTCCCACAACAACAGTGTGAACACACTAAGTGCACTCTCAACTGAATCAGCTTGTGTCAAACTCCAACTCAAATTCAATCTCCTCACACACTAGGACCTAAGATACAAGTTGATATTGAGTGTCACTTTGAGTAAACCCATTGTGTACTGCAATACTATCTCCTCCAAAATCCCCAAAGAACTCCATTGTGACAAAGTGAGGATGGACCAGTTGGCTAGGGCACCAATCTAAGAATTAAAGATCTAGGGTTCAACTCTTATTGCACACAATTTAGCAAGGTGGATAGATTTTGCCAAATAATGACCAAAAACTACTCTAAACTACCTAGCCTCATGCCAACAAGCTGGCTTGTTGGCCCTTTTAGGCCTTTGTAGCCTCTCATAACCAAGAAATCTATAGCTCAAAGCCTCTAAATGCCAAATGAGGCTTTTCTCCTTACCATTTCCATCCTTACCCTCTCCAAATCTGGCCAACCTCTTCCAAATCTAGCAAAGCTTCTCCAACTCAAGCCAAAAACTTGAGCCAAAATCTGACATAAATCCCTACAGTTGGCTAAACGCCAAATCCTCTACTAAATCTCTACTCGAGCCAAACTGAAAAGATGGGGATCTTTAAATTGCTAATTTGTGAGAATGGGTTCCCAACTCCACCTTCAATTTTGAACTTTTCAAGCTTAATTTGCATCAAATTGGTCCTGCTTTCACCTCTTGAGCTAAAAAAACACTATTGCTTGAAATTGACTCTATTCTAAAGCAAATTTGGCCAACGCTCCTGTGTACTATCTACCTTATTGCCAAATTTGTATCAATTTGAAAGAGCTTTTGCACATAATCACTCTCAAGGAAAATTTGAACCACGATCAAGCAACCAATGATGAGCAAGGCTTGGAGATACCACCAACACCCTTTGTTCCTGCACCCAATTTCCCCTTGACTTTCCTTCTTTGATGCTACTAGTTTGTTCTCAGCTCAAATCACACTCAATCATATTAGTATATGATTTGTCACTCAACAATCTACCAACAATTGGGCACTAATTACCTTCAAGCCACACCCACTTTAGCTAAGAGACACTAGGTGACACTGGTAGGCCTATGTCCTATGAGCTGGCCTATCTCTCACTCAAGATGAACCTCTGATGGCTATTATGGTAGCGCACCATGGACAAAGAAGGCAAGGAACTCCAACTCTATCATACTCCTCCAAGGCTAACACTCCAAGACTCAAGACATTGCTCACTGGAGAACTCAATGAGAAAGACAGTTGCAAATGAAAGGATGATGAGTATCTCCTCACCCCTTGTTTATATACTAGTGAAATAGTTACACACCAAAGTTACTAATTACCATAGTAACTCAAGTTACTAGACTAAAAGTCAAGTAAAGTCAAAAAGTAGAAAGGAATATCCATTCACATGGGCATATTCTACTAGCATGTGATCTTATCTTGACCCAACTACTAAGTCAAGGATTCCTTCACATGGGCTATCCTTGGATTATAGAAGAATCCAAAACAAAAAGGCTTGCGTGCCCAAGTTCTCAACTCTTTCCTCAAAGCCAAACACCTAGGAATAATACTAAGTCAACACACTAGAATCCAAAATAGCGGTGTCCATCTTTTCCATTTCCTCTAAAGTAAGGTCCCCTTTATCTTAGCTATGACTAACTCTAGCTAATCATGACTAATGTAGAGCCATCCTTTATTTCTATATAAATAATATCTCTCAAGAATTTGTAATACCAAGCTAAATATCACAATACCACACACATACACAAATGAGTGTTACATTTACCCCCGGACTAAGTTTTTATTTTGTCCTCAAAGTGAAGGTCTCTCTACCTTCTATGATAAATCTTCTATGATACATCTTCTATGATACAACTTATCATGGTTAATCCTTTCAAAGTGTCTTCCTCCCAACTCCTTGAGATCATAGGTGTAATTGCCCCACACCTTCTCCACTATGAAAGGTCCAAAGTACTTAGGCAAAAACTTCTTTTGCACTCTCTTGAATCAAATAGAATCAAACAACATTACCCAATCACCTTCTTTGAAAGGCTACACCTTCTTTGAAAGGCTACACCTTCTTCTAGCCTTGCCTCTTGTCATAGCTCTCCTTTCTTTCTCCTTTGGGCTTGCTCCATTCAAACCATAGCAACTGCTCTTGCCTCTTCCAACTCCATGAGTTGTTCCTTCCTTGACTTCTCTGCATCACCTCCTTGTGCTTTCTTCAATCTCCTATGAATGTTTTGGAAGCTAGGAAGATCAAAGTGAATAGGTAAGGTAGACTCAATACCATATACCAATTGAAATGGAGAATACCTAGTTTAAGTCTTCATGGTTGTCCTATACTCCCACAAAACTGCATGAATCTTCTTGTTCTAATGATGTTTAGCCCCATCCATTTTGTATCTTTGGCCAACATCATGCACAAGGTCTGATTGGTTCTCTCTGCCAAGCCATTGGAATTTGGCTTATAGGATGTAGTTACCCTATGTGTGATAGAGAAATGTCATAGCATGGCTGTAGTAATGCTTCCTGTAAACTCTCCTCCTCTATCAGAAACTAACTCCAAAGGGCATCCAAACCTAGTGATAATGCATTCATCAAGAAATCTACCAACTTCATCTTCATTCTTGTCTGTAAAAGACCAAGATTGAGGAGAGAAATAGGAGAATGGAAGCTCACATTGGGACGCTTGAATGAAGGAAAACTCTGAATGCCTAGCATGAGCTTTGGCTTTGGTATTTATAGGTAGCATACAAAGCCCTTGAGAAGCTTCCTCGAGCCGCTTTCTTAGAGTGCAAGCCAAGTTAACTAGGAAGCTTCTCAAGAAGCTTCCTTCTAGAAGCCACCTACTTGGCATGCAAGCTATGCCAGTTAGAAGCTTCCTTCTAGAAGCTACCTACTTGGGGTGCAAGTTAACTAGTTAGGAAGCTTCCCAAGAAGCTTCCCAAGAAGCTTCCTAGATGCTTATAGGATATTCTAGGCTAATTTGGCTTATTCTCTACTTTGTAAGCCTTACTAACTACGTCGCTAAACTCCATATTGTTACATATTCCTCCACCGCTAGTTGGTGATGTCCTCGTCGTCATTGAAGCTTCAAACTCCTAGATGGCTGTTTGTGCATTCTAGATGTGAGAAAGAGGTTCCTATGTGGCATCATGAAGGAGATACTCTTTCCAAAGGACCTTGTACTTTGTATGTTGTTGGCATCCTTGTTGGATGTGGCAACATGCAAGGAGACGATCAACTTCATTCTCCTCATGATCATTGATAAGGATAGGAGGAGGAGGAGGTTGGACTTGGGAGGAAAAAGAAGAGAGGTAAAGAACAAAGGGTTTCAACTTGGAAACATGCAAGACAAGATAGATACGGATATGAGAAAGGCAAGGCAAGTCGATAAGCATTAGAAGAGACAATTTGAGTGACATCAAAAGGTCCTATTTAATTAGGGGCAAGTTTACAAACTTGGGTATTAAGTGGGAGGGGTAGATTACTAGAGGATATCATAAGTTTATCACCAACTTCAAAGGTGAGATCACGACTATGGTGGTCCGCATATTGTTTTTGACAATTTGAGCAACAAGGAGGTGAGATTTGGCTTGTTGGAGAGATTTGGATATGGTGGTCAAGAAGGTTGAAGTACGAGGGACTTGAGACGGAGAAGGAGTAAGAAGAGAATCTGGGACAAGCAGATCTTGGCCAAAATTGAGAAAGAAAGGAGAGAATCCGGTGCTTGCCTATTTAGAATTGTTGTATGCAAACTCCGTAGCTGCAAGACATTCATCCCAATTGGTATGGTGAATGTTGACGAAGGCACAAAGCATATCTTCCAAGGTGCAATTTGCATGTTCAGTTTGTCTATTAGTTTGAGGATGATAGGCTATGGACAAAGCAAGTTTGGTGCCAAGTATCTAGAAGAGGGCTTGCCAAAACTTTTTGGTGAAGCAAGGATCACGGTCAGAGTTGAGTACATGTTGCATGATGCTTGAATACATTATCAAAGTAGAGTTGCACCAAGGTTGGAGCATCTACAATATCAACCATTGGTGCCGAATGGATTTTCTTGCTACGCTTATCCACAAACACCACAATTGTTGTATGGCCTTGTTGTGTCTTAGGCAAGGTGGTGAGATCTAAGCTCATATGTTCCCAATGAGTAGTTGGAATGGGAAGTGGCTAAAGGAGTCCACTTGGCTTTTGGTTGTTGGCCTTGTTGAGTTGACAACTCTCACACGACAAACTCCCAAACATCTTGTGTCATGTTAGGCCACCACCATTGTCATTGGAGGGTACCCAAGGTCTTGTCCATCCCCATGTGACCAGCTTTTGGTAGATCATGGACTTCTTGAAGACGCACAAGTTGGAGATCACCTTTGGCTGGAACATAGATCCGGTCCGCATGGAATAGAAGGCTTTCCTTGAAGGAGAAGGTGTTGTACTCCTTGTCACTTGCTGTCAGACAATCATGTACTATTTGGAAAAAGGGTTCTTGTTGTAGAGCTGACTGAAACTGGTTATGGACCTTGGGGTCAATTGACACCATTGTAATTGCTGCCGTGATGAGAGGAAGAGATTTCAAACAGGTTGTTGTGATAGAGCATCAAGGATGACATGGAATTGACCTGGTTTGTACTCAATTTTGATGTCAAAAAATTAGAGTTGCTCCTCCCATCAATGATGTTGACTCTTCATGTGTTCCAAGTGTAAGGTTTGCAACAATAGCTTGTGATCAGTTTGCATGATCACTTGTTTCCCCAAGAAATAATGCCTCCATACCTTGGTGTCATATACCATTGCAAGTTGTTCCTAATCTCAAGTAGAGTAATTTCTTTCAGCTGTATTTAGTCGGCAAGACACAAAGGCAATGGGATGTAGTCCATCTGGGAATTCATGTTACAACACAACTCTAATTGCAAAGTTAGAAGCATCAAAATCAACCACACAAGGTAGTTGAGGATCATATGGTTGAAGAATGGGTCTTGAAGACACCATATGATTTAACTTTTGGAATGCTTCTTCATGCTTGGTGGTTCATTGGAAGATCAAGTTCTTTCCCAAGAGGTCAATCAATGGTGCAGCCACATGAGCATAATAGTGGATGAACCGTCGGTAAAAATTGGCCAATCCATTGAATGCTTGTACTTCTTTAGCATCCTTTGGGGTAGGCCAATTAGTAATGGTCTTGATTTTCTCTTCTTCCATCTTGATCCCCTTTGATAAGATCTTATGACCCAAGAAGGTAACCTCCTTCTGCCAAAAGGCACACTTTGACTTCTTGAAGTAAAATTTCCATTGTTGTAGTCATCTTAGTACTTCTTGCACATGATTCACATGTTTTGCCTGTCTTACTAAAAATTAAGATATCATCCAAGAACACCACCACAGAACAATCCAATAGTCCATCCAACACCCGATGCATCTGATCCATGAAGATTGTTGGAGCATTAGTGAGTTTGAAAGGTAGAACTCTCCACTCAAAATGCCCATACCTTATGTGAAAGGCAGTCTTTTGCACATCCTCTTTATCAATAAGGATTTGCCAATAGCCACTACAAAGATCCAACTTAGAAAAGTAGCATGCTCTACTTAATGGATCAAGCAAGTCATCGATCCGAGGCAAGAGATATGCATTCTTCATGGTTTTCTTATTGAGCTCACGGTAATCAATACAAAATGAAGTCCTCCATCCTTCTTTGGAACAAATAGTACTGGTTCTCCCCAAGGAGAGGTACTATGTTGTATGAAGTCCTTCCCCAACAACTCTGTAAGTGTTGTTTGCAACTCCTCTAACTCCTTTGGTGAGAGCCAATAGATTGGTCTACTCACTAGAGTACTCCCTGGCAATAACTTGATCTTGAAGGGCATACCTCAATCAAAGGGTAATCCCTTTGGTAGATCATCAAGAAATATGGCCGCAAACTCCTAAACTATCCGATCAACCATTGCTTGATGAGGCTCTTGAGCCTCCTTAGATTGTTCTTGTGCAATTGGCTTGATCCACACCGTGAATACAGACTTATCTTCCTCCAAAGCTTGCTCTATGGCTGCTTTACTAACCAACTTCCCCTCTAGGGACTCATCTCTCTTCCAAGTTTACTCCATGGTTGCCTTCTTAGCAAACTTCCCATCTTGGGACTCATCTCCCTTCAAGGTTTGTGCTATGGCTACCTTCTTGAAAAACTTTCCGTCTTGGGACTGACTATTCTTAGGTGTCTTACTGAGAGGTGCCAAACAACCTAGTCAAAAATTCCTACCTTGGTGTTGTACTTGAATTTGTCGTGGGATCCAATCAAATTGAACCTTATGATGTTCAAGCCAAGGTCGACCCAAAATGAAATCATAGTGTAGAGGTGCAACTACAAACCTCATACACTCCAAAAACTCCTTCCCAATCTTGAAGGTAACAAGATATGAGGTACGGAATGCAAAACCTTGTCTACTATCGGCCATCATCAATCTACTTCTAATCATTGGCTTGATAGGAATACCCAATTCTTTTGCCACTTGCATAGACATGCAATTCTCCAAACTTCCAGAATCAACCAAAATCCTACAACCCCAATTAGATATTATACCTTGCAAGTGAAGCAAACTTGCACATGTCAAGCCTTCAATCACATTGGAACTAATCAAGCTCCCAATAGGCGGCTCAAAATCTCCTACTTGAATTCTTTGTTTCCTTGATCATTTTGCTCCACAAACTCCATCTGGGCAACTTGTCGAGGTTGCACATTCCTAAGTGGATATTCAAAAATGTGATGTCCAACTTGGTGACAATAAAAGCAACCTCTATTTTGTCACAATCTTTCTCTCTCCATTGTACCAAGTGGTCTCAGTTGGATAACATCAATCTCCATTGGTACCGGTCCTTCTACTTGTGCATAGTGTACTAGTAGGCTTTGTGTAGGTTGAGGTCAAGACTAAGTTGTTGCAACCAAGGAATCAAAACACTCAACCAATTGCATGGCTTCTCTATATTTTGTGGCTCCCGTATGGTCACCTCCAATTTGGTTCGTGACTTCGATCCTTGCACAAATTGATTGAGAACTTCACCTTCTTAGATATCTAGAATTTGCATGATGATGTTCTGAATTGTGTGATGTAGCTCCTTAGTAAGCCAATTTGCTTCAACTTTGCCAATTTATCTTGTGCGGCTTGGGTGGCATTTATAGTTTGAAATCGACCAAGTATTGCATCCTTGAATTCTACCCATGTCAAAATTGGTGTAACAATCTATCATTCAACTTGCTCCACTCGGAATCACCACCAAAGTTTTGCCATACCATCCAATTGGCTAGAAGCCAAGAGAATTTGTTTCCGCTGGTCTTGAAGATTGGTGGCTTCAAAGTAACATTCATAGTCAAACACAAAATTCTCCACCATACCCAGAAGATTCTTGCCTTCAAACACCTTGGGTTTTGGAAACCAAATGTGATCTTCTCCATCTTGAAATGGCACTCTCTCTATATGTTCTTGTTGTTGTTGGTCTTGTTCATCCAACAATCGAGTAAGATGCTCAATTTGTTGTTTCATTCCAAGGATACATCCGGTATTACCGCCATAGCTACAACCCTATTCCATTACCTTCATTTCATCATTCATTAACACATTAACACATAGATATAGCACGTCCACCGTTCTCCGTAAGTTACAACCGGAAGTATCAAGGGTTCCTTAGACACGGTGATCATATGCAAAAAAATTTGCTTAAAGTGCAAGGTGATGAATTGTGTGAAATGATGCTTGGGTAATATCTGAACATGAAAATCCCAATGGTTTGGCAAAAGTGGATTTGGTGGTCCATAAATTCTATCCATCCCATTCTTGCTCTGATACCAATATAAAAGACCAAGACCAAGGAGAGAAATAGGAGAATGGAAGCTCACATTGGGATGCTTGAATGAGGGAAAACTCCAAATGCCTAGCATGAGCTTTGGCTTTGGTATTTATGGGTAGTTTAAAAAGCCCAATTTCTTAAATTGCAAGCCAAGTTAACTAGGAAGCTTCTCAAGAAGCTTCCTTCTAGAAGCCGCCTACTTGGCATGCAAGCTAAGCTAGTTAGAAGCTTCTAGAAGCTACCTGCTTTGGGTGCAAGTTAACTAGTTAGGAGCTTCCCAAGAAGCTTCCTAGATGCTTCTAGGATATTCTAGGCTAATTTGGCTTATTCTCTACTTTGTTAGCCTTACTAACTACTTCGCTTAACTCCATATTGTTACATTGTCCTTTGATGGTCTAGCCTCAAACCCACTTGGTAAGATAATCAATAAGTACCACAATATACCAATTGTTCTTTGGGGCTCTATTGAGAAGACCTACAAAATCAATTCTCCACTTCTCAAAAGGTCCTAGCAATGGAATTGATCTAAGTTGTGGAGTGGATGTAGACTTTCTAGCAAAAGCTTGACAAACATTACAAGTTTTGCAATAATCAAGAAAATCCTTGAAAATCCCTCTCCAATGGTAATCTACATCTAGAATCTTGAAAGCAATCACTTTCCTTCAAAGTGTCCTCCACACACTAAACCTTCATGAACTCCTTAATAAGTAGGATAGACTCTTCCTTACCCATTGCTCTTCGAAGTAGACCATCTGTTCCTTGGTGAAAAAGAATATCTTCCACCATTATGTAAGGTCTAGATCTTGCTGCAAGGGCCTTCCTCTCCCTAGCATGCATCCCTTCTGGATAGTTACTTCTTGTCACAAAATCCACAATCTCCTTGTACTCCATTGGAACCTCTTGAGTGATTGAGATTGTCATGAGCTCCTCATCCGGGAAGGAATCATCCACTGGCTCATCTCTATCATGATCATAGGCTCTAGATAACAAATCATCATTTGCATGTTTCTTTCTTGGCCTATCCTCAATGGTGTAGTCATACTCAAATAAGAGTATCATCCACCTTGCTAGTCTCCCTTCAACATTAGGCTTGTTGAAGATGTATTTCAAAGCCTTGTCATCCGTGACAATGGTGGCTTTCCCTCCAATCAAGTAGTGTCTAAACTTCTTGAGACCAAAGATCACTGCCAACCCTTCTCTCTTTGTGATAGAGTAGTTCTTTTCTGTTGAAACCATCTGCCTACTAGCATAAGCTATTGGATGATCATGCCCATCTTGGTCTAATTGACTAAGAGTGCATCCTATGGATACATAAGACGCATTAGTGTAGAGGATGAAATGCTTACTCCAATCAGGTTTAGCAAGAATTGGAGCTACAACAAGGGATTGCTTGAGCTCCTCAAAAGCTTTGAGAGCCTCCTTGTCTTCCAAAATCACCATGTAATCTACACCCTTCTTCATGTAGATGGTCAATGCATAAGCCTTGTTGGAAAATGAGAAGATGAACCTCCTATAGTATCCAACCATCCCCAAGAATTGGCATTACTTTGTCAAGCTTGAAGGGAATGGAAGGTCTGAGATTTTCCTCACCTTCTTAGGATCAATTGCTATTCCATTCTTGGAAATGATGTGCCCCAACAGTAGACCTTCTTCATATCAAAAAATGCACTTCTCTAGGTTGAGTGATGCATTTGCCTCATCCAAGCATTGCAAGACCTTGATTAGGTGTTCAAAGTGCTCCTCCTTGCTCCCATAGACACAAAAGTCATCAATGAAGTCTCTCACAAATTTCCCAATGAAAGGTTCAAATACCTTGTTCATGAACCATTGGAATGTGGCTAGAGCATTGCAAAGCCCAAAAGGCATGACCTTGAAAGCATAAGTTCCCCAAGGTGTGGTGAATGTGGTGAGTTGTTGATGCTTTGGTGCAATCTTGATTTGGTTATATCCACTATAACCATCTCCAAAATTGTACCTCTCATGACCTACAACCTCCTCCAAGATCTCATCAATGAATGGTAATAGGTAGTAGTCCTTCTTGTTAATAGCATTGAGCTTCTTGTAATCCACACATACTCAAAGCTTGCCATTCTTTTTCTTCACAATCACAATTAGAGACACCCATTTTGAATTCTCCACCTCAAAGATAATCCAACCTCCTTGAGCTTATCAATCTCCTCCTTCACAACCAAAGATATTGGTGGGCTAATGCAACATTGCTTTTGGAGGATTGGTCTTGCATGTGACTCCACCTCTATCTTGTGCTCCTCCAACATGAATTCCTTCAAGTCGTTGTAACTTAAAGCAAACACATGGATGAACTTGCGGAAAATCTCCTCAAATCTCACCTTCTCCTCCTTGGTAATATTTGGACCATACTTGAGGGTAGCTAACCTTCTATCTACCTCCTCAAGTGTCAATGGTGATCTATCTGAGTCCTTCAAAACCTTTGGCTTAGGTGAAAAATCCATAGCACACAAGAGATACACATCTGAATCCGATTCAGATTCATCCTCCTTCTTGTAAGTCTCCTCCTCCATGCTTGTGTCCACACCAGAAGCTCCTTCTTCAAAATCTGATTCCCAATAATCAGAAGATGGTGTATCTAAATGTGAAGTGTTGGTGGTATTAGTCACAAGAACTATCACTCTATGTTTTGATGGCCCAATCCTTAAGTACCCTTTCTACCATCTATCAATTGTGCATGCTGCTCTCAACCATAGCCTCCCAAGAAGTAAGTCATAGCTTGAATCCTTCAAGACTTGGAAAGTCATGAGATTTTGAATTCCCATAACTGAAACTACCACCTTATCCATCATCCTTATCGGTTGAACTTGTTGCTTGTTTGCCATGCTCACCACAAATGTTGAAGGTCTTGAGGGTATCATACCTAACTTCTTCATCAACCTTTCTGACATAGCATCCACTATTGATCCTCCATCAACAATTGCATCCTTGATGTTGTGACCATTCACTCTCACATCAATCTTAGAGGCATATTCACAAGCCTCCTATGGTGATGGCTTGGCATCCACCACCCCCATTGATACTTGAGCTTTTGCCTTCTTCTTTATCTTGCTCCTTGTAGAACTCAAACCACCTCTATGCTCCATTCTCAAGGTAGGATTCAAAGCAATCAATTGGCCCATTGTGATGTTAGCCTTGTGACTAGCAACATCCTCCGACACATTGTAGTTCCATTGTTGCTTTGAAATCAAGAAATCATCCATCCTCAACTTCTTCCTTGGAGTTTTTTTGTTGATGGTGATGAGGTGCGAGTGCTCCTAGTAGACATAGGAGTATCCTTGCTTGGAGTAAATCCTTGAGAAGAGTGAACATCCTCTGCAAAATGAGCTCCCTTCTTCTCTTGTGCCAAAAGCTCCAAATTAAGACCCTTGGAGTTTGAGCACTCTCCCTTCTCATACTTGCTCTCAACCACATCTATGGATGTTATCCCCTTACCTTTTTTGGATTAGGAGCCACTTGGGTTTCACTACCTCCGTCTTTCCTTCTATTGGCTCCCTCATAACCCCTTCCTCCATGGTAAGTGGAATTTGGGCAATTCCTTTGGATATGGCCTCTTCCTCCACAACCAAAACAATTTCTATCATTGAAATTATTGGCTGGTTGGCCTCCTCTATATGGATAGTTTCCATAACTCCTAGGCCCTCTCCCTACATTCTGATCCACCTCTCTCTTCTCCCATAGTTGCACCACATTGATCTTGAGATCTACAAGTTGTTTTGTGATGGTTTGAAGTGGATCCTTTGGTGGAGGTGCAAGAACTAGAGCAACTAATACCTGTCGTGCAACCCTTGCCACCAAAGTATCAAAATTTCAACCATAATTGTAACCTTGAGGAGGATGCACAACCTCTTTCACCACCAAATCACTCTCATCCCCTTCCAATCTCTCCTCCATACAAATTCCAATCTTGATAGCTTCAACCTTGGAAGAAGGTTTCTCATATCTCACCTTGCTTTTGATTTGTGGTCTCAATCTTCCCACAAAATTCTTGGTTAGCATGGCCCCTATGCCAATCATAGTAGTCTCTACATCATCTCTACACTTCCTCAGCACTATGCAAAATTTGGACTTTAACTTTTCCACTCTTTCCACATAGACTCTTTCTTTCTCTCCATCTCCTTGTTTGAGAAAAGTAAACTCACTCATCAATCTCTCACAACTCTCATCTCAAAGAAAGTTCTCAATGAGTCCTAAATTCAAACTCTTATAAGACTTTTCTTCCCCATCTCTCTTCTCTCTCTTTTTGTATTATGATTCATACCATGTAAGTGTTGCATCCTCAAAGAAATCTGGCAATAATGAGACCCACTCATTCTTCCTCCTCTCATTGTTTCCTATGCAAGCTCTCTTGAAGTCTCTCACAAAGACCTCCACATCTTCTCCATCCTTGCCAAAGAAAATTGGAAGTTTCCCCATCTTAACCCCTATTTTTCTATCTTTCTTTTCTCTCAATTTTTTTTTCTCTTTTCTTTTCTCTCACTCTATAACTAATAGAGTATATACATGACTAACATCATTTGAGAATAATCCACTCTAGGAAACACAAAAGTTTCAGGTTGCTCCAAGATTTCTATAGCAACATCAAATCCTAGAGTGCATATTAATCTAACTCTCATGGATAGTTTATCCATAAGTTGAAAGATTATCTCCATCACTAATCTTGAAAACTAGCTGATGAAGATGGTAGTATTTGTCTAGTTGTACTAAGACTCTCTCCTAGATCCTTCACCAAAGTCTCCAAAAGTGATTTTACTCCACTACACTCATGTCTTTTTGGAAGTCCTTCAACTCCACAAACCTCACACAACTCCTTGGTCTTAGATCTTCTCCCTCCCAATCTTGGTGAAGAAGGTCCAACATGCAAACCCAAGTCAAGTAAGCCTCTCCTTTCCCTCAATCTCTTGCTCTCAAAGGTCAATGGACATGAACTTGCCTTATGTCCCTTCTCTCCACATAGAAAGTACTTAGACTCACTCTTTCCTCCAAGTGGTGTAGGTTTTTGGATCCTCTCAACTCTCTTCAAATTCTATTTTAAACTCTCTTCTCCTCAAATCTACCTCTACAATCACCTCAGACCCTTGGGGAACCTTGCATAGCCTCAATTTCCACTCTTGGTGACCCTCTATGTTCCCAAGATGAGTCTAATCCCTCAAACATGCTTTTTGTTGCTCTCATACTCCTCATGCATGAAATCTAAACTGTGCAGAATTGACCCTTCCTCACAATGTTAGTCAAATCTCACAACTAGTATTTTAAAATCCTCTAAAATTTTGCACACTTGATCACAACTTCAAAAAATTTCTTCCTAAAAACTTTTAGATCTTTTCATTGAGCCATTTGGCCTAAGCACCTTTCTATTCAGCAAACATATTTCAGATTTGGTCTAGAAACCATCTCCTTCACTTTAAAAACTTATAACTCTCTGCTCAAGAATGATTTATGTCTAATTTTTGTGTCAATAGGTAGGATAAAATGCATTGAATGTTTTTGGTAAGTTTCACCACAATCCACTGAAAATTGAAGAAATGACAGACTTTGGACAATTTTCAAGAGATCATGCAGTTGTGGGAGCAATTTACCCTATCAACTTTCAAAACTTTTAGCCCAATGTGCATAGTAGCTCTCACAAAAATTTCAAGTGTGCTAACTGAAGAATAACCCAAGCTATCATGTGTAGAAATTTCAAGTCTAGATCCCAAATTTGAGATTTTGCCCAAAATCACCCTAATCCCCAAAATCTACAATCCACCTCACACAATCTCTCCAAATCCTCTCAAGTGTACAAGATGTACAAAATCACCTCAAAGACATCATAATGAACTACAAGGTATACAAATGGGTCCAAATTTTCTAACATAAGTTCAGCCCTCTCCTCCCTAAAGTTCTCTCCAAGTGAGCTCTCATAGCCTCCTTTTATCTAATATAGAATTGTACGCGGAACATTATCTTGCCTTCTAGAGAAGTCTGGGCAACGGAACCAAAAATGTGAGCCAACCTATCTCTCACTCAGGATGAACCTTTGATGGCTATTATGGTAGCACACCATGGACTAAGAAGGCAAGGAACCCCAACTCCATCATACTCCTCCAAGGCTAACACTACAAGACTCAAGACATTGCTCACTAGAGAACTCAATGAGAGAGATAGTTACAAATATAAGGATGATGAGTACCTCCTCACCTCTTGTTTATATATTTGTGAAATAGTTACGCACCAAAGTTACTAATTACCATAGTAATTGAAGTTACTAGACTAAAAGCCAAGTAAAGTCAAAAAGTAAAAAAGAAATATCCATTCACATGGGCATATTCTACTAGCATGTGATCTTATCTTGACCCAACCACTAAGTCAAGGATTTCTTCACATGGGCTATCCTTGGACTAAAGAGGAATCCAAAACAAAAAGGCTTGCGGGCCCAAGAGTTCTCAACTCTTTCCTCAAAGCCAAACACTCAGGAATAATACCAAGTCAACACACTAGAATCCAAAATAGTGGTGTCCATCTTTTCCACTTCCTCTAAAGTAAGGTCCCCTTTATCTTAGCTATGACTAACTCTAGCTAATCATGACTAATGTAGAGCCATCCTTTATTTCTATATAAATAATATCTCCCAAGAACTTGTTATGCCAAGCTAAATATCACAATATCACACACATGCACAAATGGGTGTTACAGTCTACCATAGCCAAGAACTTGAAAGCTCAACATCAAAGAAGTGAGCTCCTTGGAGTTGCACTTTGAAAGTACACCCCTTGATCTTGACCTAGGTCTCCAACCCTAACAGTCCTACTGATAGTGCAAATAGTGCAAGTGACGGTAGGCCTCACTATGTAGTCGGTACCCCAATATGAAATCTAACCATCAACAAGTATTCTTTGAGTAATTGCAAAAATAGTTCTGACTACCAACACTACTACTACAACAATTGAGCAATCTAGGTGCAATTCTACAAATGGTGTGAAAAATTCTAGCAAATTAGAGTTCATGTATGACTTATGTGTTAGTTGTGCTTCTATAGTGTATGATGTTGACAATGATGTATATTATGTAGCAATGTATGTACACACAACATTGATCACATCATGAGACCTATTGTCACTTGCACCATTTTCCATCAATGGTGTCATTAAAGTTAGAAATCTAAGTTGATCAAGGGAGTATACTTTTGAACTGTAGCTTTAGAGAGCTCAATTCTTTGATGTTGAGACTTTGAGTTCTTGGCGATGGTGGATAGACCAATGAACATTACCAGGATTCTTTTAGCTAGATTGGGTGTAGCTTGATTGTTATTAATGCATGTTATTGGTAGACTATTGATTTGAGGATTGATTTTCTATTTGAGTTAAGTGTGATTCAAGTTGAATGTGAACTAATTATATCAAAGAAGTGAGAGTCAAAGGAAAATTGCATGAAAAATTGATTGCTTTGGTGGTCTCTCCAAGCTTGGTGAGATTGTGGTATCTACAATTGCTATTACTAAAAATTCTCTATCAATTGTGTGGATTGTGGGTGGAAGCCTTGCTTATCTTGTTGCAAAGTTGACAATGGGGTAAATGATGTACAAAATGTTTCCTAAATTTCTCAAAATTTAATCAATTTGAGACAATGGATGTTTGTTTGAACTCACAAAGGTGAAATCAAAGCCAATTTGGTACAAATTGAGCCCAAGGTGAAGGTTGGCTAAATTTGGAGAGTGTTCAATTTGCAAGAAGAAAGATCTCATTGGCTGAATCTTGGTATTTAGAGACTTCAAGGTATAGGATTGTAGGCTAAAGAGGTTACAAAGCCTAGAAGGGCCAACAAGCCTACTTGTTGGCATGAGGCAAACCAATTTAGTTTAGTTTTTGGTAGTTATTTAAAAAAATCTATCCACCGTTTAGGATTGTACACACTAGATTGAACCCTAGATATCTAGTTTCTAGATTGGTGTCATAGCCAACTAATCAACCCTCACTTGTTTTCCAAGTGATATGTAGCCTAATATTTATCTTCATGTAGTTTTGTCTAGGAGAGGTAGTTTGATCCTATCCTTGGTGATCCTTGTAGCACACGAGTATATGTAACATGATCTTGCCTTCTAGAGAGGTCTTGATAACAAAACCAAAGATGTGAACCAACTTGTCTCTCACTCAGGATGAACCTTTGATTACTATTATGGTAATGCACCATGGACTAAAAAGGCAGGGACCCCAACTCCATCATACTAGTCCAAGGCTAACACTCAAGGACACAAGACATTGTCCACTAGAGAACTCAATAAGAGAGAGTTAGTTGCAAATGAAAGGATGATGAGTACCTCCTCACCCTTTGTTTATATACTTACAAAATTGTTATGTGCCAAATGTATTTATTATTGGAGAAACTCAAGTCTACTAGACTAAAAGTCAAATAAAGTCAAAAGTAACAGATATATCTATACTCATATGAATATTCCCCTAAGCATATGGTCTTACGTTGACCCAACCACTTAGTCAAGGATTCCTTCACATGGGCTATTACATTGGGGCTTAGAGCAATGCTCACCCAACAAGATGATGAAGGAGTTTGTGGTGGTGTAATACTCCGACAACAAGAGAAGAGAGAAAACGCATATTACACACTCAACATTTGGTGCCCCAAAAGAGCACCTTCTTTTTATTATATAGACAAAGAAGATCTCCTCCAAGGAAGCTCCACCATAGGATTAGGCACACAGATAGGTAACATGTCATCAATCTCCACCCTTGGATTACTTACTTGGATGGATGACATGTCGGTCTAGGTCCTATCTCGTTGGTCAAACAAGCTTTGACTAAAGGGAATCTTTTAAGGAATCTTCTTGTAGGAGTCTCAGAATCACGTAAAGTACCGTTGGAAAGCTCTCGATGAGACAAACTAGGGGGAAGGAAGGCCAATATTTCCTCCCTTGGGCGGGGGGCATGTGCATATTTTTGAGGCCTAATTCATCCGTTTAGGCCTCCAAAATTGCCTTCAAAGGTTTCAAGCATTTTTGGTTCCTACTCTATTAGTAAAAGTCCCCTTTTGGTGATACCTCTTTCTGATCTGTTTAGTTCATCATGTGTAACATCCTTCCAGATGTTACCAAACCAATTCTCACCTTTAAATCATATGTCTAGCTATTGGGTCTAAGGTTCTCAAGTCTATTTTGGTTTTTGCTCTATTATTAGAAGTACTCTTTTGGTGATACTTCTATCTGATCTATTTGACCATCATGTATAACATCATTCTAGATGTTACAAAACCAAATTTCACATCTAAATCATATGGCTAGCTTGTGGTATTTCAGACCTCCCTCCTTTTAAGACACAACGTCCTCGTTGTGCAATTGTTGCTCAAATGCTTTCACCAACACCGGTGCATGTGTCAAATTGGCAGCAGGCTCCCATGTTGCTTCATAGAGGAGGTAACCTTTCCATTGTATAAGATAGTCCACCCGCGGATGGCAAGTACCATGCATGCGTTTTTGGAGAATACGCCCCACTTCATATTCTTCTATGCCATCAATGAGTGTCGGACACGGTTAAATGTCTTGTGTGGAATGACTCTGACCTGATCGGGGAGCATATCTACATATTAGGGAAACATGGAACACTGGATGGATCTTCATGTGTAGTGGTAGCTCAAGGTGATAGGCCACAATGCCGATGCGACAAAGAATCGAGAAAAGGCCCAATAAAACAAGGTCTGAGCTTACAAGGTCCAACTAATGTGAGAATACTTGTCAATAGCCACACTTGATCCCCAACATTGAACTCCATGTGCCTATGGTGTGCATCAACATACTACTTCTGTCGATCTTGTGCAATCTGTAATCTATACTTGGCGCTCTCCACCCCGTGTTGGATTCTAAAAGCAAATGTGTTGACGGCATCAACCATGGTAGCCACTGGACGGATCTTCATCAAGCTAGAAGGTGTGAATGGATTCTCACCATACATGAGGAAGAACAGATTGACCTGGGTAGATGCATTCACTGCAAATTCCACCAACAAGAGTAGGGTGTCCTGTAACACCCATTTATGCATGTGTGTGGTATTATGATATTTAGCTTGGTATTACAAGTATTTGAGAGATATTATTTATATAGAGATAAAGGATGATTCTATATTAGTCATGATTAGCTAAAGTTAGTCATAGCTAAGATAAAGAGGAACTTACTTTAGAGGAAGTAGAAAAGATGAGCACTACTATTTTGGATTCTAGTGTGTTGACTTGGTATTATTCCTAGGTGTTTGGCTTTGAGGAAAGAGTTGAGAACTCTTGGGCCCGCAAGCCTTTTTGTTTTGGATTCTTCTTTAGTCCAAGGATAGCCCATGTGAAGGAATCCTTGACTTAGTGGTTGGGTCAAGATAAGACCACATGCTTAGGGGAATATGCCCATGTGAATGGATATTCCTTTCTACTTTTTGACTTTACTTGACTTTTAGCCTAGTAACTTGAGTTACTCCAATAATTAGAAACTTTGGTGGGTAACTATTTCACAAGTATATAAACAAGGGATGAGGAGGTACTCATCATCCTTTCATTTGCAACTATCTCTCTCTCATTGAGTTCTCTAGTGAGCAATGTCTTGAGTCTTGGAATATTAACCTTGGAGGAGTATGATGGAGTTAGGGTTCCTTGCCTTCTTAGTCCATGGTGCGCTACCATAAAATCCATCAGAGGTTCATCCTGAGTGAGAGACAGGCCGGCTCACAGTCCCACCTCTCTTGCTCTTCTAAGGTAAAGTCGTGTAACATGTCTTCAATTGTGTGATTAGCCCGCTCTGTTTGGCCATCTGTTTGTGGGTGATAAGCTATAGACATGGCCAACTTGGTTTTGAAGAAACCAAAGAGTGTTTGCCAAAACAAACTGGTGAATTGAGTGCCTCTATTGGTCATAAGTACTCTAGACAAGCCATGGTGAGAGAAGACTGCATCTAAGTATAATTGAGCTAGTTGTGGAGCGGTCACATCCTTGGTGGTAGGGCGTACATGAATCATTTTGCTTAGCCGGTCCACAAAGACCACGATGGAGTCAAACCCTAAGGTGGTCTTGGGTAATTCACAAACTAGATCCATACTCACTTGTTCCCAACATTGGGTAGGCATGAGGAGAGGTTAAAGGAGCCTTGTAGGAGCTTGATTAGAGGCTTTGTTCTGTTGACAAAGTAGGCAGTTACACACGTAGTCCATCATGTTGTTGCTCATCTTGGGCCAATAGTAATGGCACTGGACTGCATCTAAGGTCTTATCCACTCCAACATGACATGCAATGGCCAAATCATGACATTCCGCTAGAATGATGGTGGGTAATTTTGGGACATTTGGGATCCATAATCTACCATCACAAAAAGTAAGTCCTTAGGTGCTGGTGATGCCTTTGGATGATTGCGCTTCTACAATCTACGGATCAATTTTTGTAGCAGCAAATATCTCTGGCCAGAATTCAGGGTTAATTTTAACCTCTACCACCAAGTTGTTTGCCATTGGCATGTGGATGAATGCATCTGCAAGTTGGTTCTTACCTTCCACGTAGGTGATTGACATGTTGAAGCATTTTTGCCACTCTGCTCACCAAATCTGGCAACAAGATAGATCCTTCTGCATCTCGAGGTAGACTAGAGGTTTGTGGTCTATCTCTACTACAAATGCATTCTTGCCCAAATAGTGCTTCCAATGCTTGGTTGCCATAACAATGGCCAGCTCTTCTCATTTGGTGGTATGGTAGTTGTGCTCTACCGATAACAACTTTTGAGAGAAATATGCAATTGGATGCCATTTGTCATGCCACTCTTGTTGTAGGACTGCTCCTATTGCTACGCTTGATGCATCTATAGCCAGCTTGATGCATCTATAGCCAACTTGATTGGTCGTTTTGGGTCATACCACTTCAAGATTGGTGCATGTAGCAAAGCGGCTTTCAATTCTTGAAAGGCCAACTCTTGTGTGGTTCCCCATGTCCACTTCTTCCCCTTGCCAAGTAGTGCCGTTAAAGGCTGTGCAACCTTGGAGAAGTCCTTGACAAATCTACGATAGAATCTTGTCAACTCCAAGAAGCTCTTTGACTTGAGTCTGATCTTTTGGGGCATGCCATTTTTGAATGACCTCTATTTTATCTGTCAATACTTGAATGTCCTCTGCACTTACTCTATGCCCCAGGTAGTCTACTTCAGACTTGCCAAACTCACACTTTGAGATTTTGGCATACAATCGATTTTGTCTTAGAATTTGGAGGACTTCTCGTAGATGTTGTTTGTGTTCCGTCATTGTGCTATTGTATACTAAGATTGTAGTGCCCACATTTTTTGTTTTTTTCAAAATAAAGGAGAAGAAGTGTATAGAGAAGTCGGATTGCGCCTGTATGACCAAAGAAAGCAAAGAAAGGAGTCTTCGGGAGGAAACCCAAAGTAAAGTGACTTTGGATCAGGAGGAGCTCAACCCAAGGTGAAGACATTCTAACAACCTTTTGTTGGGGTGAGAAATTCAAGAAGGGGCTGTTTCACAACTGGCGGCTCATACGCGCAAAGGTTGATTGACAGTGACAGGTGCATGTTGGAGGTGTGATTTCTTGGTAGGAACTCGAAGTGACGGAAGACAAAGAAGCACAACTCTATAAAAATCAAAACTGCAATGACAAAATATCAAGCAATTTTCCTTTGCCGTTGAGGAGTTGTCTTGCAGGTGATTGGGGAAAGGGGAATAGAGTTGGACTTGTGTTAGTGCGCAAGGAAGAAGTCACGAGAGTGAAATCGAGAGAAAGTGAGAAAGTAGAAGAGATGGGAGGAGGGAAGAAGAACTCCAAATTCGTAGTGAGAAATCATGCAATTCGGAGATTAGATGTGATAGCAAGGATCAAAGTCTTGAGCCGACTTCGGATCACCTTTCTGGCATGGAACTGGAACGTGAGTTTTCCAGGATTCATGACAGAAATCATCGAGAGTAAGTGTCTCGATGGACCCGAGGAAGAAGGAAAAAGAGGAAATCCGGCTCACTGGACAGAGTCGGATTGGAGACTCGTACTCGGGAAGGAGGCAAGCTCGGAGCAGGGAGCCACGTTCTTGGGGAAAGGAGAGATAGCCCAAGAAATGCAGGAGGTGAGAGATGCCTTCTTGTCAAAAAGAACAAAGAATGGGTATAAGGTTGAGAGCTACAAAGATCCTGTCAAGAGGGGAATTGTGAGTGCTCTCATGGCAATCTTGAAGCCGGAGAGAACAACTTATGTGATGAAACACCAAGCGGTGTTCTTCCATAAGTTGTTTGCATGAGAACCTATCAATTGGGCGAGGTGTTTTCACGGGAGAACAAGGCAGATGGTGTAGAATTTGCAAGATAAGTCGCCTCCACATTACATTGTGCCATTTGTAGCACACTTCTACCTCGGGCTCAATCTACTGACCTTGGTGGAGCGGAATTGGATGGTGTTGCACTTCCATCCGGATGTGCGAAAGGATGTCGATGTTGAGGAGCATCAATATATTCTCCAAATCCGGAGCACAGACAACTACTACGCAAAGACAGGAAAGAACGTGGAGGTCATAGTAAGTACCCCGACAAAGAAGAGGAGTCGGCAAGGAGAAGCTGAAGAAAGCAAGAAACCTCGGAAGATGCAGAGAAGTAACCCGAGGCGAAGTATGGTGGTGATTGAGTCGGAAGATGAAGACTCAGAAGGCGAGGCCGAGCTCAGGACAGAGGACTCGGAACATGAGGAGGAACCTGAACTGACATTGCAGAGTGGAGATACGAGTAGTGACAATGAAGAAGGAGGAGAGATGACATCGGTGCCAGCGGCTAACAAGGAAGAAGAAGAAGTGCAAGCCGAGGTGGAAGCCGAAGACAACTCGCCGTTGGAAGACGAAGTTCCAGTGGCCGAGGAAAAGAAGATCGCAGTGCAGCAAGGAGTTTGCTCGCGATGTAAGGTGAAGTGTGAAGCAGGGCCGAGTAGAGGGAAGGAAGAGGTAGAAGAAAGCTCGGGCAGTGAGGCATCAATCCCGATATGAAGACTCCAGAGAAGAAGGCGAGTATCAAGAGAACACAAGGAGAAAAGAGAGACCACTCTGTGGGAGGAAGTAGTTGCCAGTGATGGAGTCAATTACCTGCAAGAGGTAGTGTGCCCGTTGTTGGTGAAGTTGGAGCACAAGAAGAAGGAGATACAGTTGACTTGTCTAGAGGTGAAGACTGTTTTGCAGGTCCTATCAAGATTAGAGGAAGAGAACTCGGAGTTGAAGAGAGGTATAACCCGAGGTGAGGAGGAGAGAGAAGTACTGCAAGCGGAGGCAGCAGAGCGAAGTCAGGTAATTGAAGACCTGAAGAGAGAAGTAAATTATCGAGAGGATCTTGTGAGGAAGAGTGACATAGCAAGGGAAAGACAGGTAGCTAAATTCAAAATCTTGAAGCAGCAGTTTGCTGATTCAAGAGTAGAACTTATCCATGCTATGGCAAGGGTAGCAGCGAAGGATCAAGAGCTCGATAGAGTGATAGAGAGTATGGAGGAGAAGAAGCAACTCTGGCAAAGAGAGTTGTCTGTGCGGTATAAAGAAGAAGACCGATTACAAGAATTACTTTGTAATCAGGAAGAGAAAGTTGTACAGAAGGAGAAGGAGAAGGAGACGGTGAAGGCCGAATTTGAGGCAGAGTTGGAGATGTACCGAGAGGAATGGCTTGCAGATCGGGAACAAGAACGGAAGACAAGGTTGGAGCCATTGAAGGAGATAGTCCTCAGGGTGAATGCAATGTTAAGTACAAAAGCCAGCGTTTGAATTGAAGAAGCACGACTGCACGAGTTAAAATTGTTGGTGTAGGAGACGAGGCAAAGACAAGCGAAAGACACCAAGATGAATGCCTTGTTAATAAAACTAAGAACTTGTGTAGACAAAAAGGTGTTAGAGGTAAAGGATAACATTTCAATTAGATTAGACTTAGTGAAAATAGAGTTAGAAAAACTTCGGAAGGATGTTAGAGCAAAACCCAAAGTAGATAACATAGGAGTCCAAATGTCTTCGGAGTTACCATCAGAGACATTAGAGAAGAGTGGGTCGAGAGATAAGGAGTTGGATAGATTACCCACTAGTGAAATTTCAGATCAGGAAAGAGAATTGCTGGATCTGGTAGGAGAAGTAGGAGATCTGAAACCCGAGGAAAAAGTGATAGGAAGTAAGATTACTTCGGGTTCGGGTTTGAAAGCCAAAGAAGAAGTAGACATCGGATCGGATTAGTAACAGATTTGAGATTTGAAGAGGCAGATATGAAGAGGTGCATTGTCATTTTGGATCTGTAGGTTAGAACAGTTGTGGTAGAACGGTATAGTTGTTAGAACTATCGATTGCTTCACTATTTAAGAGTGGCATTCGCAGGAAAATGTTATTCAATGCTCATTATTTCTGAGAATAGATAAAGCAAAGTGTTGTGAAGTAGTGCTCGTCGCTTGAGCTTGATTCCGAGTATCAACTTTGTGTCTATGTTTGTGAGTGTGCAAAGAAATTCAAAGTGCAAGTCAGAGTGTTTGTTGGATGTTGGATTCCACAGCCTTGATCTTCATTCTGTGTGTTTGATCCTGAGTGAAGTGCAATCGAAGCAATGCCTTGACAGATCTGAGAGGAATTGTAGTGTTGGTAGTATTCTGCATTTGTGAGTGCAGTGTGAAGTTGATGTGAAGCAATTTAGATCGAGGAAGTTGTGCCTTCAGTGGAGGGGTGGAACACAATTCTGAGGTGAAGTCGTTTTGCAGTGAAGTGCCGTTTTCAGTGCCTGAATCATCACAATCAAGATTGTTTGGAAAGATTTGATGGATTTGTGATTAAGGAGTGTTAATTTGTGACAAGACCGCAAGTCAATGCTTATTACTCTCTTCTGGGTGTGGTTTCTACTTGAGAGATTAAAGACGCAACCAAGAAGAACTGAAATTGTTACTTTGCTTTGTATTTGACCAATTCTGACTCGTATCTCTGCGGGAACAAACTTTACTTACTTGATTACCGCAAAAGTGATATTTGCCGGGTTGTCACAAAGATATTGTCCAAGAAGACAATAACAGACTTATCCAAGTATGGACGAAATATGTCATTCATTAGACTCATGAAAGTGGCAAGTGCATTGGTGAGGCCAAAAGGCATCACAAGATACTTGAAGTGGCCATACCTGGTTCAAAAGGCAGTTTTGTACACATCCTCCTCTGCAATTTGGATTTGATTGTAACCGCTCCACAAGTCCAATTTGGTGAAGTATCTCGCTCCATGGAGTTGATCAAACAGGTCATCCATGCAAGGTAAGGGGTCTTTGTTCTTCACCCTTTGCTGATTGAGACCTCGATAGTCAATGCACATGCACATTGTACCATCCTTCTTCTTCACAAACAAGACAAGAGCCCCGTACGGTGATACGCTAGGTTGGATGAACCCCTTTTGCAGCATTTCCTCAATTTGAGTCTTACACTCCTCCAACTCATGAGGTGATAGGCGATATGGGGCCTTACAAGGAGGTGTCTTCCCCGAGAGTGTCTCAATTTTATGATCTACTCTCCTTTTTGGTGGTAATCTTGAGGGTAGATCATTGGGAAAGACATCTTGAAATTCATCCACCACAGCCTTCAAATTCTCAGGAACTTGTCCATCAAGTTGTGCACTCTGGACTTCTCTTATTAGACCCATGAAACATCTATCGATCTTATAGACAGTTGCCATCTCTATGACATATAGAGGCAGATCCTGCTTGGGTGATTTTTCTTTAACCCCAATGATTGACCATTGGTGTGTTCTCACTAATTTCTTCCTCCAATCTACCATAGGGTTGTAATGCTCCATCCATGGCATGCCTAAGATTGCATCATAACAAGCTAATTATATCACTCGCCGCTCAATTGCTTCTTGATATTTTCCTATAGAGAGTGTTATCCATCTAGGTAATGATTCAATCCTCTCTGTTTGCCCATTAGGCAACTCTACTTCTTCATTCCTATCCCTCTTTAGATCCATTCCCAATCTTATTGCAACAAAGCAAAATAAGAAATTCTCTATTGCTCCCGGACTGATTAATACTCTCACTTGATTGTCTTCTAGGACTCCATTCACAACAATCAATTGTGAGGTTGCCTTTTGGGATCTTTGCACGTTAGTCTTCTTCCTTCCCTCGCTTCTCTTCTTCCTTATTGAGCCAATAAGGCCATGAGGTACATTTACTAGCAATCTTCATTTTCCAAAGTGATTTCTACCTCCTCCTCTTCAATGCGCCTCTCCATGTTGTTCAAAGATCGCCTGTACAAAGGCCAAGGGCCTCTAGGGAAACGAGTGCAAAAATTGGTAGATATGTGCCCAATACGGCCACAATTGTAACAATGGCATTGTTCTCCTTGAGTTCCTTCTCCTCGTGGGACTCCATCTCTTTGTTCTTCTACCCATCCACGCTCTCCTTGAAGCGGTTGTGCTCCTTGATCTTGAAATCAAAGGTTGCTCAACTCCATCAATATTGGTCCACCCATGTGTGGCATTTCTCCCCAATAATGTTGAGGTAGAACTAATCCTTCACCTCCACCCAATGCTCCTGCTATTCTCTACGTACAAGCAATGGCTTCAAATACCATGCAAGGATCCCTTTTGAGTACAATGCTTTTAGTTCCAACGGTTTTGCACTAAAACTTCTTGGCAAATCCACTCCTTTAACCCTTGTTTGAAATTGTCAAGAGTCTCTGCTGGACTCATATCGGTTATTGCGACTTGCAGATCCAAAAATGCCTCCACATACTCTTGTAAGCTATTCTTTTGTCTCAATTCCCATAGTCGGGTTTGAGCCATCTGCACAGAATCCACCAATTGGAAATTCTTTAGCAATCCTTCTTGCATTGATGTCCATGTGACCTCCCTTCTCTCCGTAAACATGGATCATTCCCAAGCATCATACCATGTGAGGGCTTTATTGGTCAAGTACCCCCATGCAAACACGCCTTCAGCATACTTTGTGATCTCTATTGAGAACAATCGGATATATCGATTCATTCTTGAGATCCAATTTTCCACTACTCCTATCATACGTTGCCCCTTGTAAGGCTCGATATTGCAGGTCTTCTTCATTTAGAGTTGCAATGTGGCTTCATTGTTGATAGGGTTTGTACGCACAAGTGCTTCTCCAAGTACCTTTGTTGTAGGTACTGGGTTTTGAGATGGCTCTTCTTCTTGCATGGCTTGATCGTTCTTGAGGATTGGCACTTGAGTTTGTAATGTCTCCATGGTCATCTTAATCTCTCAAAATTCATTCAACATCCCTTGCACCAGCTCTTGCAATTGCGGATCCATGGTTCCTACAACACTCAATTTCTAATGTCTACTTCAATATAGAGTCAATATGATCACTCTGGATGGCGCACAAACTATCAGAACTACCATTGGGACCTCAGAAGCTATCACTTGTTGATAATACTCCTCGCCAAAATTCCTAACCACAAAATCTCTAAACATTACTTTTGGTCTCCCTACATAACGGATTTCTACTTGAGTATTGAAAGGGAGAGGATTTGGGACATTCACATCCATATTATCATAATAGAATGTAGATTGTCAAATCCCACTCTTTGTCATATATCATCACAGGTAGAATCATTGGGTTTGGTGAGTTCATCACCCTATCCATGAATTCTGCACCAAAGTGATAAACTAGAAATACCCTCATTTGCTCACCCTCATGCTGGATGTACATAACCTTGATGAGGAATGGATTTGGGAATGGAAAGCTAGGTGCAAGAAATTATCCTCCCGGTGCATCCATCCCGTCTGCTCTCTAAAGTCCTTCCAGTCTAACAATTACTCTATGTTCTCCACCTCAAATTACTTAGTTTCAATAGTCCGTGCTCTTCCACAAGGGGTGATCTACTCTTAGGACTAAGACAATCGCTTTGATACCATTGTTATACTCCAAGGACAAGAGAAGAGAGAAAACACAAATTGCAAACTCAACATTTGATGCCCCAAAAGAGCACCTTCTCTTTATTATATAGACAAAGATGATCTCATCCAAGGAAGCTCCACCATGGGATTAGGCACACCGATTGGTGACATGTCATCAAGCTCCACCCTTGGATTACTTACTTGGATGGGTGACATGTCGGTCTAGGTCCTATCTGGTTGGTCAAACAAGCTTTGACCAGAGGGAATCTTTTAAGGAATCTTCCTGTAGGAGTCTCAGAATCACACAAGGTACCATTGGAAAGCTCTTGATGAGAAAAACCAGGAGGGAGAGAAGGCCAACCCTTCCTCCCCTAAGGAAAGAACGTGCATATTTTTTAGGCCTAATTCATCCGTTTAGGCCTCCAAAATTGCCTTCAAAGTTTTCAGGCATATTTTGATTCCTACTCTATTAGTAGAAGTCCCCTTTTGATGATACCTCTTTCTGATCTGCTTATTCCATCATGTGTAACATCCTTCCAGATGTTACCAAACCAGTTCTCACCTTTAAATCATATGTCTAGCTATTGATTCTAAGGTTCTCAAGTCTATTTCGATTTCTACTCTATTAGTAGAAGTACTCTTTTGGTGATACTTCTATCTGATCTATTTTGACCATCATGTATAACATTATTCTAGATATTACCAAACCAAATTTCACATCTAGATCATATGGCTAGCTTGTGGTATTATAGGTGGCATATGCTAGTTGCTCCAAAAATTCAATGGAGGTAGAGTATAGTTCATATGAGGGAGAGTGCTTGGCAGCAATATGGGCAATGGCAACCAATTTTACCTATTTGGTAACCCCTTCACTCTCATAATTGATCAGCAACCACAAAAGTGGTTGATAGAGTCCAACAAGCTTTCAAGGAGGTTTGCACAATAAGATCTAATTTTACAAGAGTATGATTTTATGGTTATTCATAGACTTGGAGTGATGAACCATGATACAGATGGGTTGAGAAGAAACCCATGTCCTAGCTAGCAGGATCAGACTGAAGCACATTGGCATGGTGAAATAGATGAGGAGATGGTGCCAAGTTTTTATATATCTACCTTTTATATATATTTTCTATGGGTTTGGTGGTATCTCTCTTAGTGCATAAAGGACGAGTTATTGATATCATAGATCCAAAGGGTGGAGATATTGGTATAGTTCAATGAGACATTCATCATGATGTCTTAGTGATGGATTTTTCTTTGCACTAGTGTTGTGTGTGGCATAGATGGTGCCAAGGAAAGAGATTGTGTTCTTTAGCAAGCCAGGTGGTTTAGATTGGAGAGCATACACCTTCTTTGTGTATGGGAGGATGATAGAGTGCAAGTAGTACCAATGTTATCTCAAAGACTACAATTGGTTTGTCATGCTCATAAGGAGCTAGAACATTTTGGAGTAAAGCATACATATAGTTTACTCTAGAGTCATTATTGGTAGCGTGGTACACATATTGATGTATAGTAGTTTGTTGCCAAATGTGTGGTTTGTGGCCAAGCTAGAGCATTATTTAACATTCTTACATCACAATTACACCAATTACCTATCATGGGATTGGGTTACCATTGGAGTTTGGACTTTGCTGGACCTTTATTTTTGATTATGAGATATCATCAGTATATTTTGGATATAGTAAAGCACTTCTCCAAGTGGATTGAGTTGGTGGCACTTCCTAACAAGTCTAGTGAAGAGACAACTTACTCATTCTTGGATCAAGTTCTTAGTCATGTTGGTGCACCGGTTGAGTTTATGATTGATCAAGGTACAAAGTTCTTAGGAGAGTTTCAGGTTTTGTGCAAGAAGGTCTTGATTGATCATTGTACTACCTCTCAAGATCACCTTGAGGATGGTTTAGCAAAGAGAGTGGTTCAGAGGGTAGAGAGAAGATTATGTATGTATGGTTTGAAGAGAGGCCACTTGTGAGATTGGAATCTCCAGTTACCTTGTTTGGCCATATGTTATCCATTCAATTGCAAGCATCCATAGCATCCTTCTCTCCTTACTTTCTTCTCTATAGACAAGATCCAAATTGATCTACAGCCATTTTTCAAGATGCTACTAGAGTTTTAGACTTGGGTGAGCCAAACATATGGGTGAGCACATGTTTTCAATGAGTGGAGATCTTTTGGAGAATGATGCCAATGGCCTTTGAGAACTTGGTGATTGCTCATAAGGATACCTTATGCTAAGTTACTAGTCAAGGAGGAGGTTATAGACCCTTGATCTGTCAATTTCATCCATGTGACTATGTATATCTATAGCAAACAACATAGATGACACTTGATGCTACTACAAGCCGCACTATCTTGAGAGTGCCAAAGGTTTTTCCATAAGGATATAGATCCTTGACCTATCAATTTCATCCATGTGACTATGTATATCTATAGTAGACAACATAGATGACACTGGATGTTACTATAGGCTGCATTATCTTAAGAGTGCAAGAGGTTTAGTCTTTTGGAGTCCTTTTATTGGAAGGATGTGATGGTGTTGTTTGGAAGGATCATGTGTGTAATTGTGCACCATGTCACCTTCCAAACATTGATAGTACTATCTATTCAAGCTTGGCCCTTGTAATTGTAGGCTTGCGGTGTATGTTATGTGGCTCTTCTAGTAGAGCTACTATTATGTTTGTGTGTGATAGTTGTTTGAGAGGATGGTATATGGCATATTTGACTCCTCTCCTCACGATGATTCCTCAAGGATAGTGGTTATGTCCTAGATGTACTTGACTTATAGCTAGCTCACCCCTTATGTGGTATAGATTGCAGAGAAGCGATTAATGATGGCTCAAAAGTACCCGGCCTTGTGATCTTTGGCCACCATAGGGTATACTACATACTTGGAGTAGATAGCTTTTTGGAGTTAGAGGCTAGCTAATGGGGCAATTGTGGCACTTTAGAGTTCATGTATGACTTATGTGTGAGTTATGCTTTGATAGTGTATGATGTTGATAGCAACATATGTTGTGTCATAGTGTATATATGCAAGAAAATTGTCACAACACTTGTAGTACCAAAGTTAGGTTGTTCACGCTGGAGTGGTAGTGTTGGTAGTCACATGTATTTTGGTAATTACTCATGGACTACTTTTTGGTAGTCCAATTTTATGTTAGGTTCATTGATCACATGGTAGGACCCATAATTATTTGTACCATTTGCACCGTTGGATGTGTTGTTAATGATGCCATTAGGGCTAGAGACCTAGGTCAAGCAAAGGGATATACCTTTAAAGTGCAGCTCTAGAGAGCTCACTTCTTTGATGTTGATTCTTCACATTCTTGGTTATGGTGGACAAAGGCAGGTAAGCGTCACTTGGAGTCTCTTAGCTAGAGTAGGTGGCTTGACTATAATTAGTGCCAAGTTGTTGGCAGATTTTTGAGTGAAGGATTGAGTATATACCTCATTTGAGTGTGATTTGAGTGGAGGAAAAAACTGACTATTGAGGCACTTTAGAGTTCATTTATGACTTATGTGTGAGTTGGGCTCCTATAGTGTATGATACTGAAGTAATGTATGTTGTGTAATGATGTATATATGCACAACAACCCTCTAATTCTACATGAATGATTCCTTCACTCTAGTGCTTACGCCTCTATGCCAAGATTTCTCATAATTAAGTGGTTGAGTGTGTAGATATTCATATAGAGAGCAAACACATACACACACACCGACTTGATATTTTTAATGATATAAGCCTTGTTTGTTGCAAATGGAAAGATGCAATAAATGAACATAGTAAACAGCTAGCCTAAGCCTTATATACATTAATACTTAGCTGGCAATGAGATCCAATGGCTACAAAGTGCTAGAGATCTTCTAATTACATCTAGTCCTCACTAATCTTATCTTGATTTATGCTTAAGTAGGCACAATCCACATGGAAGGGCACTTCAACTTCTTATCTTATTGCTATTGTGTTAGGTAGGTGTCCATGTAAGATTATGTCCAAACTTTACAAATACAAAGTGTCTTAGCTATAGCTACTAGATATAAATAAGCTATGAGAGGAGTCTAAGTTGTTCTTGATGACGGTTGATGTTGCTTGTATGACCTTGTTGTGGTCTTTACTTATTGGAAGGAAAATTAGGTGGTGCTTGTGACAAACTACCTACCCCTTTGGAGATTTAAATAAGCTCTATGAACTCCTTCTTGTAACTAGTGTCCTCATTTGCCAAGACCATTTATCCCTCCTTAAACTTGGAGTTTGTCTGGCTTCATGAATAAGGATACAAGTTGATCATTTGTATAGACCTTCCTCTCAAGAGGCTTGATTTGATTCCTAAAATCATTGATATTTGTTTGTTGCATTGTCTCATAAGCAATTTTTTCCAATTGGCCTAGAAGTTGCATCAATGTGTGTTCTATGGTTGTGAGAAACCTGGTATGCTTGTTCTTCAAGTTGTATTGCTCTCAATGGAGTTCTTCCTTCAAGTCCTCTTGTACCTTTATCTTGATATTCTCTTGGGCTCATTGTGAGCTCCTAAATATGAAGGCTGATAAGCTCCTTCAAGTTCTTGTTTCAAGCCTCAATCATAGTTGCCTTAAAGTTGGCAGCCTCTAGCTCTGCTAGGATGGTCATCACTTCTTTGTCTCATGCCTTGATTTGTTTTTTGTGTCAGGCACATTGTTTTGTAACTTTGTTGTATATTGCAATGACTCTTTTTTGTAGGAATTATAAGATGACTTTGTGTTGTTCTTGTAATGCCAATTCTTCTTTTTGGAACTTCTCCAACAACCAAACCTTTTCTTGCAAGGATTCAATCTCCTTTGTAAGTTGTTTGTTGACTTTGTTCTATTTGGTACCAAGCACAATTTTGGCCTTCATAGTTGCACTTGACTTGTTACATAGATAATTTACAAGCATCTTTGGTTGGTCAATTGTGGAATCCAAATCTTTATAAAAGTGCAAGATATTCTACAACACCACACCCTAGGGGTTATTGAGTGGAAAAAATATACCATATCAACCACACAAGTAAATTATTGTTGTACTCCAATCAACAAGAAATATCATCCATTATAAACAATCTTTCTTTGTTTTTTTATGCACCTAAAAATGATATCAAACAAGGTTGAATCTTGGACTCTTAGTGCAAGAAGGTTCATTGGAGAAAAGAAATGGATGCATTGTTATTTTCTTTAGACTAGCAATTAGAGCATCTTTGTCTTCCTCCATCATTGTCTTTCCCTTGTTGTAAGGTGCTTCACCAAGTGGAAATGATGATTGCACTTCATCATTCATTGGTTTCCTAGTTGCTTTGTCATTTTCATATGGGGACAAAATAGTAAATAAGTTGTCACTTCTTGAGTTATCCTTGTTTCTTGAGGTATACTTTTCCTTGTCTATCATTGTTTGAGAATTGGAATGTCTTTGAGGCATTATTTCCACCTGGTTCTTTTGTCTCTCCCCCACTTCCTCTTCCTCCTAATGATATATAAATCACTTGGGTTTGTTTCCACTATCTAGAAACTTGAGTTTTGGGTTTGGTGATTGGCACCTTCTTGCAATTGTAATATTTGTTGGTATGCACAAACTTCTTGGTACAAGCATACTCCTTGTCTACATCATGGTATTTGGTAGTTTCCTTGGTGAAGTTGATATGTACACTAAAGTATGTTGGATGTTGGAAGTGGTTGGGAAATTTCTCCTTCTCTTTGTTGGTTAGCAAGTTCATTTTGAGGTAGAAATGTACAATGAAGGGAGTTATGATCATGGCTGCCCCTTTAGCCATGTCTTCCAAGAGCTCATTGACTCATTATTAAAACATACACTTCCTAACTCATAGGTTCACTTTGTGCAGAAATTAGAAAAGAGTGCTTGGTTAAGGTTTACAGATGAGGTCTATTTTGATGAGAATAGTTTAGTCATTGACCTTGTTCCAACTTGTTGGATGGGATCTTTCAAACATTCTATCTTGTATATGTTCATGGACCTCTTTCCATCAAAAAAATCATATATCTTGGCTTCAATTTCTTGCTTGGCCTACCATAGGGAGTATAGATATATATTTGCTCCAATGGTGCACACTTCTCTTTTAAGATCCTTGCTAGTGATCCTTGTTGCTAGTGATCCTTTGTCTACATGATCGGATTGCTTCTTAATAAGTTGCCAATCATATATGTACTATTCTTAATTTTTTCTAGCATGGAGACATATCTGTGGCTTCAATCCAATAGTAGGAACTCCAAATTCCTACTTCTTAAGTATTATGCACTACAATGCAATTCTTACTCAGCTAGTTCTGATTGCTTGTAAATCTCAACCAACTATTGTTGCTTGGTCTAGGTTTCAACTACCATTTTTCATTCTTAAGGTGATAGACTCCTTGTTTTTACCACAATCTCACTACTCTTGTGATTTTGTACTCAAGTTTACAACAAAAAATTATTAATGGATGTTTGAAGGCTTTCTTGCACAAGAAGAATAGAAAATAAGAAAGTAGTTCTCATTTTCTAACTCTTACAAAGTAACTCTTTGCAAGGTGGGATCACCTTTTATAGTTTTGGCTCACCAATCACTCTTTGGCCATTTTGATAGTTGGCAATGGGTCTCAATCAAACATGATATGCGTGAAATCTCAACAAGAAAGTCACAAATGGTTCTTTGGCGGCGAGTGAGAAAACCTCTTAAAAACCTTACCTAATTTTGTGAGATTTTGAAATGATGGTAGAAATAGTCAAAACTTCATTTTGAAGGAAATTTTTCATACCACAACTCATACAAAGGACCTTCATGAAATTTTGACTTCTTTGTCAGCTAGCTCGTATCATAGACCTCTTTGGGATAAGCATTTAGTATGACGGTTGTTACAATATGACCCCCACACCTTTTAGGGACAACTATGAGGATGCAGATCTTCATTCCTAATTGTGTAATCATTTTTTTGTGCCAAGGTCTTGACATCCTAACTTCATTAAGGCAAAGCTCAAACTTATCATTTTGTCTTACATTCAACTATCCTAATGCTTCTTTCACTAATTATAACATTATAAAACTGCAAAAACCAAGAAAATTGGATCATTAAGGAAGAAGTGGGTTGTGACAACTTGCTTCACAATTAAATTAACATTTAATACCTAGCCATTTTAATTTGTTGGCCAAGTTAATTTGGTAGCAAATTTACCTCGTAACCAAATAACTTGATCCTTAAGAATGTTCCTAAAATCCTTTCATCCCAGGGTACTTCTAAATATCCTTTATGAAAGTTTTTGTGTAACTTTTGAAATATTCTCTAGAAATTTCTAGGAATTTTTATGCTAACATTCTTTTGAATTAAACTAAATAATGATGAATTCCCATACTGCACATTTTTCCATTCCACAAATTAATCATGTCCTTTATCATATGCTTTTGTTCAAGATGTTTGAAAGCTACTTGAGAATTATGAAAGTAAAAAACTGGTTCCCATGTAGCATCATGAAGCTAGTAACTTTTTACTCCATAAGTTAGGAATGACTATGGTTGAATGTATTTACAATAAGGATTTTATTGGCTCATATCCTTAAGATCCTCAAGTTAAATTTATGTAGAGCTTGAGCTTCGTCTAATGAAGAGGATGGGTTTGAAAAGAAAGGTTTCAATTTAGAAATATAGAAAACAAGATAAGTAAAAATTTAGTGAAAAAGAGCAAGTTGAAAAGTAATAATAGAGATAAATTTCATGAATGAAGAGGGACCAATTTTGTTTGGAGCAAATTTCCAAACTTGAACATCAAGAAGAACACGAAGGTTATGACTAGATAGCTTAACTTTATAAAAAAGATCATGATAATGGGTATCAATATATTGCCTTCTGAGTTTTTTAGCAACAAGAAGATAAGCATTGGCTGTATGTCAAACAAAACAAAAATGTGTAAGCTATAGGAAAATTGGAAGATAAGAGAGTAAACTAGCTATTTGGAACTAAATATCTTGGCCTTAAATGAGAGAGAAAGGAGAGAATTTAACACTTATTTATTTGGAATTATTGAAAGAAAACTCTACAATTAGAAGAAGACATCCTAATATGGACATTCCCAAATATTTCATCATTCATCAATATCATAGCTAATGGTATTGTAATACTATTAGCTAGACATATTATCTAGAGGTGGAAATTGGCTTAGTAATATCTAGAAGGATGTTATATATGATGGTCTAAGTAGATCAAATAGAGGTGTAATCAAAAGAGTACTTCCACTAATAGAGCAGAGGTCAAAAACACCTAAAAGACTTTGGAGCTAATTTTGGAGGCATAAACAAATGAATTAAACCTTGAAAATGGAAAGATTCCTCCCTAATAGCACAAAATGTTTTGCCTTCTCCCCCATGTTTTGTCTCATTGATAGCTTTTGAATGGGATCTCACCCATGTTGTTCTAAGCTTCCTATAGGAAGATTCTCTAAAGATTCCATCATGTCAAACTTATTTGACCAACCAGATAGGACAAGAATTGGCATATCACCTATCCATGCAATTGATCTAAGGGTGGCAACATGTCACCAATCCATGTATCCAAAGGTGGAGCTCCGTTTAAGGGCATCCTCCTTGTTATATAATAAAGATAAGGTGCTCCTTTGAGGGCATCAAAGTATTGTGGGCTAAAGCTTTCTGTTTCTATAGGAGTTCTCCTCCCCTTGGAACATTATACATATCTTCTAGTGTATGATTGGCATGTTTAGTTTGAATAATTATTTGGGTCCCTTTTCAATCATGAAAGTTGAAGGGTTTCTTACTAATTGAGTCCCTTGAATGATTGAGCAATGAGTATGGTCAATTTGGTACTTCAAATCTTAAAGAATACTTGCCAAAACTTACTAGTGAAGCACAAGTCACAATCAAATATGAGTATTCTCAAAAAACTATATGACCAAAAAAAATATAAACATATAGCTTACCTAAGTGAGATGTATCTATCATGTTTATTATAGGAGCTTACTAAATTTAATTACGCAATTTTTGCATAAATAGAACAGTTGTAATACAACTATTAGCAATAAGGAGTTACATGATGGAATCCAAGCTAACATGCTCCCAATGTGGGATATAAATTTGCAATATTTTGGAGAAGGTCAACAAGTTTCAGATTTTAAGTCTTGTTCCTTTTGGAGATGTTACCTAAGCAAACAAATGCACAAATCTTGAGCCGGATTTGGCATTACCACAAAAATTGAAAGAGATCAGTAAATCTTATCCACTTCAAGATGATATGAGATGGCAGATCATGTACTTGTAATCAAGCCCAACAAAGATTAGGATCATGCAGAAAATAGACCTAAGATTCCTTTAACAATCTATACTTGATGCAAAATAAAGTATACTTGGACCTTATTTGCAATGTGTGCTAAAACAGTTTGGGATCTCCTTGCAATTTTTGTTGGTACTTTAATTTTTATTTCTCCTTTGGTTTAATCATACTATGGTTGACAAGAAGTTCAAAAGTTGCTTGTAATTTGAACAATAAGAATGAACATGTAGAACAAACATTGAATTCATGAGTTTGTATTCTAACTTGATATTGTTTAGTTAATATTTGATGTTCATGCGCTCTAAGTGAATTTTTGTGACAATATCTTGGTATATATGATCATAAGCTTACCTAACAAATAATGTCATCAAGTCTTAGTAGTACATCTTATAAAGATAGTTGATATTGTATAGTTAAAATATTTTCTTTTAGAGGAATTTAATTTCCTTCAAGACAAATAATTTTGGTATAAAATACTTGAAAAATCTTATTGTAAAATTGCTTCAAAATTAAGGATAAAATCATCAAAATTGAACACACATTGAAGTAAATGAAATTGTAAAATTGATTGAGGGATATATGTATTGTAGTATAAAGTAAGATTTCTATTGATGTCAATGAAATATTTTTTATATGCATAGAGCTCCAATTATGTGGTTGACTTGCCTAAGACTTCACTAACTATCTTAATTACTGTCAACAACTGTTTTATATATCTTCTAATATAAGTATCTTTTATTAATTTCCCTTGTTCTTTCTTGAATTGTCAAAAATATCCTTTCTCCTTATTTAAAATTTGGCATTTATGCCTAAGAGATCAATGAGCAGCCTTGCAACATTTGCATATTAATATATAAACCATTGATAAATGCTTATCAACAAATTTACTCCTTTCAGTTGGATCTTCAAGAGTTTGCTCATCTATGATAGATTTGATATTTTTCCTTCTTTATCTACATACCTTTAGGTGAAAACCTATGACCTAAGAAGCTAACCTTTTCTTTCCAAAACTCGCAATATTTTTCTTGCAAAAAAACTTTTCTTTTCATAAGCGATGCAATACTTTCCTAATAAAGATATGGTCTTTTTGTCTTGATTTAAATGAAACTATCATCTCAAAGCACCACAATATATTTATCCAAAAAGCTATTCAATATTATATGCATTTGATCTATAAATATTGAAGGCACATTGGTTGGGCCAAAAAGAAGGATAATCCAATCAAAGTATCCATACCTTGTGCAAAAAGTGATATAATCTTAGTGAAATGAATATTTGCAATTACTCACTGAAAAGATCTAACTTGGTGAGGAATTCAGCTACACTAAAATGATCCAATAAATTAGTTATTAAAATTAAGGTATATTCTTCATTTTATTTAATCAATCCACAATAGTCAATATAAAATCAGAGACCTCTTCTTTTATGGGAAAATAAAAATATATACTCTATAAAAACTGATCATATGTTGGATGAACCTTTCTTTGCATAATTTATTATGATATTTTAAATTTCTTCTCTTTTCTTAAGGATGATAAAAATAGGTCTATCAATATCAGGGAGTAAATCTACTCAAACTGGCATTCCTTTAGCAAAAGGTAAAGCCTTGGTCATCTAAAAGCATATAAAGAAGCTCTTATTGAGTCTTTGCAAACTTTTATGGAATCCCATCTACTATCTTTTAAGTTTGTCTTTATCTTTGCTTGATCAACTCATACTTTTGGTTTATATAAACCATAAAACTGGTGTCTACTCTTTCATAGCATGCTTAAAATTATCACACCAACATAATTATCTTCCATATCATGTGTTGTAAGAACTTACATCATTACGAAAGATCCTAAATATCAGAAATGTAGAATGTTACCTTGTGTAATCACTTGGAATGGTTTTTTCCACAATCACTTGAGCTGAGAATATTCAAACTAAGATAATCCTAACATGATATCATAGAGCAAAAGTGAAATTATGAACCTGTTTGATTTTATACACCCTTGTACAATAGTGCAAAGCATTGGACTAAGAGTCCAAAAGTGAAGTCACTTCTTTTCATAAAGAATTATAAGGAAAATTTTGTTGCAACTAAATCTCTAATCTCCTTTGCAAATTGCATTGACATGTAATTTCCTAAGCGACCATAATTAGGCCGCTCCCAACATACATGCTTGAAGCAAATATGCCATGACTTTGTGGGTACTGTATGGTCTACTAAATCCTACCACAATCTACCAAAATCTTTAGATATAATTCTAAATCATACAATGAAGATGAAACATATTAATATATATCAAGTTCTCAATCCTATAAGAATGAATTGTGATTATTATAAGCTGACTAATTGGTCTTACTAAGCATTATGTTTTCTTGGTCATGTTTGTAATACCAAGAGCTAACCATATGATCTAGATGTGAAATTTGGTTTGGTAACATCTAGAATGATGTTATACATGATGGTTGAAATAGATCAAATAGAAGTATCACCAAAAGAGTACTTCTACTAATAGGGCAGAAATCGAAATAGACTTGAGAACCTTATAACCAATAGCTATACATATGATTTAAAGGTGAGAATTGGTTTGGTAACATCTGGAAGGATGTTACACATGATGGACTAAACAGATCAGAAAGAGGTATCACCAAAAGGGGACTTCTTCTAATAGAGTAGGAACCGAAATATGCCTGAAATCTTTGAAGGCAATTTTGGAGGCCTAAACGGATGAATTAGGCCTCGAAAATGTGCTGACCCCCCCCCCCAACAAAGGAAAGGCTGGCCTTCCCTCCTCCCCTGCTTTGTCTCGTCGAGAGCTTTCCAATGGTACCTTACTCACGTGATTTTGAGATTCCTACAGGAAGATTCCCTAGAAGATTCCCTCCGGTCAAAGCTTGTTTGACCAACCAGATAGGACCTAGACCAGACATGTCACCCATCCAAGTAAGTAATCCAAGGGTGTAGCTTGTTGACATGTCACCTATCTGTGTCCCTAATCCTATGGTGGAGCTTCCTTGGCGGAGATCCTCTTTGTCTATATAATAAAGAGAAGGTGCTCCCTTGGAGCATCGATTGTTTGAGTGTGCAATTTGTGTTTTCTCTCTTCTCTTGTCCTCAGAGTATTACATGTAGCTCCTTCATATATTTAGGTGGTGTAATTAGTTTTTTCTTAAGGATGTTTCTCTATCAACTTTCGGAAAAATTTGAATTGGATAGCATTAATCCACTAAAATTCCTTTATTCCCTTGTGTATGGTATGTTTACTTGTAGGGTATCCAAGACATACAATTGTTGAAGTGTCAAGAAACTCAAACCTTGTAGTCATTTGCATAAGTTTTTCTAGTTGAGCAAGTTTCTTCATTGTGATCTATATGCTTGAGATAGAGTCTTGTACAAGCTTTCAACATGCATATTAAACAATCTACTACTTCTCCTTTATGAATATTCAGAACCACATGAGACTAATCTACAATTGGACTATATAACTGTTTGATGAACCAAAAAATTTAAGCTTTTTAAGTTATATTCTCTTGCTCTTGCTAGATTTGCAATCTGAATCTAATTCTAAATAAAAAGGTTTTCTTAAATTTCATCCAAGAACCAATAAAGGCTACAAAACTAGCTTGTTTCTCTTGCTACCTTGATAACTCAACAAGGTTTTGTTATATCATCTTTTTTGTAGTGCCTTCTACATTTAATAGAAGTTTTTCATCATGATTCTATACTCCACTAGTAGTTGTCTTCCAATCCAATGGTTTTGGTTGGGAAGACCATAGACAATCTACTTCTTCTCTAAATCTTACTACTTCTACTTATGACTGAATATGGGCCTCCAATGCTCAAGTAGGATGCTTCATCTATTATTCTATTTGGTTAATCGTAGGTTGTTCCATCAGAATCCTTATTAAGATAACAATAAATCAAATTACAAGTCAAAATATGAAAAGCAAACATCCATCTTTGATCCCAATTAAAAATAAATGTACTTAGTACTTAGTACTCACAAAAAAATATTTATAAAAAATTTGACCAAACTATGACACTAAAATAAATAAAATGGTACTTATACATCCTATGAATGTAAAAGCCCCAACGATTTTGACATTTTTGTTTAGGAAGACCATAGACTCCATCTATCTCATGCTATGACACAAATGTAGAGAAAAAATATAATAAAATAAGTAGTGAGGATTGGAAAAAAAAGATTGAAAAATAATTGAATTGATGGACTCCAAGTAACAAAGATGGTTTAAATGCTTGTTATTTATCTTTTAGATGAATATAGGCTTGCTTCAAGATAGCTATAAACCACCTAGCTAAGTTACTTTTTACCCTAGTTACTCAGTTACTACAATTGATTCTTCAATACCTTAAATCATAGGAAAGTTACTAAGTCTCTTCTCGATATTGCTATATGAATATAAAAATAAGTTTTCTTGGGTACTTTTAAGAATGTTTTCTATAAAGTTTTAGGTGTTTATGCACTAAAAGTCTACTAGATTTTTTTGATAAATTCTATTATTATTACATTCTTGACAATGAATTAGAGATAAAGGCTTCAATATGTTCTTTTCCTATTCTAACATGTACCATTTTGCTTTGTATCCTTGCAAGTTAAAGATAGATAATTTGGTGTATATGTCATGATGGAAGGAGGTTAGACATCATCATTATATCATCCAGATATTCATTCTTTAATAAAAATTCATTGCATTGAGAAACACTTGTTTCCTCCATGTGAATTCAAGTATCCATAATTGGTCTCTAAGTACATTATTGTTGGAAAGGAAAATTTTAGAATGTCCAAGTAGACATAATAACTCATAGTTGGAAATCAAAGTTTCTACTTTTTTTTCTCCAGCTCAACAAGTATAAAGCCATTTGATTTACAAAGAGAATTTTAGAACAAATTTCACTACCAACTGAATAAGCTATTGTATTTCCACACATGTGAAACATACTCCATCTCCTCCCATCCATGTGTCTATACTTTGATCCTTCAAATTTACTCCAAAATTCTTATTCCTCAAAAAATCCATCCTTGTGTGATATAATTAAGGCACTACACTTGTAATGGAATTTTTTGTGTTAGTTATATATAAGGCATATAGTTTATAACACAATATAGTGCACCATAGTCTGTAGTAGCATTTTGGTAGTATTGAGTTAGTTATAACTAGTTAAGTTTAGTAATAACTGAGTAAGTGTGGCTAAATTAGGATAAAGATTCAATATTTTCTTATTTAATACTTAAGAAGATCGCCTGGTGGATTTTAAATTAGAAAATATTAAAGCAAGACTTTGTAAGAGAATTTTAAATGAAAGTCTAAACTTGTAAGGGATTTTGTATTTGATTATATTAAAGTGGTACTTACATTTTAGACTTTTCATGGTCATATTAACTTGGCATATAAGAGATGCAAAATTAATTTTTATTGGACCAAGTTAGGTGACCTTTAGTAATGGAAATATGTCAAGTTAGGTAAATTTACTTGACCTTACAATATGTTGTAAATTTTAATCAAAAGCATTTACCAAAATCTTAAGTAATATGGTTGGAAGTTTCTAAAGGGAAGCATTGAGAAGACCAAAAATCCATTTGAGGCCTATTGACTTAAGTTTCTTTATCAATGGTAATTTAATAAACTAAAGATTTTACCAAGTTATCAAGGCACTTATTGTAGTAACTTGGTGAGCATTAATAACGGGCATAAGTGAGTAAAGACATATATTCTTTAGTGCATTTGAAGAGAAGAGTAAGTGACTAGAATGAGGCTTTGTGGTCATAACCTATATTGGCTAAGTAGTGAGTGAAATTTTTACTTGAGAGTTATGGTGACCACACGTTTACAAAATTGCTCCTTTTATTAAGGAAGCATGTCAAGAGACACCCCTTTAGAGATTATACCAATTGGACAACATTAAAAGAAATGTATGAATGCAATCTTTGTGCTCCTTGTGTTCATGATTGCAACCTGGCTACTTGGCAGTAGTTTTTGCTAATTCAGCTCAAATTCTCACATTCAAATAGCTTATGATGTTTACATATGCATGATATAAGTCTAAAAAGCCATATGAGATATATAGAGGCTCAGTGTTATTTCTAAGTTCAACTTGAGCTTTAAATGTCAAAAATAATAATTTCTTGAGGTTAAGGAATTGTCACATGATGGATAAGGGCGGGCTCCCAACCGCTTTCCTTTATCAATTTCATTCTTATTGAGGAAGATAGGATAGAGTAATTTCTTGCTTAGGAAGGAAAACTGCTTAGTTTGAGTTTCCTTTTAATTTGTGTCTGTTTATGCAAGGTACAAAGGGAACAAGTATAAAGCTAAAGGTCCTCTAAAGGAAGAATGCCAAAGGATCCTTCTACTTCAAAGGGTCTTCTCCCCAAAGGAATTTTTTTGCACTTAATTTTGGGTGTGTATCTTTGTGAATGCATATCCAAATAGAGGTATATTTATCTCATTAGAAGAGTCTTCTCAAGGGCTTTTCATTGGCACCAAAATCCCTGCACTTGGAGGTATGTAGCAAATGTTACAAGCATTTGAAGTTTTAGACTTCTTAAGGGTTCAAAGGGGATGGAAGAATACAAGGAGGAGGTTGTTTTTCTCCTAGAGACTGCACAAGAAGAACTCAAGAAGGAGAAGGAGGCCAGAGCAGCATAAAAACCTTCTTCTATGGAGATGATCACCAACAAAATCATAGATCTCTTCAATGCCAATACTAAAGAAGAAGAAGCTACAAGTGCAAAGAAGAAGAAATCTTTGAGATCAGTTAATTGAGATTGTAGAGGATGCAACCAAATTAAACATATGTCCTCCTTAGAAAATTTGTGGCAAAGATAATTCTTTGCATCTAGAGCAAAAGAAATCTTCTTAGTTATAAGATCTTCTTAATTTTACAAATCTTAGTAGTTGTAAAACCTGCATAAAGGAAGGCCTTTAGAGTTGTATAGACCTTTGTAGTTGTCAATACCTTTTGGGAGAAGGCTTTTGGAGTTGTATATACCTTCATAGCTATCAATACCTTTGAGGAAGAAGTCCTTTGGAGTTGTATAGATCTTTGTAGTTGTAAATAACTTTGGGGAGAAAGGCATTCGGGGTTATATATATCTTTGTGGTTGTAGACATTTGGACTTGTAAGTCCAAAGGAGTATAAATTTCAAAATGTATGTAGGAAGGTCTGACATCTTCCTTGACATGTGTAAGGTGGCTAATTAACCTACATTAAGTGTGTGATGAAGGTAGCAATAGAGGACTAGTAAGTAATCCACTTAGTTTCTTAATCCCTTCCAAGTGAAGCAAAAATGTATTTAAGGCTTTGGCCCAAAGTCATTTGGGTTTGGTCACTTTATGCAAATCTAAGCTCAATTGAAGGACATTAAGTTCCTTGTCAACTGTAATTATTTCATTTTAAGTGTTGGTGAATGCTTGTGTTGAGTAGTGGTGAGGAATTTGTAGTAGTGTCACAAGCGTTAGAGTGTAGGGAGAGGCACTTGTACTTGATTAGAATGTATGATTTCTAAGGGATTTAAAGGAGAAAATCAATGCATTGAGGAGTCATGTCTGATTTGGAGCGTTGAGAGTATCATGGGATTGGAAGGCAAAGATATTAAATTGATGTTAAGGCACTTTGAGTTTCCTTTTGAGATTTATCCTTAATTGTGCGTGTTATTAACTTGTTCTTCCTTATTGTACATAGAGCACACACAACTTGTCATTTTGGAGTTTCTTTCTGACCTTGTATCCTTAATTGTGCTTGTTATAAACTTGTTCTTCCGTATTGTACATAGAGCACACAATTTGTCATTGAATGTATCTTTGGGTGAAAAACAAGACTATAATCATTTTTATTTATAGGTCAAACTTTTCTAATTTTAAATAAGGTTTAGAGTTTTACCTATCTTTGGTGACTAGAGTTTGAAAGTATAACCTTTACTCATTTAGATTCCCGCTGCAAGATTCTAAAGCTAAAATCTCTCTATATTTCCAAACTTATCAACAATAGAAGAAGAAGGGTGACGCATAATTAGAGTTGGACCTTAACACAAAATGCATTCATCAACTATCAACCCCTTTAATATAAAGCAAATTATGCAAGAAATGATGGGAAATTATTAGAATTTTTTTAAAAGGGATGGAAAAATATTAGAATTTTTTAAATGGATCTATGATCAATCTTTCCTTGATCTACAATGCTTAACTATACAGATGATAGAAAAATACTCAAACTCTTTAGAATTTAGCTATCTAGTTGAGTTTAAAACTAGAGAGGAGAGAATGAAGAACACCCAAAAAATAAAAATAAAATATTATAAATACAATGAACTTTCCTAATTTACACCTCCTTACTTCGGTTTATGGGAGAGTAAAATTTGAAATGGAAGTTTCAATTTCAATTGATGTGAAAGTTTCAAATTCAAAAAGTTCCTTATCTCTATAATTTGATCTAATTTCAAATTTTAGAGCATCTTTAAAAGGAGTAATATTATTTAGTATAAAAACATAGAAATGAGCTTGTCATTTATCCATTATTCTCATAATTTTATTCTGTTCTAATTGACTTTCCTATTTTACTGCTCATTTCCTTGCAGAATCCATGCAATCCTCATGTTGTCTTTTAAAAGAATATTCCAGTGCTCTTTTTCAATCCAATTTACTCTCTCTCTCTCTTTTTCCAAATGGGTTACTGTGATCTTGGCAAATTGACGTACAAACCGAAAAGTCATTGAAGTCCCCAGATTATGCGAGGGATGTGAATGGGAAGCTCATAATGTGCACCACAAAACTGGATAGTAGCATTAAATTCAATGCTGAATATTGGATACCAACATTAAACTCACTGGATAGTTGCTTAATTGATTACGATAATTTGTTTCGTATCAGTTTTATCAGGAAATCAACCACATGTGTCAAGTTGATCTTCCGGTATCCTTGAAAAATCTACCGTTGTGGGTTCTATATTTCCGGTGTTTCTTTGCATCTCAAATGATGTATTTGCCCTTTACTCGAATCGTATGAAATCGTTTGCATCTCGGACGGTGTACTTCACCTCTACCCGAATCGTTTGAGACTGTGCGTGGCGACGCTTTTCCCGAGCGCCTGTGGAAGCTATGGAGGCTGCAATCTCCAAAGACCAGTTGAGATTTACTTTCCCAAAACCGATAAGAAACGAAGAGCAAAGAGCAAATTGAAAACTGATTGAGATCGTAGATCTCCACATGAAGATAACGGAACTTTGAAACTTCTCTAGTTTCTCCTTTTCCTTTTCTATTCGAAGGTTTGCACCTGAGATATAGATCCTGACGAAATGGAAGACAAATTCACAGCTCTGACCGAAAGATATAGAACAAAAACTGTCTCAACATCGACTACTGTCTAAATCAAACTATCAAACTCAAGTTTCAAGCAATGATTTGAGAAACTTCATCCAGTCCCATCACAGGAGAAGACTGCATCGTACCAGCCAGTAATCCTCACTGCAGTACTACGGTGGATACTAAAGTGTCAACTCCACATTCACCGACGGAGGTTAGTGCTAACTCAGTACGACTATTTCAGCAACTCCCAAATCCCACATCATTCAACGGGGAAAGGGTCCAGATATAATGTCATTGATTCCTGATGATTCCTGATACGTGCTAAACAACTAATCCCTTACAACTCGTAATTTTGTGTGGCGCGGAAGTTCACCGCCTGTACGATAAGTTTTGTAACTCTACAAAATCTTTCATTGTGGTTTTCCAGTGCAGACGTTCAGTAAGCAAGGAAATTTGTTAGCTCTCTAGACATAGTGCAGGAGTATTTATAGAGTCTCTAACGTAGAATCTCTTCAACTACAAGGATACGGAAATTATGATCAGGACCAAGTACTTGGCCGGAAGATTGCCCTTACGTTCCTAAGCAAGGTCTGGACAGTTTGTGCCTTTTAAATGGGTCGTCAGCTCAAATTATAGGCTTGAGGTACATACGTAAGGAAGAAAACAAACTCCTCACAACAGCTATTCTGCTATTCTGAATGGATAAAACCTTCTACTTTTCTCGAAAAGTGCGCCCTACTCAATGGATACACCTCTGACAAAGTACAACTAGGAATTCTGACTCTTGATAAGTATTGCATACGACGGGTGGCTACTGCGCCTCCTCGGAAAAGAATAGTTGGACTCCGTGAAGACTAATCTGTTTGAGAACAGTACAACTATGACGGGGCGATCAAAATCCTGAACATACTGCGATCTAGGTGAACTCGAGTGCAGTTTTACATATCAGAGCACCGTGGATGCCCGTCTCAACTGCATTGCCCGGACGAGGTAGGGGCCAAATCAGGCGGAAAGGTCGATGGGTTTCAAACCCAAGTCTCCAGGAGGTCGAGGATTTATGAACCTTAGAGTCATTTCATAAGCAGAAAATATTGCTCCGTTCACAAGATAAGCACGTGTGAGTGCAGTTCCAAGCCCTCGCCAGAGCACCTTGAGTCCCTCCTGTTCAACACTTTTCCTCATGCAATCAACAATCCCATTGTATCTTTGAGGGCCTTCAGGCGTTTGTCCTTGCAACCGAGACTTGACAACATCCAAAGGATAGCAGAAGGCCCAGCTCATCGCCCCTGCCAGCCCACCAGCTGTGAGCATGGTTAAGAGCGATTCGTCTCCATTTTCTCGACATCCTGGGTGCAACCACTCACGAGAAAATTCATACGTCCCAAAATACACCGCATGACTTGGAGCATCTCTTATGACAGTAATTTTGAGACCTCGATATAGACCAGTGAAACCCTCCTTGCGGAGAATGCCCCGGACAACATCCAGAGGTCCTACAGCTCTCACAGCACGAGAGGTCGAAACTCGATCGGTTAAGAGCTGCAGGCGAATTTTAATCAAGTCTACAGGGCTCAAGATGAGAGTCTGTATAGTTCCTGCACACACTCCAGCTATGGCTACATTTCTGTAGGACAAAGTCCTGGAGTCCTCCTCATGGCGCTGTAAAGCTCTGGAGACCAAAGCATACGTTTGGAAGGAGACCGCGTTCTGTATGCCGCAATTCCTCTAGTCAGATCCTTTCTTTCCACCAGGAGAATTACAATTCAACAAAACCCGTACCATCAATTCATCAAAAGATCAAATTCTGCAATTTATATTTCCATTCCCTTCTGTGGACTTTCAGCTGAAAACATCTTATGAACATAACTTGGAAAAAGACTTCCTTTGTGATACAGATGTTTTTAACGGCAGTTTTTAGCGGTGACATGTAAATTCCTTACCTGAAAGGCAATAGTAGCAACGGGGGAGGACATGCCCTTGAACAATGCAAGGGGTCCTTCAGTTTTAACAATGTGGCGGAGGAGAGCAATGGCCGTTGGGGGGAGAAGAGTGGGCTTAACCCGCGGTTGCTGTAAGCGAATCCTTAAGGTATCAAGAGGATGGCCAGCAACAACCCCGGCGATTCCCCCAACACCCCCAGCAATAAATTCTCTCCCTGAGGTCCCCGCCAGAAACTCTGGCCAGAACTCCATGATTTCCACCTGCTCCAATCGTTCTCCCTATCATGCGAATCCCCACACAATTTCTGCCCCTTCACAGCCCTCCCAAGCTACTGATGTCGGAATTAACCAACACCAGATAACGCATTCCTCCGTGTCTGTACAAATTCACTAGCATATCACTCCGTGGCCAACTGCCCCTGTCCATAACCCAACCTCTCCAAGGCCTAAATCCCCGAATGCAACAGAGCTATCTCTGGTGTGAACAATCATCCGGATGTCAAATCAGCATCAAATCAAACGGGCAGAAGAGAAGAAACAATCGCCTGCACCCCGCTTCCCTGTCCTAGACGACAAATCTTCACTCAAACTGGACATCTGAAATCACAATAGCAATCTATTTCTTGTCCTCGGAGCCTTGGAGGTCGTCGAATTTGAAGCATCCTTTTGAGCTCCGTGTTACAAAGGCTCTCAATCAGCCTTCCTCTGCTACGCCCACAGATTTGAGAATCATTCTACAACTTCCGACTCCTCGAGGGACGACATACGTTGTCGATGAAGAGTTGCCACCACGTCCCGTCCATCAACAGTGCAGTAGGACCTGACTACATGGTTGATCTGACCTGACTACATGGTTGATTTCACTAAATGCCAAAACTCCGTACGCCTCTGCGCTTCAGCTTAGGTAGGAGGGTCGAAAGAACTTCATTCCAGCATCCCATAAAGCTGAAGTGAATGAAAGAGGGCACAGAGGAGGGAGTTGTTAAGACACGGTGTAAATCATTTTTTAACCGTGCATTCACTCCACGTGGTTGTGCACACCGCACCGCACACATCTGTACATCCATCTGTGCACCAGATTTTGGCAACGGTGAATCGGTCAGCTGCAAGAAGGCGACGGGAGGATGGATGGATGGATGCAGGTCGGCGTTCACTGCGTTTGGCGTAAAAGTCCTGCGTCCGCATCGATGGAACTGGACTCTGGACGCCATCTTTGTTGTTGCTTATCTGTCCAAGTCTCCAAGTAGGGCCAGCTCAGGACACCTACCGGAGACGTTCTGAGACGCCGAACTCTTGCGGATTCTTTTGCGCATCTTTAAGGACAACCCTGGAACTTCATCCCGTTTCCCTCCACAATGGAACTCCTCGCCCGGTCTTTCCGGATACTGCCAAGCGCAGCAGCGACATTCTACCGCAAGACTCTTTACAAACGCAAGTCTCCAGTACTACGTCAACTCTGACATGTAATAGCAATCGAAGATGCTAATCTTCCAATCACAGATCTTAGTGTAATAGTTCTGCTAATCCTAATTTAATTTCCCCAGGTAAATCTTGTGAGGCACTAGCGATTCTAACTCACCTACTCCAAGTTAAAGGTGGAGTTTCAGTTTCCTCCACTGAGCTTTTTCTCCGTTCTATATGATGATGTCAGTCCGCTGTCAACTAAGTATCCAGTTCTTGGTTCGAACCGCATACCAAACTTGGCACCTAGTATCTCAAGTTGGCCAAAGGATTTAACTATAACGAATCCCAACAAGACATCTGTTTGTAAGTTCGCAACAGTCGAAGAGGTGTTGGCAAGGGAAGTTCTTGTCTCTGCACTACTGTATTAAATCTGTGCCACAATGATAATTGAATGTAATAATCCCTTTAATAATATTGAGATAGTATGGGAGAAGTTAAAAGGCGACAGCGTAGGAAAAACGAAGGATGGGAAGACCCCATCAAGGCGTACAAGGGAGACAAAAAAAAGGTAACATGGGGCTAAGCCCGAACAGAGTCTATATGAGTCTTCAACCACTCCCCATTCCATCGAGCATATGGAATGGGGAGTGGTTGAAGGAATCCACTTTGTTTTTGGTTGTTGACCTTGTTATATTGGCAGTTCTCACACAATTGGATAAACTCTTTAACATTTTGTGTCATGTTGTACCACTACCATTGGCATTGGAGAGTATCCAAGGTCTTGTCCACACTCATGTGACCAACTATTGGTAAGTCATGGGCTTCTTGGAGGCGCACAAGTCGGAGATCATTCTTGGCCGGAACATATATCCGATCCTCATGGAAGAGAGATCTTCCTTGAAGGAGAAGGTGTTGTACTCCTTATCTCATGTTGCATGATGACCTTGTACCATCTGAAAGAAAGGATCTTGTTGTAGAGCGGACCTAAACTTGTTTTGGACCTTAGAGTCGATTGACACCGTCATAATTGCTATTGTGATGAGAGGAAGAGACTTTAAATCAGGTCATCATGATAGTGCATCAGAGATGACATGAAACCAATCTGGTTTGTACTCAAGTTTGATGTCAAACAATTAGATTTGCTCCTCCTATCAATGATGTTGACTATTCATGTGTTCCAAATGTAATGGTTTGTGATCAATTTTCATGATCACCTATTTCCCAAGAGATAATGTCTCCATACTTTGTTGGCATATATCATTGCTAGTTATTCCTAACTTCATGCAAAGTAATTCCTTTCTGTGGGGTTTAATTGGCAAGACATAAAGTCAATGAGATGTAACACATTTGGGAATTCTTACTACATTATAGCTCCAATGGCAAAGTTAGAAGCATCAAAGTCAACCACATAAGGTAGTTGAGGATCATATGGTTGAAGAATAGGTCTTGAAGACACCATATGTTTCAGCTTCTAGAATGCTTCTTCATGCTTGGCGGTCCATTGAAAGCTTGAGTTTTTCTCCAAGAGGTCAATCAATGGTGCTACCACGTGCATATAATAGTGGATGAACCGTAAGTAAAAACTTGCCAATCCATTAAATGCTCACACCTCTATGACATCCTTTGGAGTAGGCCAATCAATAATGGTCTTGATTTTCTCTTCTTCCATCTTGATCTCTTCTAATGAGATCTTGTGATCCAAGAAGGTGACTTCCTTCTACCAAAAGGTACACTTTGACTTCTTGCAATAAAATTTCCATTGACGTAGTCTTCTTATGACTACCCATACATGAAATACATATTTTGCCTTTGTCTTGCTATATATTAAAATACCATCCAAAAACACCACCATCTACTGATCTAGTAGTCCATCCAACACCCAATGCATTTGATCCATAAAGATTTTTGGAGCATTAATGGGCCCAAAAGGTAGAACTCTCCATTCATAATGCCCATACCTTGTACAAAAGACAATCTTTTGTACATCCTCCCTATCAATAAGAATTTGCCAATAGTTGTTAAAAAGATCCAACTTGGATAGGTATCATGCTCCACTCAATTGATCAAGCAAGTCATCAATTGAGGCTAGGGATATGCATTCTTCACCATTTTTTTATTGAGCCTATAGTAATCAATACATAAACAAAGTTCTCCATCCTTGTAAAAGACCAAGACCAAGGAGAGAATTAGGAGAACGGAAGCTCACATTGTGACACTTGAATGAGGGAAACTCTAGATGCCTATAATGAGCTTGGCTCTGTAATTATAGGGAGAATACAAGGCTCTTGAGAAGATTCTCAAGAAGATTCCTTCTAAAAGCCGCCTACTTGGCTTGTAAGCTAAGCTAGTTGGAAGCTTCTAGAAGCTACTTACTTGGGGTGCAATCTAAGCTAGCCAAGAAGCTTCCCAAGAAGCTTCCTAGATACTTTTGGAATATTGCATGTTAATTTGTCCTATTTGCTACTTTGTTAGCCCAAACTAACTTCATTGCTAAACTTTATATTGTTACAGTCCTTCTTTGCAACGAATAGTATTGGTGCTTCCCAAGGAGATGTATTATGTTGTAAGAAATCCTTCTCCAACAACTCCGTAAGTGTTATTTGTGACTCCTCCAAATCCTTTGGTGAGAGACAATAGATTGGTCTACTTACTAGAGTACTCCTTGGCAATAACTCAATCTTGAAAAGCATACCACAATCAGAGGGTAATCCTTTTGACAGGTCATCCGAAAACACGTTTGTAAACTCTTGAACTATTTGATCGACCATTGCTTAATGAGGCTCTTGACCTTCCTCAAATTCTCCTTGTGAAATTGGTTTGATTCATATTATGAAAGCAGACTTATCTTCCTCCAAAACTTGCTCTATAGTTGTTTCACTAACAAACTTCTCATTTAGGGACTTATCTTCTTCAAAGCTTGCTCTATAGCTGCTTCATTGACAAACTTTGGATCTTGGGACTTATCTTCCTTCAAAGTGTGCTTTATGGTTGCTTTCCTTACAAACTTCTTGTCTTGGGACTGACTATTCTTAGGTTTTTTACTCAAAGGTGCTAGACAACCTAATTGGAAATTCCTACCTTGGTGTTGTACTTGAATTTGTCATCAATTTGAATCAAATTGAACCTTATGATGTTCAAGCTAAGCTAAACCCAAAATGATATCATAGTGTAGAGGTGCCACTACAAACTTCATACACTCCAAATACTCCTCCCTGATTTTGAAGGTAATAGGATGCAAGGTATGGGATGCAAAACCCTTCTACCATCTACAATCATCAATCTACTTCCAATTATTGGCTTGATAGGAATACCCAATTCCTTTGCTAATGCATAGACATATAGTTCTTTGAACTTCCAAAATCAACCAAAATCCTACAACCTCGATCAGATATCATAACTTGCAAGTGAAGAAAACTTTCATAAGTCAAGCCTTCAATCCCATTGAAACTAATCAAGTTCTCAATAGGCAGCTCAAAATCTCCTATTAGGATTCCTTGTTTTCTTGATCATTCTGCTCCATAACCTCCATTTGGGCAATTTGTAGAGATTGCCAATTCTTGAGTGGACATTCAGGAATACGATGTCCAATCAAGCAATAATAAAAGCAACCACTATTTTACCATAATCTTTCCCAATCCATTGTACCAAGTGGTCTCCGTTGGATAGCATCAATCTCCATTGGTATTGGCTCCTCCACACATTTATAATGTGCTAGTTGGTTTTGTGGAGGTCAAGGTCAAGACCAAGTTGTCAGAACCAAGGAATCAAAGCGCTCTACTAGCTACATGGCTTCTTCTAGGTATTTTGGCTCTCACATAGTCACTTCTAATTTGGTTTGTGACTTCAAGACTCTCACAAATTGATTCAGAGCTTCATCATACATTATATCTACAATTTGCATAATGGTGATGTAGCTTCTTATAGAACCAATTTGCTTCAACTTTGCCAACTTATCTCTTGCAGCTTGTGTGGCATTTATCACTTGGAATTGCCCAATTATTGCACCCTTGAATTCTTCCCATGTCCAATTGGTGCAACAAAAATTTTGGAACCAAGGAATCAAAGCCCTTTACTAGCTACATGGCTTCTTCTAGGTATTTTAACTCTTGCATAATCACTTCTAATTTGGTTTGTGACTTCAAGCCCCTCACAAATTGATCCAGAGTTTCACCATCCATTATATCTAGAATTTTCATAATGGTGATGTAGCTTCTTGTAGAACCAATCTGCTTCAACTTTGCTAACTTATCTCTTGCAGCTTGTGTGGCATTTATCACTTGGAATTGCCCAATTATTGCACCCTTGAATTCTTCCCATGTCAGCATTGGTGCAACAAACTGCCTTTCAGCTCAAACTGCCTTTCGGCTCATTCCACTCAGAATCGCCACCATAGCTTTGCTGCTCCATCTAATTAGCTTGAAGCTAAGAGAAATTTTTTCCATTCTCTTGAAGATTTGTAGCCTCAAAATAATGTTCATAGTTAAATACAAAATTCTCCATTGCACTTGAGAGATTCTTGCCATCAAATACCTTGGGTTTTGGAAATCAGATTTTGTCTTCTCCTTCTTGAAATGGTACTCTCTCTACGTGCTCTTGTCTTTGTTGTCTCATTCATCCAAAAATTGAGTAAGGTGCTCAATTTGTTCCTACATAGCAATGATAACTTCAGGCATTGCCGCCATGGCTACTACTCTATCACACTACTCCCAATTTACCTAATTTACTAACACATAAATGCAACACATGTATTGTTCTCCATAAGTTATAAATAGAAGTACCAAAGGTTCCTCGGACAAGATGATTGTATTTAGAAAAAAATTTCCAAAACGTGAGGTGATGAACTATGTAAAATGATGTTTGTGTAATAACCAAACATGAAAATCCCAATGGTTTGGTGGAAATGGATTTGGTGGTCCATAAATTCCATCCATCCATTCCCACTCTAATACCAATGTAAAAAACCAAGATCGAGGAGAGAAATAAGAGAATGGAAGATCACATTGGGACACTTGAATGAGAGAAAGATCAAAATGCCAAGCATGAGCTTTAGCTTTGGTATTTCTAGGGAGCATACAAGGCTCTTGGGAAGCTTCTCAAGAAGTTTCCTTGAGCCACTTTCTTGGAATGCAAGCCAAGTTAATTGGGAGGCTTCTCAAGAAGCTTCTTTTTAGAAGTTATGTACTTGGCATGCAAGCTAAGCTAGTTGGAAGCTTTTAGGAGCTACCTACTTGGGATGAAATCTAAGCTAGCCAAGAAGCTTCCCAAGAAGCTTCCTAGATACTTTTGGAATAGGCTAGGCTAATTTGGCTTATTTGTTACTTCATTAGCCCTAACTAACTTCATCATTAAATTCCATATTGTTACACAATCTTGCCTTGATGGCTTGGGCATGCAGATGATCAAGAAAATGGAGTCTTTTGAAGTGAAAAATATTTGCAGCTTGATAAGTTGCATTAGGAAATGCTTTGTTGAGGCAATTGATGGAATCTCCCAAATTTTTTTACAAGCAAGGGTTGTCAAACAAGTCCAATGATGAACTTCCTCTAATATTTAAATATTAGCTTTCTTGCATCAACATGAGACTATTTGTGAATCCTTAAGACTCATCATGATTGTATATTGCATTCAAAGATGCAAGCATTGAGCTTATCAGCCAATAGTTCTCTAGGTTACTCTAAGTTGTCCTAGAAGAACCACAATTTAAAGAAGACATATCGAGTAATGTAGATTATTCAATAGGCTTCAAAGAGTGTTAGGCATAAACGGTTGAGTCTAATTTTTCTATGATTGGATGGTAGAAGGATGAATAAAAATTTGATCTTACTGATTTCTCACTTCAAGGATTATTGCATTGCAAGCAGTTCAAGACTTTGTAGAAGCTCAATTGTGACCTTTATGGGTATAAAAAATTGTGTTTTAATTGACCACAAAAATACCAAAAATAAGATTGGCATTGCACATAAATAGATTATTTGTGGTATATGCATGAAAACCAGCAATTGAGGAGGCCTAGTGATGATTATTTAATAAATTTCATGATGTAAAGAGAAGATAGCATCTATAAAGGCACACCTTTGGGTTAATATATCCTTGGTTATAGGCCTAATATGAATCTTTATACAACAAAAATAACTAAGGAATCAAAGTTGTTGGATGTACAAGGAACTTAAAAATGTATCCCATAGTCATATATCACATGTTATTGAGGAATAACTAGATATTAAAATAAAATTATAAGCTTCTGATATTTTTATTTGTTTTATTGATATGCCAAAAAACTCCTTGCATACATGACTATTTCTTTTCACATCAATAGATCCGCCAGAGTAATTCTATTGTCTTATCTATCCTAGCATACCTAACAAGGATTGAGTGATGAAATTAAATCAACACCATAATGGATAGCTTTGGATTTTTTGAGATCCAAAAAAATTCCCTATCTTGAGAACAAAGCAATGAATTTTGAAGCTTGGTTTGATATGTTTGCCTTTGTTATTGCTTCATCTTCTTTGGTTGCTTGTGTCATTGTTTCAAACCATGTAGAATGAATCTTCAATTTTTGTATTCTCAACATGCAAGTTGCAAGGATTTGCAATTTATAAGTCTACATACACAATCAATATGCCAAATTGTTGTTGCAACTTAAAAAATCAAAACAAAATTTGTTTTTTTGTCTCTAAATAGACCAAAGGTTTATGGTTTGTCTCCCCCACAAACTCCTTTTCTCTTGGGATATGCTTCCAGTGCTTGGTAGCCAATATAATGGCCAACTCCTCTCTCTTTGTTGTGTAGTAATCTTTGTAGTAAATTTTAAGAGAAGAAAGTAATTTGTTGTCATACATCTTCCTTCTGTTGAAGATCCCCAACAAATTGTTAATCCAAATGCATATATATCTAACTTATTGGCTATGCATCTATAGCTAACTATATTATTTTAATCATACAACTTGGGTATAGGTGTATTCAAGAAAAGATCTTTTAAGTCTTAGCAAACAATTTCTTATGGCATTCTCCTTGTCAATATTAACCTTTGCTTAAGAGTGATGTAAGGGCTTACATAAGCATAGCAAGGGACTTGATAAATGAATAAAAGAATCCAATTAGGCTACAAAGACTCTTCAATTGAGTTTAATCCCTAAAGGTAAATTACTCTTGGATCATATCTCATCATCTATAACTTGAATGCATTTTTCACTAATTTCATGGCCTAAGTAATCATCCCTAGGTTTACAAAACTCACATTTTAAAGCTTTTGCATATATTTTCTCTTAGAGTATGATCAACTTGTTTAATTTTTTTCATAGATCAAAATATTATCTAGGAACATGATGTGAAATCTATCCAAGTAGGATCAAAAAATAGTTTTTATTAGTCTCTTGAATGGAATAGATGTATTAGTCAGACCAAATTGCATCCAACAATATACTTTAGATGGTTGTCTTACATAGAAAGTGGTCTTTAGAGCATCCTCATCTACAACTCATGTTTAATTGTTTTTACTATGTTAATCTAGCTTGTGAAGCACTTCTCACCTTAAGTTGATGAAAATTTTTATCCATCATGGGTAAAGGATACATGTTCTTGACTATTTTTCTGATTTATTCTATGATTATCAATGCACATCCTCATCTTCCAATCTATCTTCTTCACAAAAAAATGTTGGAGCTCCATACAAGACCATGCTTGGTTAAATGTATCCTTTCTTCAACAATTTTGTCACTTGGGTTTTTTATTCTTCTAACTCATTAGTATTCAACCTATAAGGAGATTTTTAGGGTAGTACAATTCCCACTTGGATTGCAATCATATGATCCATCCTGTGATGGTAAATTAATTGATAGATAATTTGGGAACACATTCTTGTATCCTTCTATTGCATTTCTTAATTCCTTAAGTAACTTGACTTTTCTTTGTGAAATTTACATCTCTTATTAATCCAATAAATTTATTTGTTTGTTTATTTATTTAATATTCATTTTTGTTTCTCAAAAAGAAGTAATTTTCTTACTTTGGGAAACCACTTTATCTCTTTAGATTGTTCATACATTTGTCTTCATTATTTCTTTTCTCTAATCCACCATGTGATTGTAATGCTCCATCCAAAGCATCCCTAGGATTCTATTACTAACTAATATGTTACTTAACATTTAATTACCTCCTTGTATTTGCCTGTACTATATCTTGTACTTTGAGATAAGGTCTAAATTGTCTTAGTTTACCCATCTCCAAAGTTTACTTCATACTGTATCATTTTCTAGAGTTAATCTTAACATTATAACATTATAGCAACTCGTCATTGAAAGAAAAAGTTTGTATTGATCTAGATCAATTAGTATTATCATCTTCCTTTCTTTGAGTTTTACATCCATGGTAATGAGTAGTGCTTCCTTTCTTTTAAATCCATTAGCTTTTCCGTGTCTTTAATTAACACATTTGCCTCTTCTCTTGTAGTGGAACCAATAATACAACAACACCAAATTATTCGTTATCTTCATTTCATATTCTAATGTGCATCTCTTGCATTCTCTTTGTCATGCTCTCTCTCACTTTCATGCATATTATTGAGAGTTAAGTTATATGGGTATTATCCTGGCCAAAGGTAATATTGTGCTGCACAGTATCCAAATCTTCCATAATTGTATCATCTCTTAGTTTCCATAAGTATTTGTCCTTTATAACCTTATGTAGTAGGTTCATCCTCCTTGGTATCATGGCTTGTTGATGTACATTTTGATGTTGCCTATTTCCTTGATATTGTAGTTAGTATGGTATATCCATTATTGGTGCGTTAACATTCTTCAATTCCCAAGGTATGGGGTTTATATCCCATCCCATATCCCATTTAGCTTCTTCTTCCTCGTTCCTTGATACTATAGCTAGGTACATCATTGGTGTTCACCTTTCCATAACTCTATATTTTGAGTTATGGAAAGGTTAGGATCACCTTACACATCTAATATAGCTTCTTCTCTTAAATAACAAATCAAATATTCTTTGTGTTAATGCATTAGCCTCATTACTAGTCCTTGTCTTTCATAAATATCTCTCATCCAGATTTCTTCTTTTATCCTTCTTGAACATAATGAGTATCTTTGCTTCAATAGTACCCCATTTTGGATTTCCATATTACAAAATTCTTCAATATATTATAAATTGTCCCTTTTTGAACTTCATCTCATAGTTTCGTTCGAACCACTGCAAGTGAATCCACAACTTCACTGAGCCGTGAAATCTAGTGGATGAGTACATATATGTACATATGTACAACCTTGGAATCGCCTTAATCCATCTCCACATGGAATCTCTGGTCCGAGATGTTTCGGTGCGTTGGTTTAAGGTCGCTTGATAAGACGTTATCAAAGTATGTAATGCAGTTTACCATTGGATTTAGTTTAGCCTCCCGACTTGGAATTAAATTTTTGGGTTTTGGGTCGAGGTAAAATATGTGTGACCGTGTCAACATTTCAAAGAAAACTTCCATTTATATTCATAGTCGACAAACATCTGGCGATTATTAGTGCTGGACGCCGTTCCTACAAGGGATCAAGAAGAAGAAGTGATATGAGATTGATTGTCTGATTTCCCACATTCCTCGAGACTTCACCTGAAATTAGCCTTTAAGACTTTTCAGTGTGTTTAAACCCCGAATGTTGAATCAGTTCTTTTATTGATATAAAGAACTGGTATATAGAGATCCTAAAGATTGCTGTTCTCGAGCTAAATAATAAATTCTAGTAGAATTAGAAGGCAATGAAACCAGCTGCACTAGGAGTGATCGAATAGGTGTTCATCAGCATCTCGACCCTCGATAATTTGAATTCGAATGGTTCTTCGTCTGCACACACATCCCCTGCAGCTGTAGGGTAATCCCCCGGGTTTTTGCATCTTCGGATGATTATCGCTTGTTTGAAAACTCCTTCTTGGAATAGATTTACTCTCTTATAGTTTTCTTTTCTCTAAATGTGTAGTTTTAATTTCACTTTGTAGTCATAAATTTTCGGTACAATTTTCATACAATGATTTCCAACTTCTTTGCGAAAGAAAGAAAGAAAGAAAGAATTTAAAGCGTTTGGCCTTTAATCACCCAATTTCGAATGTCTTTACATGGCCTAACCTACAGGACTTCGAACATTTCCGGATTACGTGATTTGCATTTGAGAATAAAAGTTTTTTATCTGTTCTATCGATTCTTCATTATAATCGCGTAAGAGGGCGATAATCCAAATTGACTGTCTCCTGTATACAACAAATGGCATTTCTCGTCTGATTCGATCTCATTTGGCTGTTGCCATTTAAGTACATATTTCCGGAAGATCTAAAAAGCTCTCATCGCCAAGTACCATTGAAAATTTAATATTTGTAATTCTGAGAATTTCCATAAGAACAATCTAGACGAGCAAATAAAGTCTTTCTATTCCATATAATACATATAAAAATGTTATTTGATAAATTAGTGAGAAGAGGCCCTTCTTCATACCTCCAACTACAGCTTTTCATGCCATTTCATCTCCCCAATCTCTAATATAGTTCTACTAGGAATGTTAAACGATCAGAAAATCATATCATATTCCCTATCCTGAATTAGAAACCCAACACTGTTTTCCCCGAGTACAAATAACAGTAATAGTTAAATTTCTACATTAATCAAGATTTCAGTGTTAATTCAAATGGGGATACAACTTTATAAACTGGGATTTCAACCTTAGTTAATTCATAATTGAATGAGCGATGTCCAAGGAAAAGTTGAGAGTATCGAGGAAAAAGATAAGTAAAGTCATTACTTGCATCCCAGGAGCGAACAATGCATCAAAAAGAATGAAATTGAGTGGTATCTTTTGAAATTCAACAAAATTTAACACTAGTGATGATCCAAAGCAAAGTTAATTATGACCATACTTATTTACTATGTAATATAATATTTTTCTGTAATTATTAAACATGCAACAGTTTAATTTCTTGTCAAACAATTCAAGTCCATTTTATGTCTAATTTGAAATGTACCTTATCTTCTGATCTTGAAACTGCTATGTCCCTAAAATACCCCCCAAATCAGCAATATTTTATTTCTAAAATAATTGTAAGGTATATTTAATTTTATGGTTACGGTTCTGATTTTCTTGAAAAATATTTTATATTTCATATTTTATGGATTTATTTTACCTAAGTGGTATTATCTGTTTTGGTCAAATCAAGTTATCAAACTTAGGGACCTGGTTATACAATTATTGGCATCAGTTAAAGAATATAATACTCATCTAGTCTCATGTTTATAATTTGTTTGACTAGTTGATACCAAATTTGTTACACGTTCTCCAGTCCATATCATGTATGATGAAAGTTTAGGAAATACTAAACTAAACTGCATAATATATTTATCATTCATTTAAAATTTATTTCTTAAAAATAATTGATATCAAATAAATAGTATTGGATCTATCACCTATGTAATAAAAAATCATCCGTAGAAGGGATGGGAAAGTAAATTATTTTTTCATATGATTAAATTTACTTTCTTCTATTTTGTTGTACTTGGAGCAGTATGTACAAAGACCTTATTTTTATTATTTTATTAAAGGTCAGAATATCATTTATTATTGTTGTTATTTTATCTTATCCTATCTTATCTATCTAATTTTCTTACCTATTTTGTAAATATTTTAGGATACAATTATATGATAGGTAGCATGTATAAAATATTTTAATAGTTCCACCTACAGTAAGCTCTCATAGTGAAATAATACATCCATATAAAAGATATCATCTATGCAACTAAAAGCTTTTACAAGACCGTCTAAAATGTATGATTTCATAAAGGAAAGTTTAGAAGATATCTAATAATCTTCATTGTAATTGAATAATTTAGTAAGATTACTTGAAACCTTCATTTAGGCTTGAATGGTAAGGTGTACAAGAATTCTAACATGAATGAATCAAGAAATTTCATAGTAAACTTCTTTCGTAAGAAATCTTTATCTATCTTAAATATAAATAATAAGATTTGAAAATTTTTTCTCTCCTCTTTCATTTTTTCCTAACTTATTTCTTAGAATATGGTTGAAATATTTCAATAAAAAAGGAAAAACTTATAATTTTTTTCAACATGTGTTAAATTGAAAATGAAGAAAGTTTAGTTTTTGGACTCTTTTAGATTTTTAAATATTTTATATAAGAAAATTAATATCATATTAATTAGAATTAAATATACACACAAATTATTCATTCATTTATAAATCAAAGCAAATTGAAGTTCCAAAATTAATTCTCTATATTTCTCATAATTAGTAATATAATGGAGTTTCTTATGAGTTGTTATTAAATCCAGTTTTCTGTTCCAAGAGTAATTTTTTATATTTTTCATAATTATAAAATATGGAGATCCTTAGTGCTAGAATCATATGCTATATTTACTTCATATATAATTAGAGTTCTTTTCTTGTTGTAGGTTAAAATCAATAAGTGAGAAATTTTGGATATCTCTTTGATTTTAAATTATGATTATTTTTTCTTTTTGAGAAAAAAAAATTGAGAATCAAATAATCAATGTGATGAATTGCCTAATGGATTAATAGAAGAAAATTATAGTTATTGATAATTTTATCATAAACATTATATAATGAACAACTTTGAGCATCATATTTATATGAGTTTCATGAAAATATATAAGAAAATTATTCTACTGTATTAGCATTAAATTGATAATATTAATCTAATTACAATATCAACCCTTTTATGGAATTATAGCTTAGGCTTTTGTTCAACCAAGAAAGATTGAGGATACAAATTCCTCACTTCTATTACTCATAATTTATAACTATTGTAATCAAGCAGATCTTTAATTGAAATCCAGAACTTAATAAAATAATAATTAAAACCTTTATCTTGGATAGTTATATAGAAGTAAGAAGTCTTTTGATTTTTCTCATATCTTAATTTAGTTAGTAAAATTATTTTGTAATTTATTTCAAAGGTATGTGATTTTAAATAGTTATTAATTATTCTAAATGCAACATAATTTTTTGTTTCCAAGTTAAATTATGATTTTTGGCCCTATATATCTCTATTATTTAAAATAATTTATCTATTCTATCTTCCAAATAATACACTAACATAGATAACCATAGATACTTAAAATTATTTTTTATTTTATTTTTATTTGATATAAATAAACCATTTTCTTCTAGAGAAAATACATCATTACAAGCCAATAATACTACCTTATTTAGCAATCATAGAATGATCCAATATAATGATGATATAGAATATGTACTTCATAGTTATCTTATTAGATTTACCCTTTTTTTTAATCTATTCAAAGTTGTCAATAATAATTGTTATTTCATCTTTTCATAGAATGATCATGTAAATCAACCTCACCATTGTAAAATTTTTAAGAATTTTCTCTTTAAAATTATAACACCTTAAAGAGAGTATATAATAGTAAGTATATAAATCACACAAGTCTAAAAGCTTAAAAACTTGGTAGTCCTAAAATACAAAAGATTAGTATATTTGTGCTTAGAAACTAAGATCATAGACCTTGATATAAGCTCTATACATATGAAATAGTGGTTATTTATCATCCATGATATCAATTGAATAAAAAATTATGCAAAAGAAATATTCATAAATACATATAATAAATTCAAATTATATCATATTTTATTAAAAAAATTCTTTTATACTAGGATTTAATTATTTTTAATATGAAAATATAATCAATAATTTGTAAATATAAAATATAAAATAATTCAATATATTTTTTTTAATAAAAAATATACTTAGTTTTTGAAATTCTCTATGAAATTTATATGGATTATTTCTATAGAATTATTTCAAACTGTTTTCATATATATATTTCATTGATCACATTTTTCTCCATAATCAATGTGTGATAACCTATAGTTGATGGAAAAGTGATATAATTACAAGAAACAAGTCTTTCACTCAATGATATGTATCTTAATTGGCTAGATTTGAAGAGAAATGTCACAATCAGGGATTAGTCCATCGTTACATATGTAACCTCTTGGGCAAAACCACTCCCAAAAGAGAGTAGTGTCACCAACCATAATGCACTATGACAAATAGAAAATTAAAAATTGTTTTCACTAAGAATAAGTTCCAACTATTACCTCAAGGTGATGGTTCAATCAACTCTAAAGAGGTTACTTCATTGCAAAGACATTCAACTCCAAAGGTTGTGTATTACCCTTCCTAGAAGGCACAACTCAGAAGGCACTTTGCATTTTCATTCTATGGTACTCTTTATATTACAATTCATTGCTAATCCATCAAGACATTGCTCCATTCTTTCATAAGACTCAAGGGTCCAACATCCTAATCACAAGTAAGAATGGTCACTCCCACTTAAGCACTCAAGTTCTTACTATAAAGTTCCTCACCACTACTCACCAAAGACATACTCATCAAGGCATTGCTCCATTCTTTCATAACACTCAAGGATCCCACATCCTAATCACAAGTACGAATGGTCACTCCAACTTAAGCACTCAAGTTCTTACTATAAAGTTCCTCACCACTACTCACAAAAGACATACCATCATACTTGGAATTTAAGCAAAAGCAATTAAAAAGATTTTGGCCCTTTTGTGTTATTCATGGTCAAAGAACTAGAATGCATTATTTACACTTGGTTGAAACCTTAAATAGTTTCTTCCTACTCTAAGCCAAATGAATTTAATGGTTGAGGGAAGCCAAAGATCTTGTTGGCTCATCCTCATATACATTGCTAATCCTAACTTCTTGTCTTATCCTATCTACTCACATGTAGGTTAATTAGGTGCCTTACATGTGTCAAGGAAGGCATTAATGCTTCCTTAAAGACAACATACAAGTTTGTGTCCTTCGGACTTACTACTCCAAAGGTTACATCTACAAATGTTTACAACTACAAAGGCATTTGGACCACTCTTTACTTCAAAGATCCTAAAAGTGTCTTTGGCCTAAGGAATAACTGCAAAGAACTACCTTTGCCTTTACAAATTCTAATAAGGAGCTCAATCCACTCCTTGTAACTTGGTATTTATAATATATAGGTATCACAAGTCTTAGTGAATATCTTGTATTTTGTCTAAGTTTAACTCCTAGTTGGTCCATTTTGCCTTCTTCATTTTTCTTCCACTCCAACTTCTAGACCTGCAACTTCATCTTTTTTACCTTTGAGCACTTCCTCCAACATTTCTATAAACTGATCTTGACCTTTGTCCAACCACTTGAGGATCTTTGCCTTCTGTTCCTCTGAGTCACTATTTGCCTTCTCTTCCTCTGAGTCACTATTCAGTGCCTAACTTCCTTTGCTACTTCCTCCAACATCTGGGGTCAAGTAGTCACCCTTTCCATCTTCTCCTTCTTTAATTCTTTGGCTAGATTCTCTAATTGAGCAATCATTTCCTTATAATATTTGGACATTTGTACTTCCAAAGTGACAATGTAATCTTCCAAGGATAGGATACTTGAAGAGAAACACAAAAGAAGAAACACATCGTTTCACACTCAACCTCTGATGCCCCAAAGGAGCACCTTCACTATATTTTATAGCAAAGAGGACTTCTCCAAAGGAAGCTCCACCCTTGGATCAAATACATGGATTGGTGACATATCAGCAATCTCTACCCTTAGATTAGTTGCATGCATGAGTGAGATGTTGGTTCCGATCCTATTTGGTTGGTCAATCTATCTTTGACCAAATGGAATCTTTAGAGGATCTTCATATATGAATCTTTGAATCACATGCGTGAGGTACCATTGGCAAGTTCTTGATGAGACAAACTTGGAAGGAGGAAAGGCCAACCTTTTCTCTAAATTTTTTTGGTTGGGGGGGTTGGGAGGGGGAAATTTTGCACATTTTTGAGGCCTAATTCATCCATTTAGGCCTCTAAAATTAGCTTTGAACTTTCCAAGTTATTTTGGACTCTTGCACTATTAGTAGAATTCCGCTTTTGGTGACACCTCTATCTGATCTACCTAGCCCATCATACATAACATCCTTCCAAATGTTACCAAGCCAATTTTCACCTTTGGATGATATGTCTAGCTTTTGGTATTACAAATTTAGGCTATTTTTGGCTCTTGCCCTATTAGTAGAAGTACTTCTTTGGTGACACCTCTATCTGATCTACCTAGCACATCATATATAACATCCTTCCAAATGTTACCAAGCCAATTTTCACCTCTGGATGATATGTCTAGCTTCTAGTATTACAAATTCAGACTATTTTTTGCTCTTGCCCTATTAGTAGAAGTACTTTGTTGGTGACATCTCTATCTGATCTAACTAGCATATCATACATAACATCCTTCCAGATGTTACCAAGCCAATTTTCACCTCTAGCTAATATGTCTAGCTATTGGTATTGCAAACCACCCTGATTTTGGTGGTCTCTAATTCTCCTTGAATACTCCCTACTTCTTTATCCTTGGCCCTCAACTACTTGTTGTACCCTTGTTGTTGTTGTGCTCTAGCCAAAGTGCTATCTCCTTGTATATCTCCTTGTAGCCTCTAAAATTCTCTTTTGTATTGGTTGCAATCTATTGCAAGTGAAGTGTTTTACCCCTGCACTTTGTAGTTTACTAGCACAAGGGAATTCACCTTCTTTGCCTCCCTTTACAAGTTCTTACTCCTTCCCAAATCTTCCTTCCATACATCCTCTTTCACCTAAGAGGTTTAGATTACCTTATGGAGCCTTTGGATCAATATTGTGTAATTGACCAAATTAGTGTAGACTTCTTAGTACTATGGTAGAATAAGCTCCATCATCTACAAGGCCACACCTACCAAGTGGATTACAAAAATTTTGCAATCCTTGATGGGTACTCTATATGCTTTGTTGGACTCTCTCCTTACTTTGGCATGCATTGCACTTGGATATTCTTTGCCTTTTTCTTCTACATCTACTCTCTTTCAATTATTGATGTTGTTCTTTGGCCTTGTGTTGTTCTTCATTGTTCTCCTTGTCTCCCTTTGGCCACCTCCTTTTCTCCTTTGGGAGCCTACTATCTTTTGTTGGGGTTGAGAGAACTCTTCAACCCCAACAAAAGGCTCTTTGGGTTGTTCTTGTTCTTCTTCACCTTAGTCTTCATGTTCAACACCTTGCTCTTCCTCCTATGGTGCAGATTATGCATCTTTGTATTGCTCCTTGTCTTCTAATTCAAGAGCCAAACCCCACAAGGTAAAGGAGTCTCCTTTTCTTCTTGATCTATCTTTGGAGTCTTCTACCTCCTTCTCCAAAGATACATCTAGAACTTGAGGATTTGTTCTTGGCTATATTTTGAGGCCTTGATAGAGTTGTCCTCTTCTTCTTAGTCTTGACCATAGCCACAATCCACTCTTCTTGCACTAGCACAAATCTCCTAGTCTCTTTGTACTCCATATCTGCAACTTGAAACTTCCTAATAATTAACTTACACTTTGGCCGTGTGGTGAAGTACCTTGCTAGGAAGTGGTTGGAAAATTTCCTTTGCTCCTTTTTTGTTAATGAATGTAGCCCCATGTAGAAATGTATGGCAAAGTGGCTATGTAAGTCATTCAACCATCTTCCACAAAATCCATGCACATGTTCCTTGCCTATAAGTGAAATGTGTTTGCACAATTTGTTGGCTCTCCTTGGTACAAGTACTCAAAGGAGATAGTCTGGTTATTGTTGAGTTATGTTGTCCTCTTCGGTCAAAATAGTTTCAATATCACTCCACTCTTTACCATTACCAACAACTACTCTTTGTGTTGGATCCTTGTATCTACACATACTGCATCCGTTGTTGGTAGATCTCTTCTCTCCAAAGGAGGTAATGATTTAGTCACCTAGCTCCTTGTTGGCAAGCCCAAAATTTGAATCTAGAGTCATGCCTCTAGATGGCATGCCTCTACACCAAGGACAAACCTCCAATTCTCTTTAGTCTATGTGAAAGTGTTCTCTCTCAAATCCCCTATAGTCGTATTCTTTCTTCCTTTCATGTCATGGATGATGGCAAAATCACTCAACTCTCAATTCTAGAGCAAGAATGAAAGGTGTTTGTTTTGGTCGCTCCTATAGTAAACTACCCATTTGTCCACCGCTAAGGCACAAAGGATTGCTTTAGGTGTTTCTGTACAAACATCATGTTGCTTCTTGGGCGTGAAAGTCAAAAAAAAAAACAAAAAAACAACAAAGGATGGTGGAAAACTTTGAAGAGCTACAAAGGTCTATATGGTTACTAGCTCTTTGGAGACTAAAATTGCATGCAAAAAGTCAAATTACTCCAAGTTCACTTGATTTTATGGCCAGAGTTTTTCAGCAAGTGGGTGAGCAACCACTCTCCTCACATGCAAGCCTTTCAATGAATGCAAACAATATTTGGCAGTAGTTCTTTATTTTGGTGGCGGCACATTCAAATTGATGTACAACATTTGAGTCCAAAGATACCTTGTACTTGAGTTTTTGATCACCCTTTAGACTAGATTCCTTTGGCATTCTTTCTTAAGAGTGCCTTCAACTTTGTACTTGTTCCCTTTGTTCCATTGCTTGTAGGGATAACTCAACTAAGAGGTTTCCTTTCCCTAACATGCAATTATCCTACAATGTATGTATGATGAAGCAAGAAACCAGTTTAGTAAAATTTTGTGCACCACACAATAATATCTTCCAAAAAATTATATTCATATATCTTAAAATTATATATTAGGTAAGTAAGTATTAGGATCACATATGATGGAGCATGCAAGTTAAGTGCATGAAGAAACTCAAAATGAACTTCAAAGGTAGTAAATATTTTAAGACTGCTTTATCTTTTTTATATACCTACCTACAAGCACATCAACTAATCATAAGCTCTCACAAGTTTAAAGTATATAAGACAACCACAACTAAGACATGCTCTTAACTTAAAGTTTATCATAATTGGATCAAAATCCTATATCACAAGGAAATCTTGTCAACTGATTTAATACCCTTGAACATATATTTAATATGATTCTTCTAAATAAATCATTAATAAAAATAAATATTATCATTGATAAAATTAAAATTAAAATTGTAAGAGCTTTTATTAATCTTTTGGTTTGGTTAATATAAGGTATAGACATATAATTTTTAATTATTTCTAGTTAGTAATCTTATTGACTATCAGTCAAAATCCAAATTTTCTCAAAGTTAGGTCAATAAATCCACTATATTAGAATAGAATGGACTTTAAAAGGTAACTAAGGATAATAAAAAAGGAAAATTAAAAGCAAAACTAGCTTAAGTAATCTTTCTTGAGGGTAAATAGTGGAGGTGTTATCTAACCGTATCTAAAAGAAGCATATGAATATGAATCAATGGGAACATTGATTATGTAAAAAGATATTAAGCCACTTTAATGATACCAAAATCTGAATATGCTTCCTAATAATGGTTATTGTTTAATACTCATCAATATCCTCAACTAGATAAGAACCTAACCCTAGTTGGGACTAAAAATAATAATTGCAAATTCCAAACACATTCTTTTGGTGAGAAGATTCAAATACCGTAATATATTTTGTTATGATATTTTCTTTACAAACCATTTCACAAAGTAATATATACAACTCTACTATCTAAGTCTAAGTGAAATAAATGATCAAGTCTATTGATTCTTAGAATATCTTCAGTTTTTATTTTGAGAGTTAGAATTTATATTTTGAGTTATACCATCATTTTACATTTTATATTTTATATTTTATATTACACCATTTTTATTTTTTTTATTATACTGTTAAAAACCATCTAGCTTTCAAAGAGACTGAAAACAAATATGAGAATAACCATAGAATTTTGTAATTATCACATACTTCTACGTATGTTACGTTTTGCATGATATCATAGATAAATGATTCTAATTTATGTTGTTTCAATGCAGATAATCATTATTGAAGATGTTTTCTGACGTTATGGATCAAATTTTTTTAAGCAATTCTTTCTAGATCTTTGACTTTCGGTGACGCAAGAAAATTTTAAATCATTAGCGTCACTTATTTATATAAGTAGATAGTAAAACAACAGAAAACAACATAAGTTTAAGATCGAATTTTGAGATAATTAAGTAATACCTTTATGCATTTTAGAATTATCTACTTTCTTGCATCTTAGAAATTAAAATAAATAAACTTTCAAAATGAAGCGTAGACATTTGAATATATCCCTGAATATTTAAACATTGCTTCAATAAATATGCTCTTGACACTATCTCTTTATATACCTTCATTCTACAATAAAATTGAAGTAACGTTAGCCTATAATGATTTAAATATATTATTATATTCTCTATATTATGAATAAAACCAAGACTAAAATTAAAAGAGATAGGATGAACCTGCAATCAGGTGAACCTTCAAGGGTTAAACTCAAACGATTTCCTTAGCTCTTTATCTTCCTATTCTATCTTTCTATTACGTTGATCTATACTAGGAATAAATATACTTGATGATGTGATGAGCATGGTGACGCTAATAGGATTCATTTAAAATATATCTGAGTCTCGTATATAACATTAATATCACAATACTGTTATCGAATTCATATAGCACGTCAACATAATGTATGATAGAATCCTCTTTAATATTTGAGTAATATCCTAAATTCAGGAGTTACATATAGTATCATGTCGCGACACTAATTAAACAATCAAAACTATGGTATAAGTAGAATTTTGTACGTACTACAGAACTTGGACTCCGATGTGTAAAATACGTTTTAATTATCTTCAGTGATCCTTCCCAAGGTCTCCGGCAATTCCAAACTCCGGCGAAAAACATTCCCTCGGTCGGAAAATCTCAACGACCCTATCCATCATTTCCAGGAATTCTCCCCGACTATTGCTAAAGCTCCCGATTGATTCTCAGTGTTTCAAGGGAGATTCTAGTAAACTGGTCAACCTCCAGACGATCCACTAAGCTCATGAATCTATGGGAAGGGATCACATAGTTTGCCGGTTCTTGGCTGGTTATTGAACTTTGGAACGACAAAATGATACTACGAACACGCTTCTTCTCTCCACATTGTCAACTGAGACAATGTGGCACTCAACCATCTCTTGACTTTTGGCCACAGTCCATTTCTAAGAGGCGCATTCCCGTTGCATCTGCGGCAAGAGCATGGGGATGGAAGAGATCAAAGAAGATTATCACAGAAGTAAAAGTTCACCACGACTAACTACTTGGACGCGAGAAGCTGTGGGAATCTGAAATCTACAGACTATTAGTCTAACATAAAATCTAATAGCAGGTTGTTTCGACCCAGGAAGATGGATCGGAATCCGCAACAAAAGTCAGCTGTTCTTGAAACATTTAAACATGCTACACATGAGAATAGAGTAACAACAGACACAGTGCACACTCCAAGTTTTAGTGTAGTAGAAGATCCCTACGTGGATGTGATCCCAGGGCGAGACGGTGTCCATATGAAGTACACTGGAACACTCCGAAACGATGAAACACTGGACGAGAGAGATACCACCACTCATAAATGACGACTCCTTCAGCACTGTGAGGGTCGCGATGATTTACACAGATTTATAAAGGTCTGGCTACCTCCCTTTTGGGGATCATTCCAAGGATTATCGCTGCCACTGAGTGCTGGCAGACTTTGCCTTGCATTCGGGAACACGACAGAAAACCCGTAGGTGGAATAGGGGGGTTCTTACCCAGCCACTCCGGCACTAAGAGAAATCTGAACAAATTATAGTGCTCCACAAAGATCTCAGGTAGTGTTTACTTGTGGATTCTATGTAACACTTTGGCTCCTTCCTTTGGTGTTCAGTCAAAGTCTTCTTGTTGTCATTAAGCACTTCAGAATAGATTTACCTACCGTACTCTTGATACGCTTCGTCTGTCGAATTCACTCTTCCAGCCTCCTGAAGAGAGAATATTTGATCCAATACATGGGGCTGATCACATGACGACATGAAACAGCGATAGGCAAGGCCTACTGATACGCATGTATATGCGTACCGACGTTTTCTATCACCCTACGTGTTGGTTATGGCGGAGAGTCCACTCCTATCAAGTTCAGATCAGGTGGGCAAGGTTTCCGAAGACAGAGGTTCTGCTTTGTTTGGTGCAGTGTTCTATTGTTGATATTACAATCTCCTTCGTTTAGTGTTATAAACTTACGTTCTCCAGACTGGAGTAAGCGTTATATGCGGGAGAGTGTTGGTTGAGGCATAACCAACTCCACCTATCAAGTTCAGGATCAATCAGGTAGATTTTCAAGCAAAAGTCGAGGATGGTATTGTACTGTAATGTTAGTGAAGTAATTATCTCAATTCATGAGGCAGGCTGCACATTATGTTAAAGCAAGCACAGTTAGACAAAAGCAAGTCCTCGTGCTTTGGTACAGACTTTACAGGAATGAATGGATGCGTATACATACCTGAATCTCGATCGTAGCCAAGGACTAACGCAAGAGGAGAAAAAGGTCATTTCATCCCAGAGTCTCCTCCAAAACGAGAGTAATATTGGCTATTTAGCAGTTGATGCAGTGTGAGGAAACGATGTACGACTCTGGTGGAAACAGGTCTATGGATACAGTCCTGTATCCATAGAACCACGTCAAATATCAAACATGAAATATACTAACCACGTCAGAACCAATAATGCACATTCGAGGTGTGTTATCCTTCCTCGAACCACGATGGAAACTGGAATAAGTACGTCATAAGCGTGCTGAGTCAGCTGATTATACCAAACAGTTGCGTAATGGAATTCTTTGCACCCTCAGATACACAGTCAGGTTCTATCCCAATGGCACGTTATACAGTAGATAGCTTAGCAGGTTTTTGTCCCCATGACACCTTGTGAGTACATCAGATAGCTTAATCTGATTTGATCTGATTATAACCAGATCGAGACTAACTATAGTCCAGAGCTCATCGAAATGTTGAGGACTGTGGTGGCAATTTGTTTTGGTGGCTTTTCTCCCTCTCTACCTCCGATGTTGCAGTTTTTACTCGAGTAGAGTGTTTCAAAGGATGCCTTATAGTGGTCTGCAGTGGCCGCCACTTCCGGTACCCGCACTTTCACCTAGTGGTAGAGAAGGAAGTGGAGCATGTCTATAAGGAGCGTGTGGCCATTTCAATATACAGATCTGCCACTCTATCAATGGTACGATATTGAATGTATTCATGTCAATCTTGTCTTTCACTCCGACCATTCTTACTACATTCCCGACATAGTATCGAAAGAAAATCTCAAATTTTCAACCTTCTACTTTCTTAAAGTGAATACCTACTAACACTCTAGACTAATTCCATGACTACTCCACGCCACCCAAGAGGTGGGACAATTGACTTTGATAACCACGGGGTGACTATCGATCAGATCACTTCGATGTGTACACTCCCGAGCCGAAAGAGTACTTGAAACGTATAGTGGAATTCGCAGTGACGACTTAAATGAATCCAAAGTAAAACATAATACAGTATATGCTTACAGACCCGCCAATAATTGTTACAATTGTGTTGGGAGCTTAGACTTGAGTTGTGTATGAAAGGGTTTTACTTCTTAACTTAATTCTTAGTAACCAGAAACCATCGTTGAAATATGGATTGAAATTGATTGATAAGTAACTACCGGTACTTTTCACCAAACTAGCTCAGCAATTGTTGTGTTTCTTGAGGTGCTACCTGATTAAATTTTAATTATATTAATTTAATGAGGGTTTATATCCTCCCAAAAATTTATTGCATTACTTGTGAATTTTCTCATGTATCTCTCTCGAATTAATAATAAATTGCTATGAACTTCCGATAGAAGAGATCATCCACAACTAATTCGAATGTGCTTTCACTCGCCTAAGTATCCAGTATATACAGGACTTAACTTCAAAGTTCTACACAAAATGGCCCGAATTCGTGATGGCACTGTACTCAAACGTTGAACGAGGTGCATAATAAATGATAATGTATCAATATAAAACGTAACCTTCCAGTTTCTTCCTCTTCTATATATGACTATCACCAAATTGACATTGAAGAACGCAAAATGATGAGTGAAGCACACGAATGCTTTGTTATGGAAAGTGATCCGAAAGTAATCTCGAAGGTTAATGCTTGTAAGAGGTTACCATTAACTTCCAACCTGGATTATGAGCATACGTTCCCTGAAGTACATGACAAATTCATTCTGATATAATAAGTCCAAATCCTTGCATACAAATGTGACATCTTTGTGTAGCAAAAGTAAACTATGGACATACAAATATTGTTGTGGACTTTCGGATTGCTTTATTCATGGTTGCAATGCACTGCTCGCATCTTGGAACTCTACCGTGATTTGTACTCACACTGCACCCCTCTCTGTAAGTCTGTACATCTGTTCCTTTGAAAGAGCTCTAAATTCTTCCTTAAAGTGCAGCGCAGTATCATGGATTAGGCATAAACGCTTTAACATACCATGTAAACATCCCTTTTGATGTTGTGACAGGTGAACTTCAGAGGATAAGAGTGGGTGACAAGATACAACTCAATCGAGTTTTTTACAAGATGATGGAACAGGAATAGTCTTGCCTCCTTATCTTCATTAGGATTCGAACCAGACTTTCGACGGTGTAGAAGAGGATAGTAGAAAGGATGAGATAGATCTATCACAAATGGATGGACGGAAGGAAGCTCAGCAGGTGCAGCTCCCTTCGAATTGCAACTGACGGATACAGTACCGATGGATGGACGGGGACTGTGAGCACAGAATTGTGGTGTACAAATGATTATAGACCGCTACAATCAGAGGCCGAGCATCGCTCCAACCGTGTGTGAACAAAAGTCGTAGGGGACCGAGAGAACAACGAGGTGGCCGCACGCACTGCACTCTGTAGGTTGTTGGTGGTAGGGAGGGGGGAGCAGAGGAAGAGGAGGAGGAACAGGGGAAAGAGCACAGCCCCAGCTCTGGTCGCCCGTCTTCCGAGTTATAGCTTCTCTGCGATCGTTAGCTCGATCAGCCGCAGCACACTGAGCAGACTTCTTAATTTGCTGCTGGTCACCCAATTGGGTTTGCGGGAGGATTTAAGAGACGAGAATTCAGTTCTGAGATTGAGAAATCTTTCAGCTGGACCAGAAGGATTTGATTGATTGATTTCTTGGGACTGAATTGCGGCGGGTCGGTGGAGGATTTACCCATCTTGGATTCGGAGTGAGGAGACGAAGATCTTTCACAATGGGGGACGTTGCGAAGGATTTAGCAGCTGGGACGATAGCTGGAGTGGCACAACTTGTAGTTGGGCATCCATTCGACACCATTAAGGTGAAATTGCAGAGTCAACCGAGGCCTCCTCCAGGGCAAGCCCCTCATTTTACAGGAGCTATGGATGCTGTCAAGAAAACTCTGAGTGCTGAAGGGGCGAAAGGATTGTATAAGGGCATGGGAGCTCCACTAGCCACTGTTGCTGTATTCAATGCCGTCCTCTTCACTTCTCGGGGGCAAATGGAGCATCTCTTAAGAAAGTCACCCGGTGAGAAGCTCTCAGTTGGGCAACAAGTGCTTTGCGGAACCGGAGCTGGTGTGGCCGTCTCCTTCGTTGCCTGCCCTACTGAACTGGTCAAATGTAGATTGCAAGCACAGAGTGCCTTGCAAACTGTTGCTGTGGTTGCGGAGGGCGCCCCTGCTGTCGCAATGGCTGGGGCACCTGCTGCAACAGCAAGCGCAGCTGCACAGACCATCAAGTATACTGGGCCCCTGGATGTGGCCAGACATGTGTTGAGATCCGAGGGTGGTGTTATTGGTCTGTTCAAAGGTATGACGCCCACTATGATGAGAGAGGTACCTGGGAATGCTGCTCTTTTCGGCGCCTATGAAGCAACCAAGCAGCTTATAGCTGGAGGAACTGATACTTCACAATTAGGAAGAGGATCCCAATTGACAGCAGGAGGTGTAGCTGGGGCAGTATTTTGGATGTCAGTGTACCCAGCTGATGTAATCAAGAGTGTCATTCAGGTTGATGACTACCGGAATCCTAAGTACAAAGGCACTCTCGATGCGTTCAAGAAGGTTTTTGCTGCTGAAGGGATTAAAGGATACTACAGAGGTTTCGGCCCTGCCATGTGCCGAAGTGTCCCCGCCAATGCTGCTTGCTTCTTGGCCTATGAGATGGCCAGAGAAGCGATGGGTTAATTCTGCAAAACATTGTCACCGATATTGATTAGATCTCTATTCGACCGACAAGACTGGAGCGTCATTGTACTTACATCCGTCTGCAGAATCTCAGTTTCCTCTCTTCTCTGTACATTACAAGATTATCAGGTGCGGTGTTAAAGGTCGTCAGTTTTTGGCCGATACTGCGCTATGGTGCAATTTCGCTCTTCGTTCCCCTCGACACAGTAAAAGCTAGTCAGTTGATTCTCCTGCAGAAAACTCACACTTGTCATTCTTTCATCCAACCTAGCTTGTGGCTCTAGCTGGACTTATTTGCTTAAGATTTTTAGTCTAGAGTCACTCGAATTTTTACAATCTCGATTGTCAAATAGACATCAGTTGTACAGTAGATCTTGCACAAATGTAATGAGGAAGATCGCAGGAATTTACATTTCTTTCGATTCATCTAGCCATGAGGTTACAGTCGGTCGTTGCAATGGGGAAAGTATAGTTGTGGTGGAGGGGAGCGTGCTCTTGCCTGGTGCATTCTCTGGAAATACATTACTAAACTTATAATCCGACAAACTAATATGTTCAGGGTAACTTTGTGGCATTTTTCCCATTTCGAGGAGATACTAGCTCTGTTGCGTTGGATACTACTGCAATTCATTACACTCACATTGTTATACCAAGTGGAAATGGTGTCTTCTTATTCTTTAAAGTAGTGGTCTAGTTATTACTATTCTTTAAAGTAGTGGTCTGGTTCTTGCAAATCCGTGTCATGTGAGTCAGTCCTTTTTCTACCTATAGTAATTGATGCGGGCATTGTGACACGATGAGTTTGTTTGGGATCTTTTGGCTCAGCGCGCCAAAGTTTCTGAGTCTGGCACCCAGTCTTCGTTGAGGCAAATTGAGAAGTTGGTCTCATGTCCAAGAAAATCCGCACAAGTGACTAAAGTGATGGTAAGATTGGTTCAGAGTATTCTCAGGTCGAACTAGAAACAGTCCTCAGAAGAGTTGCATTCATTTTGACGAATTAGGAGCTGTCATATCTAGCAAAATGATGCAAGTTTAGTTACTCGACTTTACACGGGGCGTAGTTGGTATCACCCAAGGAGGGCAAAAGGACCCTAAACCTTGAAGCGAGCAGGTCCGCAGTAGAAGAACTTTTAGGAGCAAGTAGGTTATCCACAGGCTTACACCAATGGTCATCACCCTTCAAAGTTGCATGATCAATATGACAGCGGAAGCAAGCTCAAACATGCGGGCAGACTCTTACCCTCGTATCCCCTTCCTCTATTTTCTTGGAAGGTCATCGACTCACCAGAGTCTTTCAACTGGTACTTAGTCCTATCACTGGTCCTCCTTAATTAGCCAAATAAAATGGTACCCGTAGCGGTATTGCTGGATGAAAAGAAGAGTCCCTGCACCTGGACTGCAAAGACTTGCACTACGGATGGAGAGCACTAAAGGCGCATGTAAGGCTTCCCACAACTAGTTGAGAATAGTCTCAGTGCAGAGGTGCTCAAATTGTGCGAGTTACTGCATTGTCTCAGCTGGTGGCACCTGCCTCAACGATCCAGGCAAGGTTTAGATGGTTATTCATCGTATGTTGACCAGCATCTTGAAGTAGACTGAGCCAACCACTTTAGACAGAACCGTCGCGAGTCAGTCATATCAAACAAAATGTGTATGCGAGGATTTATATCTTTCACCATTCAATCTGCATATCTCTGTTTGATACAGTAGTGAAACAAACCTATTTCACGTCTCAAACTCGGAGCTTGCAAATTTCCGTCTCTTCGACTGACAGGAACCTATTTCATATCGCACTTCGAACACCTTTCACATCGTACTTCGAAGACCTTCCGACTTGCATAACTCGGATATCTTATGTGCGGTAGGGCAGATTTCTCATATAAACTCTACTGGGGCTTAGTCCCATGTTTCTCTCTCCCTTGTACGGCTTGATGGGGTCTTCCCATCCTTCGGTTTTCCTACGCGGTCGCCTACTGTGCTTCGGAGATTAGACGCAAAACCATAATGCAGATCTGGAGTGTATTGTAGCAAGTTTCTTGGTGAGAGGTAGCTTCACCTCATGTTTTCGTTCCTCGGGTGACTCTTCCCAATTTTCAACTTTACTGTCCTCTCCCTGTGCAGCTACGGAAATGGCCAGTTACCACGTCAGGTCTCGTCAGTATATATATATATGAAAATGAGGGGCTTGATACATAAACTTCTCCATCTAAAATCAGGTATCACCGAATCGAGGTCAATATTGTGCGTATGTGAAGAAAAAATTTATTTTTTTTAATGACTAAGGTATTAGACTAGGTAGTTTGGTAAAAAAAATCACTGGATCTTAACTTTTTGTATCCTATCGTCTGAAAACTCCTTGTATTTCATCAAACGTCCATCGAAATAAGATAGTTTGGTAATGATAATTAAATACCTAAAGAATTTAATGCAATATCTATAATTTTCACATTTAGACAAGTTAAGAGAGACAAAAGGTGTACTAAAATAGAAATGTGCACCAGTCAAAATACTTCATTTTGATTCAAAAAAAACTAGAGTACCTGATCCTTCAAAGGTGGGAAAAAGAAAATTAGTTACTATTTGTTATCAAGAGGTCTCAATAGATCTATTGAAGGTGAAACCACCCAATATAGCCACGGAGTAATATTTCTATTAATTTTGAATATTTAGGGGGGCCCCATTGGATCATATATATTTTATATATCCACACATTATCACGTATAAAGGAATTTGGCTTTAGCTATAATTAGCAATTCTAACCTTACCCTCACTCAGCTGGCCTCCCTTATTCTTCAAAATCAAAATTTAACTAAGCTATAGATTAAATTTAAGGAATTTATTGAATTTCACTAATAACAAACAAATTTGCTAGCTATCTCCACTTAGCATTATATTATATGTCCGACACCCATATCATTGGTACCTTTTAGATGGAGAATAAGAAGTTGAATTTGAAACAAGGTAATATACTCCACAAGTTTTTTCATAAATATATTTTGAACATGATAAGATTTTAAAACCTTGCAGGTTTGCAGATTCAAAATTGTCAAACTTTTCTCAATGTTTCTAGTAAAATATAATATTTTCATCTTCTACAATAACTCTTTTTAATACTTAAATGTATATAAATATGTAAGAATTTAAGATAAATACTTCAAGATAGGATCGAGTAACAAATGAATGAGATTGTAGTTAGATCAAATCCAACAAGTCAATACGAGCAGGCCTAAATATTTAAAAAAGTGATTTCAATAGTTCAATATGGAAGAATAGACTAGCAAATCATCAAATTACAAGAGAATACAATTAAAGAGAGGAACACTTATAATTACTGAAATATAACATAACATCTGTATAGAGGATTTGTGCTTAACCAAAAATATTAATATAAATTTATTATATTTTAATTCATATATATATCGGTATCAAACAAGACATCCACAAAGAGCCACATGAAAAAAAATTAGCCTTAGAATATCTATCATTTTCTTTTTAGAAATAATAAGGATTAGAACATCCTCTTATTATCATACACAAGATATACATAACATGATGAAGTCTCACAATGTCTATCATACCCTAAGCCATACATTTTTGTTTTAAGGTAGGGTGAGAAAGGCTACTATATACCCTTCAAGATACTCTTATGTGTAAAATGAATATGCGGAAATCAGATTTACTATTTATTAATTTTATATTTATATTTATTATAATATAAAGATTCAAGGAATATCTTTTATTCAAGTTGAAGATGGTTCGTTGCTTATATTAAACAACTTCAAACATTTTGGATATATTCTAAAAGGAAATCTATATAAATCTATATATTTATTGCCCTTTATTATAATAAAACATATTATGTATGGAAATACTTAAGATTATTGAATTGAGGAAAATTACTAGTTTATGAATATGATGGAATTTTTCACACAAGTGTAAGAGATTATTTTTGTTTTCTTTTAACAAAGAGTATAAGATGTTGGGAGGTCAATCACTCTATTAACTTCTAGTATTTACTGTACAAACCTCCAGATTTTGCTTGTTCTAAATTTCAAAACACTATTTAATTTATATAAAAAAAATTAGCTTCTTCAAGTCCTATATTAATTGCTAGATTTAAGTAGGTTATTTCTATTCTGTCAAGCCTTTTCTTTCTTTCTATCTTAATATTTTCAATCTATCTCTTTTAATGCTAAAGATAATTAACTTATGCATGCAATCCAAATCATTATAGAAATACATGTGTACTCCACCAATCTCTTGAACTACTTACATTTTCCTATAATGTAAAAATAATTGAGAATTAACTATGATCTTCTAAATGAATGTAAAATTCTACATATTTCTTCTTTATATTTTGAAAATAGACTAAAAGTCATATAATAATGGTGTACTTTTCTTTGTAATACTAATAAAACCTAGGTTTTTCCATCAAGGATTCCAAAGATACCCTTACAGAACTCTACTACTTGATTTTGCACCTCTATTTAGTTTAGATCTAATGAAAGATATATTTTATACCAAAGAATCTACTTTTCACCTAATACTTAATATCCACCTAAAATATATATTCCAAGGTATATAGAAAATTTTACTCTGCACTTTAAGCTAGTATGAAAAGTGAACAATCTAATAATATCCATAAATTTATCTAGACTTTTTGCTTAGGTTGTTGACCAAAATCATCCTCCAACTTAAAATTCCATCTTCTATCCATCTCTAGTTCTATAAATTTATAAATAAAGGATTGCATGTGAGATGTAAGATAATTTTGATCACTAATTCAAGCAATAATTTAAGATAACATTATTGATATCATTGACATCTATTATGTGAAGATAACAAACCCAAAATGATGAGATGTATAGAGCTAAGATTGTAAACGTGATTATAAAGAAAAGAAAGCTAGCTAAGGTCATATGCGTTAGATTGTAAAGGACAAATAGCTACTCAAATTTTGCAATTGACACAAATTTAAGGATTAAGGTTCCTATGTGTCTCTTTTAAAACCTCATATAGACTTTGAAAATAACTTTTATATGTATGCTTTTATATGGGTTTCTAGAATTGATAAGTATTCCAAAGGAGTTACTAATTGAGGATGAATTGAACTCCAATAACTTAATTAATATGTTTGTTTACTATCAAAGGACCATGTGGTGAAATATATCATAATTCAAGAAATACATGACTGATTTGGATTTGGAACAAAGTTCAAGTGCAAATACTTAGTAATTAGGTGGATGGTAAAGTAGCTTAAGTAAGTATATGATGAACCGAAAGAAAAAGAAGGCTTAATTTTTTCTTAAGTCATGCATAATTTCCTATACCTTGCATAAAAGTCTATCTCCAATTTTCTCCTACAGAAACAATAGCAATATTATTTGAGTGTAATCATATTGATTTATTTGAGACTAGGCATACAACAATTGCGACAATTATATACCCAAGTGTTATTTATAAAATCAAATTACTTCTAGCAAAGCAAACCTAACAGAAGATACGACTCATGAAGGCTCGATCTCCAATCTTAGAATGTTGACCATATTGCGATTCCTCAAAGACTCACACATTAAGTGTTCTATGGTTACAGCCATTTGTATGTTTCAAGGCCCAAGTTTGGCAGACTTATACTTGGTCCGAGATGATCAGGTGACAGTAGCGGATGTCGTGGTCACGGACCCTACGCGGGATATAGTTTTGGAGGGAGTGATTACCCATCCTCCTGGATGGGCGGCGAGTGCAGCAGCAGGTCGTAAGGTCTCCAAGTATAGGGGCATGCAGCGAGGTCACCTCTTTGTTCCTCTAGCCTTGGAGTTATATGGAGCGATGGACACGGCATTTGACACATTTGTAAGGGAGTGCGCGAGAGCTGATCATGTTAGGCGTCAGGGGTACTACTCTCACTCTCATACTTTGTAGCTTTCTTTAGACAACGTGTGTCCATTGCTCTACAGAGGGCAGTGGCTGGTGCAATCCATAGGAGAGCAATCACATTAGGTGATATTTCTTCGGATGCTCCAGTTGTGTGTAGACCATACGACTTGCATAGCTCGGATATCTTAGGTGCGGTAGGGCAGATTTCTCATACAGACTCTATTGGGGCTTAGCCCCATGTTACCTTTTTTGTCTCTCCCTTGTATGGCTTGATGGAGTCTTCCCATCCTTCATTTTTCCTACACCGTCGCCTTTTCTCTAGTTTGTAGCAAACCCTTCATCTCTAAATAGCCTCTCATGATTCTATCCAAAAACTAAACACGCATCTTATAACATGAATAAAATTGAAATACACGTCTTGTTACATAAATCAGTGTACATGTTGCTTCCAATAACTAAATATAATAAGGGAATCTTACTTTTACCAACCGATAAAGATTACAAATATTTTATTACAAGCAAATAAACTAACATTCACGTATCTGATAAGATAGTAATGTTGGGAGTGTATAACAACGTGCATATACCTATTTTGAAGAACATATAACATAGATAATTATATGGTAGCTTTTTCAAGTTTCTAGTGGACACATATTGTTCTTTTTAAGGATGATAAGGAAAATGGCTTCATAATATGAGGCATTTCTTCCTTGAGAATACCTAGACATGATTTGTAAAGATCATTGCCAACAATGTAAAAGGAAAAAATATTTTATTACAGACCATTATCAAATGTAGATAATTTCAAAAGCTTGACATTATATCTAGAAAGAACTTTATAGATATTACAAAACCTGATATGGGTGGCAAGGACTTAAAAAAGTGATTTCATAAAACAATTTCTATGTCAAATTCCAAATATATTTTGTAAATATCAAAGTTCATATGCAGATATAGGTAGGTAGGGTGATATGTAGAGCTTAAAGCTACTGATTCAATGTCTTATGTGATTTAGACAAGGGTACATGATCTATATTCCCATTTTAAGAATTAAAATTTTATAAACCCTTTGAAATTTTAGTCATTTTATATATTTATGACTAATAGTAAGATTATATATAAGATTTATTTTTATCTAAGAGGTTATTTTTGCCTAAGATGCTCTAAAGGTATGTATGCATAATTACATTGTATTATTTATTTATGTCTGTAGGTTTAAATCAACATCTAAGCTTCTCATTTTTCTTGTAATATCCAAGACATTCATTTTTTTGTTGGAGAGTGCAATTTGTAATCTTTGTACGCACCATAAGAACCAAATGAAAGAAAGAGCTAAGTAAGTTAAGAATTTTGAAAAACATTCATTTGATGGTGGCAAATATGTAGGAATATTTGTGAATGTGATAGACCAAACCAGAACCACTATTGCTCATTGACCATTTCCATTCAACAATAATTATGAAGTTGGAGTGCACATGGTTTCCAATAACGCTTTACAAACAATTTATTTTCATTTATGTATATTGAAATTGATATTAAATTACTTTTTATCATTCACCTTATTACCATAGAAGGTGCAAGTAAATTACCACCTAAACTATAATTATTGTTAGTTTCATACTATCAATTATTGAAAGTAGAAACAGAAAAGAAAGGAGAAGAATCGTGAAGAAGAATTTCCACTCACAAGAAGAACCTACTTGTGTATGATTGTGCTTGCCTTTTCTCTTTATCACTGTCATATTTTTTAGTAAATGATAGAAAATTTGATTTCGATCAATAAATAAAACGCCTTTGATAATTAATGCAGAAAAATGTGATGTCTATGGAAGCTTAGGAAATGAAAATGGTGTACATCTAAAAGGAGATTAAATCTTACCTCTTCAACACTAATGCAGTTCTAGACATTCAACAAATGGAAGAACACTATACTTATGCCTTTAATTCTTAATAGCTAATCAACAGAAAAGTTGTATAACCCGGTGATAGAACAAGAAACACATTAAAATTTTTATTTTTCAAAAGTTTGTACAAATCACCATAATTTAGTTAGACTAAAGGAGCAACTTCTAGTGGATGACATTTCTACACACTTTAATGGTAAGCTATATATACTTTGTACTCACTTTTCTTCTTCTTTTTATGGAATTCATGAGTGTGGAGATGGGAGAGGAGATGGAGCGATGTGAGAAGAAAGATATACATTTTCTGAGAGCTCTCTAGCATAAATCACTTGAGTGAATAATAGATTTTGTTTGTTTTCAATTTTGGTTCCATTGGTGTCTAAATTGAAGACTATGGAAGAATTGAGTGGAAAGTATCAAGGATTTTTAGGTCTTTTAGGGTTTAGAGTGATCATTATACATCAAGAGTGATAGATCAGGAATTTTCATTTCTAATCTTGTTGGTTCCATGATTGAGTTCCATGGGAACTTAGTTTGAAATTTTTTGAGATTGAAATTGGAAGTCATGAAATTTTATAGGTTTTAGGGTTTGTAGAGATTATATTTTCTCATGTGAGTTGGGATGTGAGGGTTTGTGGTTTTGCAGTTATAGGGAGATATGGAGAGGAGCATCAGGTGTTACTATTGTTATTCTTGTGCTAGCTATGGCTACACCTTCCCATGCGGGGCTGGCTAGAGCGGCTTGGGTATACCATGCTCAATGTGTCATCAACACTTTACTTCACAAGAAGTAATGACCTATGGGGGAAGGATGCCCAAGGACTATGATTGGACCACTTGGGATGCTCACATGAGGCAAGCAACCACATTGATAGCATTGACACTTGAGATTACACATGCTTCCTCTATCCCTTCATTGACCGTTCTAGGGATACCGATCAAGTAGGAGTGGTTAGCTTCTTAGGCAGGTTCATTTTGGGGTTATTTGAGACTAGTCTTCTATGTCTATGTCTATTCCATAAGCTTATGGAATAAATGAAGCTAGATAAGCTTTTTGCCTACCACTTGATTGCTTGGCATGTGATCCCTTGGATGAGTTGGCATGGTTCTTATTCCTCTTACTCCCTTGATGATGTCTTTTTTATGCTAGAGGAAGAAGTTTGGGGCATAGAGAGGTTGCTACTAGATTTTATTGATCCCAAGTGGTGGATTGGGCGGCCTATAGGAGAAGTTTGTTAGAGCTGCATGTTTTAGGAGACAAGTTTGGCCATAGGATACCAAAAAGTCTTCTTGATTATAATGGTGTAGGACATCAAGTCAGGCCAGAGAGTTTAGTAGAGTAGCATGGGCGCTACACTCTTTGTCTTTGACTTGTCCTATTGATGAGATTATCTTTTCCCTACACTCACTACATCTTGTGGTAGGAGAAGGATTACCACTAGAGGTCTTAGATTATCAACTTAAGCAGCCTTTAGGACTTGATAGGTCATTTTTTAAGAAGCATTGTGCACTACCCCTCACCTCTCTTCAAGAGGCTTGTCAAGGATTGTATATGAGCATCTTAGAGATTGCTTTCAAGCAAATTATACTTCTAGTGGTTTTACCAAGTTGTTTTAGGTGGTTACAATAATAGCAAGAGGAGATATTCCTATATCTATTAGTCAATTATTAGGTGCTAATTGACTTCTCATGACGGACAAGGACACGGAGGGCATTAGACCAATTGCTATTGGAGATATCTTTTTGCGTTTGGTCAACTACACCATTGTCCTTCAACATCATTCTCACTTTTGACAACACCTTAGTCCACATTAGTTTGGAGTAGCTATACTTGGAGGAGGTGAGGTTGTATCTCAAGGCATTATGACACTCCTAGATATCCATCTGGAGTGGGTCGTCCAATAGGTGGATATCAAGAATGCTTTTAATAGCGTTTGATTAGCATCCATCTTTAGAGAGCTTAGGGAAGTTGGTGGATCCTTAGCAAGTCTTATTCCTTTTGTGTAGTCTTTTTATGGCTCTCTTGCTTCCCTTTACTACTAGCAAGGTTGTTCACAAGAGTGAGTCATTGTCTTGGAGTTAGTTGTTGGTACACATTAAGGAGATCCTTAGGAGGACCCTTATTTGCCATGGCTCACTTAAGGGTTCTCTTATCTACTACTTTGCCCATGCCAAGCTGTGTATTTCCCTCCTTGGTAGATGATAACACATATTGTAGGCCCTATAGATAAGATTTGGCAGGCCTTTGACTAATGAGCTACATCTAGTAGACTTGAAAGTCAAGGTGTCAAAGTGTAGTGCATGGTCCACTTTAGGTATCCCTCCCCACCTTAAGCGTCCAAAGGGGTGTATCACATCTACAGATGGACTACATGTTCTTGGAGTGCCAATAGGATCCAAGGACTTTTTCACATGCTTCTTAGACATTGCACTTGCAGAGGATGTTCCCCATGTGGATTACCTTCTATTTCTAGGAGATCCATAGGTAACATTTGGTATACTCTCCTCTAGTATTTCTTGTTGACTAAGTTACCTCCTTTGCACAATTCCTCACTCCTTGACCTTCCTATCACGGCTAAGAGCCTTTGATAGGAGGATTATAGAAGTCTTTGGTGTTATTATTGGACCAAGGTCATTTGAGTGTATGATAGGGGATTTGACATGTAGACAAACATCTCTACTAATATAGTGTAGAGGGGTTGGCTTGCTCTTTATGGAGGAGACAACACCTATAACATTTTTGGGTAGTTGGGCTCTTTTGGCACTCCTACTTTCCTCTTATTTTGTGGTTGTTGATAGGCCAGTTTTGGAGACTTATCTAATAAAGGTGGAGGAGGGATCCTTCTCTCTCCAAATTTTATTATGGAAAATGAGAGATAGTCTATCCTCATGGGTACACAAGGACCTTCCATATTTTGCTTCACTATCATCAAATTGGACTAGAGGTTTACACTCTTCCTTGATGGAGCAACAATGTTTTCATATGCTACATTCTCTCTTAGTTGACTTGTCCATTCTTCAAGCTATTAGAGCATGTCATTGCTCTTGCTCTAACAAGGATAAAAGCTCTTGGATCCTAGCTCAACAATGCATTAGGGAATTCTGACTCACACCAACTACTTTCTCTATAGTGATGAGGTTTCATCTAGGTTTGGTCCATCCATTTGCATCTTCATTACTCACTTGTGAGTGCGGTTCTACACTAAATGCAACAGTGGTCCATATGACACAATGTCCTTTTGGAGGATAGAGGATAGATACCCATGATGCTATTAGGGACATAGTGTTTGCTATAGCATGAGAGAGCAAACATTTGGCTTGGAAGAAGCGTTCATATGCTTTGTAGATGATATGTGTCAGGGCAAATTTATACTTGGTCCAAGATGATCATGTGATAGTAGTAGATGTTGTGGTGATAGATCCTATGTGCAATATAGTTTTGGAGGGAGTGATTACCCATCCCTTTTGATAGGCAATGAGTGTATAATACCAATAGCTAGACATATTATCTAGAGGTAAAAATTGGTTTGGTAATATCTAGAAGGATGTTATATATATGATGGAATAAGTATATCAAATAAAGGTATCACCAAAAGAGTACTTCCATTAATAGGGCAAAAGCTAAAAATAGCTTGAAAACTTTATAGCCTGTTTTGGAGGCCTAAATAGATGAATTAGGCCTCAAAAATAGAAATTTTTCATCCTCTTGGGCAAAAGAGCTTGCCTTCTCCACCACATTATTTGTCTCATCATGAGCTTTCTAATGGTATCTCACCAATATGATTTTGAGCTTCATATAGGAATACTCTCTAAATATTCCCTTTGGTCAAACCTATTTGACCAATTAGATAGGACAAGTACCAACATATCATTGATCAAAAAAATAATCTAAGGGTGGTGCTTGCTGACATGTCACCAATCTATGTATCTAATCCAAGGGTGGAGCTTCCTTTGAGAGGATCCTCCATGTTATACAATAAAGTTAAGGTGCTCCTTTGGGACATCAAAGTATTGAGTGTGAAGCTTTGTGTTTCTTCTACTACATTTCTTTTAAGGTCACCTATCCTTGGAAGGTTACAATGGTATCAAAGTAGGTATTTCAATCCAAGAGAATGGATCATCCCACTTGGAGTAACATGGGCTACTAAGATTGAGTAATTTTGAGGATAGAAACCGTAGTGCAATCAATAGATTAGGAGTGTGTTAGAGAGAGGATAGGATGGACGCTCCGAGAGGAAAATATCTAGCACCTTGCTTTTTGTTTTTGAATCCATCCCACATCAAGATTATGTATATCCAGCATGAGCAAGTGATAATATATTTCATTCTCCATTTTGGAACAAAGTTCATGGATAGTGATGAATTCACCAAACCTAGTGATTTTACTTATGATGATCTACAATAGAGAGTGAGATTTGACAATCTATATTTGTTATGATGGATTTGAATATACAAAATCCTCTCTCTTTCAGCACTCAAGTAGAAATCCTTTATGTGCTTAGACCAAAAGTAATGTTTAGGGATCTTGTAGTATGCAATTTTGGTGAGGAATATTATCAACAAGTGATAGCCTCTTAAGTCCCAATGGTAGTATCAATAGATTATTCTTTCTCTCAAGTGATCATATTAACCCTCTATTGAAGTGGGAAATAGTAATTGAGCAGTTGTTTTGTGTAGGAATCATGGATCCAGAATTGCAAGAGTTGATGGAAAGAATGCAAGGGATGTTGAAAAAGTTTTGTGAGATCAAGATGACCATAAAGGCATTGCAAAATCAAGTATGGACCTTCAAGAATGATCAAGAAATGCATAAAGAGGAGTCATCCCAAAGCCCAATACCAACGACCAAAGTACATGGAGAATCACTCATGCCAATGACATTGACCCTGGTCAACAATGAGGCCACCTTGTTACTATGGATGACAAAGACATGCAATATTGAACCTTACAAGGGACAACATTCCATAGGAGTAGTGAAGAACTGGATTTCAAGAATGAATCAATACTTTCAATTGTTTGCAACTAAAATCACCAATCATTTCACATGCGTGTTCGCATGTAGGTACTTGATCAATAAACCCTCACATGGTTTGATGCATGGGAACAATCAATGTTGGCAGAAGGAAGAGATGTCACTTGGAATGCCATGCACGAAGGATTGTTGAAGAACTTCCAATTTGTGGATTTTGTGCAGATAGCTCAAACCCGACTATGGGAGTTAAAGCAAAAGAATAGTGTATAAGAATCCTTGATCTGTAGGTTGTGATAACAAACATGAGTCCAATAGAAGCTCTAGAAAATTTCAACCAAGGGTTAAAAGAGCAGATCTGCCAAGAAGTAATAATACAAAACCCTCATATGGTTTTTGAAGCTATTGCTTGTGCTCAAAGAATTGCAAGGGAGCTTGGAGGAGGTGGAGTAGTCCTGATTCAACATTATCAGACTAAAACATAAAACTTTGGTGGACCAATTCCCACAAAATTAGGCAACAATTGGTTCCAAGAATGAGGAGCACGACTGCTCCAAGGAGACGGGGACGGGTCAAAGAAAGGAGAGATGGGGTGTAATCTTCCAAGGATAGGAGACCTTAAGAAAAACACAAAAGAAAACACAAAGCTTTGCACTCAATCTTTGATGCCCCAAAGGAGCACCTTGATTGTATTGTATAGCAAGGAAGACTCTCCCAAAGGAAGGCCCACCCTTGGATCAAATATATGGATTGGTGATATGTCAAAAAGCTCTATCCTTAGATTGCATGGGTAGCATGTCAATTCATATCCTATTTGGTTGGTCAAACCATCTTTGATTGGAGGGAATCTTTAGGGAATCTTCTTATAAGAATCTCCAAATTGCATGGGTGAGGTCTGTTGGAAAGCTCTCAATGAGAAAAGCCTTGGGGGAGGGATGGCTAGCTTATTTACCATTTGGGGGAGGCATTTGCACACTTTTGAGGCCTAATTCATCTATTTAGGCCTCCAAAATTAGCTTTGAAGTTTCCATGCTATTTTTGACTCCTACTCTATTAGTAAAAATTCTCTTTTGGTGACACCTCTATTTGATCTACCTAGCCCATAACATAGCATACATATATCCATCAAGATGTCATCAAGCCAATTTTCACCTCTGGATAATACATCTAGCTTTTGGTATTACAAATTCAAGCTATTTTTGGCTCTTGCCTTATTAGTAGAAGTAATCTTTCGGTGACACCTCCATTTGATCTACCTAGCTCATCATACATAACATCCTTCCAGATGTTAGTAAGCCAATTTTCACTTATAGATGATATGTCTAGATCTTGGTATTACAAGTGGTCCCATGATGAGAAGGGACTCAAGTAGAACAACATCGTTGTTACAATTGCGGTTGAGTTGGGCACCTAGCCATTAATTGTCATACTCATTTTCCTAAAGGCCATTGGCTCCTATAGAGGCAATCTTTGAACAACATGGAGAGACAAATTGAAGAGGAGGAGGCAAAAATCACATCAAAAAACAAAGATCACCAATAAATGTACCTCACGGCCTTATTGGCTCAATGGAGAAGCAAAGAAGTGGGGAAAGGAAAAAGAAAAGTGCACAAATATTGAGGAAGAAAAACTCACATTTGATTGTCATAAATGGAGTCCTAGAAGGCAATTAGGTGAGAATATTGATAGACCTTGGAGTAATAGAGAATTTCTTGTCTTGCTCTATTGAAATAAGGTCGGGGATGGATCTAGAGAAGGATGAGAATGAAGAAGTAAAATTACCTAATAGGCAGATATAGAGGATTGAGTCATTTACCTAGAAAGGTAAAAATCTCTGTAAGAAAGTATCATAGAGGATTGAGTCATTTACCTAGAAAGGTAAAAATCTCTATAAGAAAGTATCAGGAAGCAATTGAGTGGCAAGTGATACGGTTAGCTCGTTATGATGCAATCTTAGGTCTGCCGTGGATAGAGCACTACAACCACACGATCAATTGGAGGAAGAAAGTAGTGAGAACTCATCAATGGAAGGTCATTGGGGTTAAAGAGAGAGCATACAAGCAAGAATTATCTCTCTATATCATAGAGATAATAGCTATATGTAAGATAGATGTTTCATGGGCCTAACAAAAGAAGTCCAAAGTATACAACTCGACGGACAAGTTGATGAGAAATTGAAAGATAGGATCAATGAGTTTCAAAATGTCTTTTTGGATGACCTACTCTCAAGATTATCACCAAAAAGGAGAGTAGAATATAAAATCAAGATAATTCTTAAGAAGACACATCTTTGTAAGGCACCATATAGTCCCTCCCCTCATGAGTTGGAGGAATGTAAAGCTCAAATTGAGGATATGCTACAGAAAGGATTTATCCAGCCTAGTGTATTACCATATGAGGCTCTTGTCGTTTTTGTGAAGAAAAGGGATGGTACAATGCGCATGTGCATGACTATTGGGGCCTAAATCAACAAATGGTGAAGAAAAAATACCCTTTAACCTACATAGATGACTTGTTTGATCAACTCAATAGAGCAAAACACTTCACCAAACTTGACCTGTAGAGCAGTTACAACCAAATCTGGATTGTGGAAGAAGACATCCATAAAACTACTTGTTGAACAAGGTATGGTTACTTTGAGTACATGGTGATGCCATTTGGCCTTGCCAATCCACCAGCCACCAACCACTTTCATGAGTTTGATGAATGACACATTTTGTCCATACTTGGATAACTCTATTTTCCTAGACAATGTCTATAGTAGGACAATTATGGAACACAAGTAGCATCTGCAAGAAGTCCTCCTGATTCTATGAAAAAATAGTTTTACACCAAAATCTCAAAGTGTGAGTTTGGCAAGTCTGAAGTAGACTACTTGGGATATAGAGTAAGTGGAGAAGGTATCCAAGTATTAATAAATAAAATAGAAGTCATTCAAAAATGGAATGCTCTAGAAGATCAACCTCAACTCAAGAGTTTCTTGGAATTGATGGGATTATCATTGCTTTTTCAAGGACTTCTCTAATGTTTCAGAACCTCTAATGGCACTACTTGGCAAGGGAAAGAAGTGGATGTGGTTGTAAAAGACCAAAACGAGGAGAGAAATAGGAGAATGGAAACTCACATTGGGACACTTGAATGAGGGAAATCTCCGAATGCCTAGCATGAGCTTTGGCTTTGGTATTTAAAGGTAGCATACAAGGCCCTTGAGAAGCTTCTCAAGAAGCTTCCTCAAGCCGCTTTTTTAGAGTGAAAGCCAAGTTAATTAAGAAGCTTCTCAAGAAGCTTCCTTCTAGAAGCCACCTACTTGGCGTGCAAGCTAAGCTAGTTGGAAGCTTCTAGAAGCTACTTACTTAAGGTGCAAGCTAAGCTAACCAGGAAGCTTCCCAAGAAGCTTCCTAGATACTTCCGGAATATTCTAGGCTAATTTTTCTTATGTGCTACTTTGTGAGCCTATCTGACTTTGTCGCTAAACTCCATATTGTTACATATTCCCTCGCCGCTAGTTGGTGACGTCCTTGTCGCCAGTGAAGCTTTGAATTCCTGGATGGCCGTCTATGCATTGTGGAGGTGAGAAAGAGGTTCCCAGGTGGCATCATGAAGGGGATACCCTTTCCAAAGGACCTTGTACTCCGTATGTTGGCGACGGCCTCGTTGAATGTGGCAACGTGCAAGGATACGATCAACTTCGTACTCCTCATGATCATTGATAGGGATAGGAAGAGGGGGAGGTTGGACTCGAGAGGAAAAGGAAGAGGGGTTAGGAACAAAGGGTTTCAACTTAGAAACATGAAAGACATGATGGATACGCATGTGACGAGGCAAGGCAAGATAATAAGCAACAGGAGAGACAATTTGGGTGATATCAAAGGGTCCTATCCAATTAGGAGCAAGTTTACGAACTTGGGTATCAAGTGGGAGAGGGAGGTTACTAGAGGATAGTATGACTTTATCACCGACTTCAAAGGTGAGATCACGACGATGGTGGTCCGCATATTGTTTTTGGCGATTCTGAGCAACAAGGAGGTGAGACTTGGCTTGTTGGAGAGATTGGGATTTAGTGGTCAAGAATGTGGAAGTATGAGGAACATGAGATGGAGAGGAAGCAAGAAGAGAATCTGGAACAAGCGGATCTTGGCCAAAATTGAGAAAGAAAGGAGAGAATCCGGTGCTTGTCTGTTTGGAATTGTTGTAGGCAAATTTGGCAACAACAAGACATTCATCCCAATTGGTATGGTGGACATTGACAAATGCACGCAACATATCCTCCAATGTACGATTTGCATGTTCGGTTTGTCCATCAGTTTGAGGATGATAGGCCGTGGACAAAGCAAGCTTGGTGCCGACTATCTGAAAGAGTGCTTGCTTAAACTTCCCGGTAAAGCGAGGATCACGGTTAGAGATGAGTACGCGTGGCATTCCATGATGCTTGAAGACATTGTCGAAGTAGATTTGCGCTAAGGTTGGAGCATCCACGGTATCACAGGTTGGTGCCAAGTGGATTTGCTTACTAAGCTTATCCACAAACACCACGATGGCGGTGTGTCCTTGTTTTGTCTTTGGCAAGGATGTGATGAGATCCAAGCTCACATGCTCCCAATGAGCTGATGGAACGGCAAGCGGTTGAAGGAGTCCACCCGGCTTCTGGTTGCTGGCCTTGTTACGTTGGCAACTCTCACATGATCGGACAAATTCTTGAACATCCCGTGTCATGTTGGGCCACCACCATTGACGTTGGAGGGTGCCCAAGGTCTTATCCACACCCATGTGACCAGCGATGGGTAAATCATGGGCTTCTTGAAGGCACACAAGTTGAAGATCACCTTTGGTTGGAACATAGATCCGGTCCGCATGGAATAGAAGGCCTTCCTTGAAGGAGAAGGTGTTGTACTCCTTGTCACCTGTTGTGAGCCAACAATTGTGTACCATTTGGAAGAAGGGATCTTGCCGTAGAGCTAACCAAAACTCGTTATGAATCTTGGGATCAATTGACACCGTCGTAATTGCTGCCGTGATGAGAGGAAGAGACTTCAAATCAGGTCATCGTGATAGAGCATCAAGGATGACATGGAACCGACCTGGTTTGTACTCAAGTTTGATGTCGAACAATTGGAGTTGCTCTTCCCATTGATGATGTCGACTCTTCATGTGCTTTAGGTGTAAGCTCTACAACAATGGCTTGTGATCAGTTCGCATGATCACCTGTTTCCCCAAGAGATAATACCTCCATACCTTGGTAGCATATACAATTGCAAGTTGTTCCCGATCTCGAGCAGAGTAATTTCTTTCAGATTTATTTAGTCAGCGAGACATAAAGGCAATAGGATGTAGTCCATTTGGAACTTCTTGTTGCAACACAGCTCCAATTGCAAAGTTAGAAGCATCAAAATCAACCACACAAGGTAGTTGAGGATCACATGGTTGAAGAATGGGTCTTGAAGACACCATATGCTTTAACTTCTGGAATGCTTCTTCATGCTTGGTGGTCCATTGGAAGCTCGAGTTTTTTCCCAAGAGGTCAGTCAATGGTGCGGCTATGTGAGCATAATAGTGGATGAACCGTCGGTAAAAACTGGCCAATCCATTGAATGCTCGTACTTTGGTAGCATCCTTTGGGGTAGGCCAATCAATAATGGCCTTGATCTTCTCTTCTTCCATCTTGATCCCCTCTGATGAGATCTTATGACCCAAGAAGGTAACCTCCTTCTGCCAAAAAGCACACTTTGACTTCTTACAATAGAATTTCCATTGTCGTAGTTGTCTTAGGACTTCTCGCACATGATTCTGTGTTCTGCCTCTGTCCTACTATAGATTAAGATATCATCTAAGAACACTACCACGGACTGATCCAATAGTCCCTCCAACACTTGATGCATCTGATCCATGAAGACTGTTGGAGCATTAGTGAGTCCGAAAGGTAGAACTCTCCACTCAAAATGTCTATACCTTGTGCGAAAGGCAGTCTTTTGCACGTCCTCTCCTTCAATAGGAATTTGCCAATAGCCGCTACAAAGATCTAGCTTGGAAAAGTAGCGTGCTCCACTTAATTGATCAAGCAGGTCATCGATCCGAGGCAAGGGGTATGCATTCTTCATGGTTTGCTTATTGAGCCCACGATAATCAATACAGAAACGAAGTCCTCCATCCTTCTTTGGAACAAATAGTACCGGTGCTCCCCACGGAGAGGTACTATGTCGTATGAAGTCCTTCTCCAACAACTTTGTAAGTGTTGTTCGCAATTCCTCCAACTCCTTTGGTGAGAGCCAATAGATTGGTCTACTCACTAGAGTACTCCCTGGCAATAACTCGATCTTGAAGGGCATACCTCAATCAGAGGGTAATCCCTTTGGCAGATCATCCGGAAACACATCTACAACCTCCTAAACTATCCGATCAATCGTTGCTTGATGCGGCACTTGGCCCTCCTCAGATTGTTCTTGTGCAATCGGCTTGATCCACACCGCGAATACAAACTTATCTTCCTCCAAAGCTTGCTCTATGGCTGCTTCATTAACAAAATTCCCTTCTATGGACTCATCTCTCTTCCAAGCTTGCTCTATGGTTGCCTTCCTGGCAAACTTCCCATCTTGGGATTCATCTCCTTTCCAGATTTGCTCTATGGCTCCCTTCTCAACAAACTTCCCATCTTGGGACTGACTATTCTTAGGTGTCTTACTCAGAGGTACCAAACAACCTAATCGGAAATTCCTACCTTGGTGTTATACTTGAATTTGACGTCGGGTCCAATCGAATTGAACCTTATGACGTTCAAGCCAAGGTAGACCCAGAATGATATCATAGTGTAGAGGTGTCACTACAAACCTCATACACTCCAAATACTCCTTCCCAATCTTGAAGGTAACAGGATGCGAGGTGCGGAATGTAGAACCTTTTCTACCATCCACCATCATCAAACTACTTCCAATCACTGGCTTGATAGGAATACCCAATTCCTTTGCTACTTGCATAGACATGTAATTCTCTGAACTTCCAGAATCAACCAAAATCCTACAACCCCAATTAGATATCATACCTTGCAAATAAAGAAGACTTGCATAGGTCGAGCCTTCAATCCCATCGGAACTAATAAAGCTCCCAGTAGGTGGCTCAAAATCTCCTATTGGGATTCCTCGTTTCCCTGATCATTCTGCTCCACAACCTCCACTTGGGCAACTTGTCGAGGTTGTCCATTCTTGAGTGGACATTCAGCAATGCGATGCCCCAACTGGCAACAATAAAAACAACCTCCATTTTGTCGTAATCTTTCTCTATCTGCTATGCCAAGTGGTCTTTGTTGGATAGCATCAATCTCCATTGGTACCGGTTCTTCCACTTGTGGTACTGGTAGGTTTTGTGTAGGTCAAGGTCAAGACCAAGTTGTCGCAACTAAGGAATCAAAACGCTCAGCCAATTGCATGGCTTCTTCTACGTTCTGTGAGTTGGCCTGTCTCTCACTCAGGATGAACCTCTGATGGCTATTATGGTAGCGCACCATGGACTAAGAAGGCAAGGAACCCCAACTCCATCATACTCCTCCGAGGCTAACACTCCAAACTCAAGACATTGCTCACTAGAGAACTCAATGAGAGAGAGATAGTTGCAAATGAAAGGATGATGAGTACTTCCTCACCCGTTGTTTATATACTTGTGAAATAATTATGTACCAAAGTTACTGATTACCGTAGTAACTCAAGTTACTAGACTAAAAGTCAAGTAAAGTCAAAAAGTAGAAAGGAATATCCATTCACATGGGCATATTCCCCTAAGCATGTGGTCTTATCTTGACCCAACCACTAAGTCAAGGATTCCTTCACATGGGCTCTCCTTGGACTAAAGAAGAATCCAAAACAAAAAGGCTTGCGGGCCCAAGAGTTCTCAACTCTTTCCTCAAAGCCAAACACCTAGGAATAATACCAAGTCAACACACTAAAGTCCAAAATAGTGGTGCTCATCTTTTCTACTTCCTCTAAAGTAAGTTCCCCTCTATCTTAGCTATGACTAACTTTAGCTAACCATGACTAATATAGAACCATCCTTTATCTCTATATAAATAATATCTCTTAAGTACCTGTAATACCAAGCTAAATATCACAATATCACACACATGCACAAATGGGTGTTACAGTTCTGTGGCTCTCGCATGGTCACCTCCAATCTGGTTTGTGACTTCAATCCTCGCATAAATCGATCCAGAACTTCACCTTCTTGGATATCTAGAATTTTCATGATGATATTCTGAAATTGTGTGATGTAGCTTCTCATTGAGCCAATCTACCTCAACTACGCCAATTTATCTCGTGCAGCTCGGGTGGCATTTATAGTCTTAAATTGACCAAGTATTGCATCCTTGAATTCTGCCCATGTCAAAATCGATGTAACAATTTGTCGTTCAGCTCTTCTACTCGATATCGCCACCAAAGTTTTGCCAGGCCATCCAATTGGCTAGAAGCCAAGAGAATTTGTTTTCGCTCGTCTTGAAGATTGGTGGCTTCAAAGTAATGTTCACAGTCAAACACAAAATTCTCCATTGTGCCTGGAAGATTCTTGCCTTCAAACACCTTGGGTTTCGGAAATTGAATGCGATCTTCTCCATCTTGAACTTGCACTCTGTCTATCTGTTCTCGTCGTTGCTGGTCTCGTTTATCCAACAATCGAGTAAGATGCTCGATTTGTTATTGCATTGCAAGGATAACATCCAGTATTTCCGCCATTGCTACTACTCTGTTCCACTACCCTCAATTTATCTAGTTGATTAACACATAGATACAACACATCCACCGTTCTCCATAAGTTACAACTGGAAGTATCAAGGGTTCCTCTGACACGGTGATCATATGTAGAAAATCCTGCCCAAAGCGTGAGGTGATAAATTGTATGAAACAATGCTTTGGTAATATTTGGACATGAAAGTCCCAATGGTTTGGTGGAAGTGGATTTGGTAGTCCATAAATTCCATCCATCACATTCCTGCTCTGATACCAATGTAAAAGACCGAAATCGAGGAGAGAAATAGGAAAATGGAAACTCACATTGGGACACTTGAATGAGGGAAAACTCTGAATGCCTAGCATGAGCTTTGGCTTTAGTATTTATAGGTAGCATACAAGGCCCTTGAGAAGCTTCTCAAGAAGCTTCCTCAAGCCGCTTTCTTAGAGTGCAAGCCAAGTTAACTAGTAAACTTCTCAAGAAGCTTCCTTCTAGAAGCCGCCTACTTGGCGTGCAAGCTAAGCTAGTTGGAAGCTTCTAGAAGCTTCCTTCTAGAAGCTACTTACTTAAGGTGCAAGCTAAGCTAACCGGGAAGCTTCCCAAGAAGCTTCCTAGATACTTCCGGAATATTCTAGGCTAATTTGTCTTATGTGCTACTTTGTGAGCCTGACTGACTTCGTCGCTATTCTCCATATTGTTACAGTGGTGAACCGCACAAAAATTGACTTTTAGGAATTAGAAGATGCATTACTACATGCACAAATCTTGAAATGGTATGACCTAAAACGTCCATTCAAGTTGTCTATAGATGCATCAAGTGTAACAATATGAGCGATCCTATAACAAGAGTGGCATGGCGGATGACACCCAATTGAATATTTCTCTTGAAAGCCATTACCGATAGAATGCAACTATCACACCACCAAATGAGAAGAGTTTTCCATTGTCCTTGCAACCAAGCATTGGAAACACTATCTTGACAAGAAGGCATTTGTATTGGAGATAGACCACAAACCTCTAGTCTACTTCAAGACACAAAAAGATCTATCTCATCAATAGATTTGGTGGGTGGAGTGGAGATAAAGGTTCAACATGATGATCACATATGTGGAAGGCAAGAAGTGACTTGCACATGCATTTACGCAAATGCCTATGGTAAACAATCTAGTGGTAGAGGTCAAGATGAACCATAAATTTTGGCCAAGGATTCTTGTTTCTATAGAAATTGACCCACAGATTGTTGGAGCTTGATCATCCACAAGCGTCATTAGTTCCCAAGGGCTCACTTTTCATGATGGCAGGTTATGGATGACACAAATATAAGAGCCACCATCCTAGCAAAATGTCATGATTTCACATTGCAAGTCATGTTGGAGTGTACAAGACCTTGGATTTAGCCAAACATCATTACTATTGGCCTAAGATGAGCAACAATATGATGGAGTATGTTCAAAGCTACCTACTCTATCCAAAAAATGAGACGTCTAATCAAACTCCCTCAAGACTCCTTCAACCCCTTCCTACTCATACACAACATTGGGTACATGTAAGCATAGATCTGGTTTGTGAATTGCCCAAGACCACCTCATGGTTTGATTCCATCATAGTCTTTGTTGATTGACCTAGAAAAATGATTTATGGGCATCTACCACCAAGGATGTGACTGCTCTACAATTAGCTCAATTGTATTTAGACATAGTCTTTTCTCACCATGGCTTGTCTTGAGTGATCATCATTGATAGAGGCACTCAATTCACCAATTTGTTTTAGAGAACACTTTTTGGTTTCTTCAAAACCAAAAATGGACAACAAAGTGTCCATGGCTTACTATCCAAAAGTCAATGGACAACAAAGTAGGCTAATTTAATTATTGAAGACATGCTTCAAGGATTCATCCTAGAGGACCAAGAACAATAGGACACCTTACTTCCACTAGTGGAATTTTCATATAATAATTCAATGAATGCATCCACATAGGCCACACTATTTTTCCTCATGCATAGAGAGCATCCTTCATGCCTTTGAGCTTGATGAAGATTTGCCCAATGGATACCAAGGCGGATGCCATCAACACTTTTGTTTCCAAAATCCAACAAGGAGTAGAGAATGCCAAACATGGGTTGAAAATTGCACAAAATTGATAAAAAAAAATTGGTAGATGCACACTGCCGGCACATGGAGTTCAATGTTGGCGATCAACTTTGGTTGTCAACGACCAACCTCACATTAGTTGGCACTTGTAAGCTCAAACCTTATTTTATTGAGCCTTTTCCCATCCTTCATTGAATTGGCATAGTGGCCTATCACCTTAAGCTACCTCCATACATGAAGATCTATCCAATATTCCATGTAACAATATGGAGTTCAGCAATGAAGTTAGTAGGGCTAACAAAGTAGCAAATAAGACAAATTAGCCTAGAATATTCCATAAGTATCTAGGAAGCTTCATGGCTAGCTTAGCTTGCACTCCAAATAGGTAGCTTCTAGAAGCTTCTAGAAGCTTCCAACTAACTTAGCTTGTACGCCAAGTAAACAACTCTTAGAAGGAAGCTTCTTGAGACGCTTCCCAATTAACTTGGCTTGCATTCCAAGAAAGTGGTTCAAGGAAACTTCTTGAGAAGCTTCTCAAGAGCCTTGTATGATCTACATAAATACAAGAGACTAAGCTCAAGCTAGGCATTCGGAGTTTTCTCACATTCAAGTGTCTCAATGTGAGTTTCCATTCTCCTATTTCTCTCCTCGGTCTTTTACATTCCATGTTTCCTTAATACAAAAATATGCACCTCGATTGCCCCACTTCTCTTCCATAAAATAAATTTGAACTTGTCCAACCCTCATTGAGGACATAGAGGAATATGAAGTTCACCGCATTCTCTAAAAATGCATCCATGGTTCTTGCCATCCACATGTGGAATATCTTATAGATTGGAAAGAGTACCTACTATATGAGGCAACATGGGAGCCGACAACCAACTTAACCAATGCACCAGTGTTAGTGAATCTTTTAAGCAACAACTTTGCAATGAGTATTACGTCTTAAAAGGGGGAGAGGTCTATAATACCAATAGCTAGATATATTATCTAGAGGTAAGATTTGGCTTGGCAATATCTAGAAGAAGAATGATATATATATATATATATATATATATATATATATATATATATATATATATATATATATATATATATATATATATATATATGTGTGTGTGTGTGTGTGTGTGTGTGTGTGTGTGTGTGTGTGTGTGTGTGTGTGTGTGTGTGTGTGTGTGTGTGTGTGTGTGTGTGTGTGTGTGTGTGTGTGTGTGTGTGTGTGTGTGTGTGTGTGTGTGTGTGATGGACTAAGTAGATCAAATAGATGTATCACCAAAAGAGTACTTCCACTAATAGTGCATAAGCCAAAAATTAGTTTGAAAACTTGAGAGCCAATTTTGGAGGTCTAAACAGATGAATTAGGCCTAAAAAATGAAAACACTTGCCCTCTCCTTGGGATCCTAAGCTTGTCTTCTCCTCCTAATGTTGTCCATTGAGAGCTTTCTAATTGTACCTCACCCATACAATTTTAAGCTTTCTATCAAAAGATTCCCTAAAATTCCTTTTGGTCAAACCTATTTGACCAACTAGATAAGACAAGGACCAACATGTCACTCATCCAAGCAACTAATCTAAGGGTGGTGCACGTTAACATGTCATCGATCCATGTATCTGATCCAAGGGTGGAGCTTCCTTTGAGAGGATCCTCTATACTATATAATAAAGTCAATGTGCTCCTTTGGTGCATCGAAGTATTTAGTATGAAGCTTTGTGTTTCTTCTCCTTTGTTTCTCTTAAGGTCTACTATCCTCAAAACATTACAGAGTGCAATAGTAGCTCGCAAGGTCTCCAAGTATATGAGTATGCAACAAGGTCACCTCTTTGTTCCTCTAGCCTTGGAGTTATATGTAACGATGGACACAACGTCCAACACATTTGTCAAGGAGTGCGCAAGAGCCTATCATGTTAGACGCTAGGAGTACCACTCTCACTCTTATACTTTGTAGCATATTTTTGACAGCGTGTGTACATTGCTCTATAAAGCGAAATGTCTGGTGCAATCTATAGGAGAGCAATCATGCTAGGTGATGCTTCTTTGGATGCTCTTGTTGTTTGTAGACCGTATGATTTGCATAGCTCTGATATTGATATCTTAGGTGCAATAGGGCAGATTTCTCATATTGACAACATTGGGGCTTACCCCCATTTTATCTATTTTGTCTCATCCTTGCACATCTTGATGGGGTCTCCCAATCCTTTGAGGGTCTTCCAATCCTTTGTGTTTTATACGTGGTCTCCCTTTTCTCTTTGAATGACATATAGAATGGTTATGAAGTGAAAATACAACCCAGCAGAGATTCAATTCCACTACTTCATGAGTATGAAAGGAACATATTATAATTCAAAGTGATAAAGCTAATAAACTCTTCACAAAGATTTCAACGGATAGTCCCGGTAAACGGCTAAAAAGACGGTGATTCCATACGACGCGGAAAGCAACAGCAACAGCGTGACCTAACCGCGACCAGGACTGTGGTGTCCAAACCAGATTTTGCACAGCGAACTGTGTATGGAGAGCACGGAGATAACGTGGGCCTGGCAACACTACCGAAATGGTGCCACCGTACAGTAGACTGCCACTGCAGACTTCAGGTTGGCGTGATTAGAGACAGCGTCTTAATTGCACATACAACAAATGATGAGAATTACTAGGTAACTGATTTGAAATACAGTACGGTAGTAGAGTATACTCCCACATACATACATAAATAACCAGGTCGGGTCATGTAGCAATATAATAGTAACTATTATTATTAGTTAACAATATTAAGCACTATATAGTTTGGTTATTTAGATTTTTAAGTTCTTTGAACTTCTTACCAAGGGTATCCGATAGCACTCGATATCCAATGAAAAACATACTGCGCAATTGAAAAGTCTATTTGCGCGACACGCATGTGTCGGAAAAGAGGAATATATAGTATAAAGTATCTCGATCTTTATTTGAGAGCTTTTGGCTGTAAATATTTATAACTAATATAAATTTAAATAATAAGAATATGGTTGACATGTTATGAGAATGTTAACTTGAAGTGGTGAGTGGGTTTCATATTTAGTTATCTCTCAAGCTAAATTTTGTTTCTTGAGATAGATTTTCGAGCACATAAATACCATTAAATAATCCAGTCAGAGTAATAACAAAGAATTTAGTCTAGTGAACAAATTGGTTCAAATGTTCAATTACTAGCATTTATACCACAAAAAAATCACATTATTTTTCTTTTATATCTTTCTTGTTGATTGAGCACATAATATGTATATTTGATTCATATTCCCACTGAAATCATAAACCAGAATATACTCAATACTATATTAAATACTAAAGCTATAAATTAAATTTCTCCATTCTAAGTTTTCAAATAATTTGTTTTGTTTCTACAAAACGCTTCTAGCGATAATTTTACCTTGAGTATTAAGGACGGGAGCATTGTGATTATCTGCAAAATTTAAATAATCCATGAGATTTGAAAATAACAATATAAAGTAATTCTCACATTAAAGACCAAAAAAAACTTGTAAAAGGTAATCCATATATTTTTAGTTGGTAGAGAGGATAGAACCTAATACCCATGATAAGCTTAGGTTGGATGCTATCATGGTAATAAGAAAAGCCTATAATCTAAATATAATATCTATTATATTTAGATTATACTGAGATTTATATTTCTACCCAAACACTTACTAGAAAAATATAGTAATCATTGTAAAATTTACAGATAATTCCACTTGTAGCATACTTGATAATTTGGATTATTTAGGTATTGTCATGTAACTAATGCAATCAAATTCTTTAGAAAATTTGTTACAAGATTTTAAAAATATTTTTGCATCTCAAGCTGTTGAATTCAAGAGGAGATAAGGTATTTTCACTATGTTATCATCCAAATATTCAATATGAAACTTATAATTCGAGGATTAATCATAAACATCATACCATGGACGTGAGAAACTAAAGAGATTGAATTGTAGGTTCCACTCTAGTTTTTATTTTTCTCCAAATTCGAGAAGAAGTATAAAATTTATTCTACCTACTCACGGTATCTTAGTTAACCTTTCTTTTAAACCTTATTTTATGAATGTTTTGTACCGTGATTATAACAAGGCACTGATTGAAATTTTAGTAGTTTATTTTATTTAAAACTTGATGAAATAATACCAAAAATGAATAAAATAATGGATAAATAAAATGCAGGTGCCATTATTTCATATTTATTCAATTTTTTAAAATTATATTGTTTACACTTGCAGTCTGGCAATGTTTAAGGTAATAGCGTAGAGCAAGAACCTCATATTCGAGAAAGTTATGATGTTAATGCGCCAACTCAAGATGTCGGCATAGAGTTAACACTACGGTAACTTATTAAGCTCAATCCAAGTTACATTTACCGTTCTGTCTTTCGTTTGTCTATGTTAAGGACACAGTGAATGTATCTGCAATTATACAAGGCATGGCTATATTTCGAAGACTCGTTCTGCATCTAATATTCTTCGCCTCTACCTTTCACTTTGATGTATTTTCAGTCTTTTATAATCTATTGGAGCGGCGGTATTACAATAAGCAGGGAGAAATTTCTTGATAATAATTATTTTCTTTTTTTTCTGAATTAGTTTTTATCACACAATCTTAGTTGCCATCTCATTTTGGTCCTTATATTTTTTAAGAAAGCATAAACGGAAACTCCTCTCCAATTTACTACAACCAGAATATAGATTTCACTAAAATTTACATTGCTTTGTAGATAAGTAATTTTCTCAGAATTAAAATAAAATTTGATGATCATTTGTGTATATTAGTCTCCACACTTTAAAAAAAATAAAATTTATCCATTCTCTAATTTAATTATTAAATAGTTGAAACTTTTCAACTTATTTATTAGCTTAATTAAAGTAAATATTATCATGTGAATTTCATATAAAATTATGATGTGTAAACATTTCTAAGGGGAAATTAGAAGATCAT